>VZSF01011331.1:7574-110607 GCA_013398295.1 Chionis minor
TCCCTGGAAGTGTTTAAGGCCAGGCTGGATGGGGCTTTGAGCAACCTGCTGTAGTCAGAGGTGTCCCTGCCCATGGCAGGGGGGTTGGAACTTGATGAGCTTTAAGGTCCCTTCCAACTCTAACCATTCTATGATTCTATGATTCTAAATCAAAACATGGTAAGTTTGCAGTTTATTTCCAATATAAATTCTTCCTGCAACTGTATTAATTTCAGTAATTGTAAGACCTTAAGATTGTTCTCTTGTTAAGTGTCACACATTTCTTTTTGTTTTTGTAAGTTTATTTGTGTTTACTAACTATATTTAGCATAGCAGGAAATACTGTCTAGCCTTTCATAACACAAAGTGTGATCTTGACCATCGTTATCTGTCTGCACTTTGAATAAGGAAGGGATAAAATAATACCTGATGGTACCAACTTTGGATTGATTAAATGGGGAATACCGAAATGCAGCTTGATATGCTAAAATGTTTTCAGCCACATGCAATCGTTGCTATTGCTGCTGCATTAAGGTTAAAAGAAGTCACAGGATTTCAGAGTGGGTTTGGTTTGGTTTGTTTTTTTTCCTCTAGGAGAGCAATCTAAATGCAAATTCTATACCTGAATAAAATCCAAGAAGCAGGTATAAATGAGACTTGAGGTTAAAAAATTCAGTGGTGATGACAGTTGGTAAGTTAGTCTGTCATGCACTTTGAATATGAAAGCATATTATTTTTTCTTGATTCGTATTGCATTTATAAAGTAATATAACAAAATCAGCTTATTATGCATTGGTCATCTAAAATTATATAGATGCATACTGGGTGAACTAGTCTGAACTAAAATGACAAAGAAGTCTACTGTGATGCCAATATGTTAAGAGTTCTGAGTCTGTGAATCAAGTGTTCTGTTGATTTCATTCAAAGTAAGATTGAAAAACTCAGTTTCAGTGACAAAGTCATAATAAGGAAGCATAAAAATGAGGAAAGGGAATTCTTTGAGTTCTAGAAATTTGGAGAAGATTAGAGTGTAGTAATCCAATGCTGCTCAAGTCTGTTACTATTATATTGAAAAACATAACCTGGAAATTGCTGATGTCCCCTGTTTCTTCCTGCTCCTCCCAGTCTGATAGCAAACTCTAATTGAATAATTTATCCTTGGCCTGTGGATCTCTTCAAAAGAAATAATTCAGTGTTTTCAGAAAGGTACCATTCTAGGCCTGTTAGTATCTTAAACTATGAGAAGAGTGCCACATCTCAGACGTGAGAAGAACTTCTGCAGTTATTGCTGGAAACCAGTATGATTTCTTATGGTCCCAATTATTGAAGCTCTCAAACCCAACCAATAAAATTTTGAGCAAATATCTGTTTTGCTACCTTGTGCATACTCAGCACCAGTTTACTGGGGAGTGTGTAGAAGGTATTAAGCATCACTGTGCAAAGTTCTGGAACACAACAAGGTGTAACAGTTACCAGGAGACCATTCTTAAGATAAATCAATTTAAGATAAAATACCCGTTTAAAATAGTTGCTTACAAGGTTTGATGTAGCATATTGCACTTGCTATGAATTACACAGATGAAGACATGAGAGAATGTTAACCTACTTTATCAGAATCAAACTTAAATGAGTTCTTCCCTTCACTTCATGGCCAGTTGTGTTGCTGCAGGTGTCAGAGAACCACTGTGTTTCAATGCTGTTTACTACATACATCACCAGAACAACTTTCTGGTGAAGCGTGTAGTTTTTATAGCTTTCTTCCCTTGGAGTTTCCAGGAGTTCTGTTGACATCTGTTTTTTCTTCCATAAAGCTTTTTTGCTTCTAAACTTCTCAGGAAGCAGTCTTGCTGACTCTCCCTGATCTTGTGAACTTCCCTTTTTCATTAGGAATACCAATGTTGTTTTATCAGATCTGTTATGTTCCCAGAGTCAAGACTGGCTAATTGATGCCTTCACTTGAGACAAAATAAAAGTTTATAGCAACACAATGTGTGAATATATCCAGCGTGTTTATTTAGTGCCTTAACCTGCTGAACCTGGTGTTTCTTCTTGATGTGTGGAGGGTGAAATATTTTATGTTGTCATATAAATTGCACTTAAATCACTGATTTTTTTGCCTGAGATCCAATAAGGTAGTAATTGACCACTGTGAGCCATAACAATTTCAGGTGTTACTGAATGCAAGCTGTAAATGCAGTCTTTTTTTTTTAAAAAAAAAAAAAAAAAAAAAACAACCAAAAAAACCCCCCCAAACCAACAAAAAACCTTTTACAGAAAAGCTTGGGTGATTTTCAGTCTTCGGGTCTGTTCAGAAAAGTTACTTTACAAATGGCATCAAGAGCCTCTTTTCTTGTTCCTACGAATCCTTTTGAAGATTAAAAAGATATATACCTGTCTTTTATTTCATGTGCGCATTTGGTGAACTGGGGTTAGAAATTTTCACTGACCACCTTTCACAGAACCCCTGGGAGACCAACTGATACTGGGCATACGTGCTAATATCCAACAGCTAGGATAAGGATGTGCTAATTAGGTGACTGGAAAATAATGGAAGTGTGCACCTCCTACTTCCTAGGAATGTCTGTGCTGTTTTGCTCCTAGCTATCCACAAAAATATTTTTTAAACTAACAAATTTCTTTGGTGGTACTGTTTGTGAATAAGATATGGTGATCTGTCAGAAATATATTTTTAGAGGAATGGATGTAGAAACAAGCAATGTTTTCCAGACCTTTCCTTCCCACACACAAAAACCCCTATCCAAACCAAAGATCTTACAATGCAGACAACATTATCGCTCCCAGCACTGAAGAGTGTTTTTATTGTAGCTGTAAAGCTCTTCTCCTGCATATAAGTAAATGAGTGATCACTGAGCATACATAAAAAAGAGTGAGGGAAGGGGGAATGCATCATGGGTTGAGATTCTTTTTTTGGATGTTCTACACTTTTAAGTTAATTAATCTTTTGTAAAGAGACGGTGTATTAATGGGCGAAGTTAATAAGTGTTTTTATTTCCTGCTAAAGTAAGGCTGGATGAATGCAATTTTTTGGGTTTTTTGATACCAATCTCAAGTTTTTTGCTTGTTTTCTCATATATTCATCTTCCAGACCTATGTTTTGTCAATGTGTTAATCTACACATTTGGTATTTTGAGGAGGAGAGAATTGGTTTTAATTAAATGGTTGATGGATCTCATTAAATAGTGAAAAATGTTTTTAGGCTCTGAACTGCAAAGCTCCCATATAATAACACATATAAAAACATATAGTAGATTATCATACTAGTATTCATATTTCAGCAAATTGTATCATATGGTTAAAATAATGTCCTTATTTCAATCATAGTTTCTATGCATATTTCCATTTTAAATTTGTATTTACCTACTAATTTGTTCTATATTCATTAGGATTAGAGGAGCTTCCACCATATATCAAGTTTTGTTTTAAAACTTTTCAAAATGATTGTGTGTCATAGGGGAATTAAACCTCTTGGTGCCATATATACCAAAAACACTGGTGAAACCAGATTAGTTAAGCTGTAGTCCTGAAAAGTAAGTGGCTGTTAGCTGGCTTTGTCATTGTTACCTGTCACAGTATCCATCTTTGACGTGATGTGATGTGATATTTTGGCTATCATATATGAACATTCAAACATCAAATGTACTTCTAAAGTTTTTACCTATGGATCCAATATCGCAAAGATGAAAGTCCCTCCTGTATTGTGCCAACCTGTAGCTAACTTTGCTTAAGGCTTTCAATGGGTTTATGAGGGATCCTGAGGGATTGTGCCAGACAGAGCTAGGATTCAACCAAAGATTATTCATTGCTGGCCCTGTAAGAATGGGTCTTTTGTCATTTTATCTGTTCTTCTTGATTGGTTTGTATCCTTTCCAAATAGACTTCTCTTCCATTTTATCAGCTCACAGTAGAGATGGTACCAAGTCAGGAAGCAGCTAGTTTCTTGGTTAATGGCTTAGTTAACCCAAATTGTAAATTGTATCTTCTGCTATTTTTGTTCTGACAATCACACAGAGAAATGAGAAAGGTAATTTTACATCTGAATAAACTGAAATCTGAACATTAATAAAATTTCTCAAAGGCTATTTAAATCAAGAAAAAATGTCATGCCTCTGAACCAGTTGGTTATAGTGTTGTCTTACCAGGTTCAAAGTCTGTCTCCTGGCTTCAGCTGAAAATGAGCTTTTCTGGTATCTATTGCTTGGGTTTTTATTTTTAAGGACACTGTGTCCAGACTCTTTCCTGTCGCTTTGAGCTTCAGCTCTTCCCACAGTGGTTTAGGGTGCCAAAAAGTCAAAAATGACCTGCTAGTCATTTTGACACAGTCTGATACTTAGTGTGAGATCCTCGTTGTTCTGGCCACAGGACAGGGAATGTAAAGGGAATGTGCTTTTCACTATATGGCTGCAAGCAGCATGGATTGTAGGTCTGATTAGCTTCAAGGGACATGTTTTATCTTGAAATGAATTAAAGGAAATGAGTTTTAAGGGCCTTGGGAGGGTCAGAAGTGTGAATAGGGGCTGTGAGCCTACCTAATACTGTAGAACCAGTGAAAACTTAAAGTCATCTGAGCTGCAGAGTGGCTGCCTAGGAATGGAGCAGGAGGGCGGGTACAAAACATCCCTCGAGTAGAAGAAATAGCTGAAGGATGAGCAGTATGAATTCAAGATCAGACAGAATCAAAATGGTGAGAGTAAAAGTCACTGCTCCTGGTGTAACTTTCCAGTAGTAAATGGAATAAATTCTTTAAACAAAAGTGTCCTTAGTGCCCACCCTGCTTTTTCCTTGGTTTTTTTTGAGGGATATAATTGAAATCTCCAGGTACATGAAAATCACAGGCTGTAGTTAATCGTTTCCTTTCTGTCAGGAAACAACAGTGGAGTTAAGTTATAATGTGTCTGGGGCTGTCATAGAGCTTGGGTCCTGTGAGGCTGTGAAACTCCTGTCATCCCTGTCACAAATTGAAACTTCCCTTTTGTTTCTTTATCTTGAAGGTACAAAATAGTGGCATTATGTATTTCAAAACAACTTTATTTCATATAAAGTATTTATTGAGAGTGAGCATGCAGGACACACCCCTTTATCCATACCATTGTGTAGTGCACATGGATTGTTAATGGACTTGAGAACTTGTGCCACCTTAGTTGTGTATTTTTTATTCTGGAAATGGTTGGCTCAGTTTCCAGTGTGTTTGCCAAGACAGTGAGTCCTACAGTCAGTATGTTTGTCAACAGCTGCAAGTTTACTGACAAAGATGTAATCAGATTCATGCCTGTGTGTACTTCCTAGGGAAAAGTACAAATGTAGCCTGTCAACAGAGATGATGTTTTCCCCAGAGACTGGTGTAAAGGGACAGGTTTCCCATGGAACTGTTGTGCTTTCCTTTGACAATCTGGGGGAAAAAGGCTTTTATCAAAGAAAGTATCATGTGCATGCCTAGTAATTCTTCTCTCTCCTGTCAGTGTGGGCAGCATTCTTTATCTGTAATTGGAAAATAATGGGGGCACTGAGAGACTGAGATGCATTTCCCTAAAGGTATTTAAATCCTGATACCACCGAAGTCATTGGATATTAAAAGCTTAGGTAGGAACTGGATGGTTAAAATCCTTTGCAGGTTACCTGTGTGATTTAACCAAGATTTTACATAAAGATCTAAAACCTAGTTTTGCATAGTGTTGAAAAAAAGCACAAACAAATGTGATGATAAAAGACTACTCTGTCACTGCAACATACCTCATGAATGTTAAAAATTTAAAACAATTCTGTGCTTACCCTGTGATTTTACTTTAAGAAATAGTCTGAGAGAGGGAGATCCTTACCTGCTCATGTCCTAGAGGAAGTACAGTGATTGCTGTCCTGACTAGCTATTTTTGAGTCTTACCCTCTCTCTCGGAGATTTCCCTTTTGTCCCACACTCACTTGAATAGCTGGAATTGAGACTCTTAGGGGTGAACAACTGAATGAAAACGTTGAGGTGCTCTTGGGACCTTTTGCACTGCCAAGACATGGAAAATAGCCATGCTTTAATGTATTATCAGTCTAGATCAGAGTTAAGCAGACTGATAGTCTGAAAAAGACAGAGTTTTAAACCAGGGTTTTTCTTAATTCAGAAGTATGGATTCTCCTACTTGGTCCAGAAACTTTATTATTTCAGTGAGTAAACACATCTTGCATCTTTTAGCCCTTTCCTGGAACAAATAGATCTAAACTTATCAATACTATGATGTTTCTTCAAATGTAACATTGGAGATCATCTAAGGCACTTGGAATTGCCTGGCTTGTATTTCCTGAATCTTAAAATTGGTGTCAGTGAAAATAATTTTTAAATTTAATGTTTTACCTAAGTGGTAAATATACATGGTGCATTATTTATATCGTGACTTTAGGGCGCATATTGGTAGCTGGTAGATGTAATAAAAAAATGAACAGTCACTGGACGTAATACATAGTATTGTTTTCCATTACTGGCAAATAACTTCTAGTAGCATATAGCACATCGACAACTTTTACATTTAATTGTATTACTTAGAGGCAAAATCGTATCACTTTGTATGCCAAGGGCAGGTGGATGGATAGACAGGTGAAAAACTAGATTGCTTCATTTGATGACTGACACACTTGGAATAATAAAAAGGGAAGAAATGCACAGGAAAAACCGCGTCACTCACAATTTGGAACACTACATATTTCCAATTTTCATTTAAAAAAATATTGAAAGGAAAATTGCTGTAATATTCTGTGTGTGTGCATGATAGGAAACAGGTTTTAACAGAAATAAGGGAAAATGTTTCTGCAGGACTTTGAAAGGGAAGAAGAAAATCCCTTGGAATTTTCATGCCTTGCTTCCTTTTATGTGTTGATGATATTGGTATCTGGAACTGGAAAACAATGAACTGTGATTTTACATGATGTTTTGGTAAATGATTAAAAGAAGACACGTGTTTTGAAGACTTTTAAGATGTTTTTGACATCTTGGGGGAAAAAGAAAAATTTTGGATTCACTTGGACCCAAGGGGTTTCCTGAAGATCAGAAGAGTTAAGTGCAATTAAAATGTAATTTAAGTTTTAAAATGAAAATTTAAAGGAATTTTCCAAGAGTTCAAAACTAACCCTGGTGGACAGCTTGTGCAAGGAGGAAAACAAGTAATTTCTGAGAGCCAAAGGGAAGTTATGTCAAATCTTGTCCTCACATTTGGATCTCTGACTCAGTGAAGGGTTCTGTCTTGGTTTGCCAAAGGTCCTAAATTTGTAACATTGTTAAATAGCAGAAGGTCAAGACAAGTGTTTGCAGTAAAAAAGAAAGGAGTTAGGAAGTAGCTTGCAGTCAAGTCAAAAAGGTAGTGGGAAGGTCCACACTATCAGACATTGTAGTGTTTGTAGGAACAGTTAGAGTGAGGTGGAAGTAGAAAAGAACCATAAAAGATGGAAAAGTTATTTTGTTTCTTGAGTTCACATAGGTATGGAATTATATATGTGAACAGAGTATCTCTGTACAGTACTCTTTCCAGTAGATTTATATATGTAAAAATCTACTAAATCCCCAAATTATAAAAAAAATGTAATAAATGGAGAAAGTTCAGTATTTTTGACTGCTAGCATAAGGTACACAGGAATTAGGAGATAAATACTAGAGAGAGATCTTCTCTACCTTATCCTGCAGGTAACTGAACTGTTGAGAATGGCAGAAATTTTGATTTGAATTGGTTGTATGGTCTAGTTAGTAGTCTGGTCTTATTTGTGACTAGAAGAAGATTGTTTGCCCGCAAAATAAGTGAGAGACTGGTGAGCAGACCAAAGTGTTACCTCAGCACAGCCTGTCACAAAATGAATGAAGTTGAATGGGATTTGAATGGTGGTTAAATGACCTTTGCATGCAGATGACTTTGTTGGTTTTATTTTAAACTGCATTTGTTCTCTTCTTCTCTTCCATCACGGGTACTTCTAGATACCCAGTTTTATACTGGTACAGATTTGGAATAACGTTAATCCATTTTGGCAAAATTGGATATCAAGCCACAGGAAAGAAGCACAAACTGTTTCTCTTTACCAGACAGTAACTTGGAAGAAACAAGATAAAATTTTCAGCTTTAATTGCTTGTAAATTGGAACGTTGTATGTTCCAAGTTTCAGGAAAGTATCGTAGATTATCTAGAAAAAAAGGAGGTAAAATAAATTTGCAGAAGAAACTTAAAAATAAGAAATATTAAGCCATTTGTATCCTGACACAAAAAGCTGATGTTGAAATGTTGAAAGACTATGGCACTATGAAGAAATAGATAAGAAAACAAAAAGATGATACAACTGGATCAATAAATAGAAAAAACAAGAAAGATGAAAACTGGCAGGTATGCATTGGATATAAGTGTGCAAGAAAGTGACTAGAAATTCTGAAGGCAATTCTAGTCTGGTGCAAGACAGAAAGTGAAGAATCGAGGAAAAGATGAATTTGAGTATTTTCAAAAGTGATTTTCTGGTGTAGCTGCAGGTAGTTACCTAAATTCCATAACTGGTGTAGTAATCAAATTTTATTATAATACTTGGATGAAAAAAATTATGATATTGAGTAAATATGTATATGAAGAACACTAATAACACATCAGGAGTTCATGCCATACCAGTAGGGTTGCTGAAAGTAAAAGGACCCTCTGTTGTGAAATTTTTTAATCCCTAGATAAAAGAAATTTAGAAGAGATCAAGGTCTGGAATTTGAATGACTTGTTACACTAGTTTAATTCTCAGATAACTCCACTGAAGATTAAGTTTTAGATGATAAAGTTTTGATGGTGTCTCCTGCTCCACATCTTAACAATAAAGGATCTCAAAATTTCTTTTCAGAAGGGAATAATCATTTACGTGCAATCATGCTTGCTATTTATGTAACTATGAATCCTGATCATGATTAATGTATCTGGGCATGTATTTAGAATCCAGACACCCAGATTACATTTTGTATACTTTCTTTAACACCTACAAGTCTGATTAAAATATAAGTGTCTGTGTGCCTCATTTAAATATTAAAAATAAAAAAAATGAAAATATTTTTATACAATTATCATAATACTTTGCTACATTGTGCTAAGTATTCAGAACAGAGATTAAACTGTATGTTTAATAGACATATAGAAAAGAAATAGCGAAGAAAGACTTAAAGCACACTATGAAAGTTAATGAATAAATTCTTCTGTCACCAGCCCCAGCCTTGTACGTTTCCCATAATTATTTCATTAACCACTAGTTTGGCATCACTGCAACCTCGCTTGCTTGTTTATTCATTTGACAAAGAAAGGTTTAAGGAGGCTTTTCCTTTCAAAAGTGATCTTTGACTGCAAGGCCTGAGTGATTGTATCTTACTGTCTTAGTCCCAGTTACTGTTAAACCAGGCCATACGCCAGTGCTCCTCTCTTTGTTCGGTCTGGTCAAATATAGTTGCCTTTGTCCTTGCCCCATCTGCTTATCTCCAAACCTACCCTGATGGCCACCTCCCCTTTGCCTCCATTGGATTTCCCCGGTGCTTTTAGAGGGTGGCTTATACTTTACTCTGCAATTCCTATTCTTGTTTTCTTCCCTTGGAGAATAGTATTTCTCTCTTTTTTTTTTTTTTTTTTTCTTTCTTATCCTGAGTTACTGACAGGACTCCTGGTAGGAGTCAACTAGCATGTCTTTTGACAACACCTTAAATACTCTTAGCAGGAGTCCTTCATAGGGAGCTTTTCCACACAGTTTATTCTTTTTTCCTGATTTATGTGGAACTTACGCCACCTTTGGGAAATGGACATGTCAGATGGACAGCTTCTGGAGCAGAACAAGAAATGCTAGAAGAAAAATGTTGTCTTTTGTGTGCCAAGGCCTCAATTTCAGTCTTAATTGTATTAAAAGGCTTGAGAATACACTACTTGTGCTTGACTGGAGTAGGTTTGAAACTTGGTGTTTGTAATTCATTTGCTAAGTGAAGAAAGTTCCAGAGGGCAGCCTGTTAGACTTTCAAGATACATTTAAGGAAATTGTCTTGCACTTGCTGAAGACCATGAGCCATGTAGGTTCAATGATACAGCTGTCATAAATCCATTGTGTTTGTGTTTGACTGTTTATTTCTGCCTGGGTATATATTTAGCTTTCTTAGACATAAACTTTTGAAGATTTTTTTTTTTAAATGAATTATCACGAGCGCATGCTAAACTATTTTGTAGTTTTTAATTCTGCAGTTTGCATTATTGCTAATGTATTTCAGCTGGAGATGATAGTTGGCTGTAAAGACAAGTGTCAGTGTTTTTTATGCATCAGTAATGTTTGCTAAGGTTTCGTTGTAAATCAGCACAGGAAACAAACAGTGGGTGCAATGCCTGATGCGCATCAGGGGTTTGATTAGTCACATTTTCTTCGTGTTTCTGAGCAAGCAGATTCAGCTGGTGGTGCTGTATAAGCACTAGTAAATCTTCCTAGAAACACATTAATGTAAATACAGAGGTAATTAACCCTTATCAGACAAGTTAGCTGAAGCAAATCCTCACGTGCTTGCGATCAAAAATGAAAGACGGAATTTATCTTCTGGCTTACAGGGAAGCTTTTGTTTTGTTATATTTCTCTCACTGACAGTAAATAAGCCATTTTTTCATTCCAGTCAGGTTTATTACTTTCTGCTGCTTTGATGAATGGAAAAGGTAGTACAACAAACTTGTGTTGTATTCTTATATAGTCTCAAATGTCTTCCATGTTTGTTCTCTTTGTTTCTGATCAAGTTCTTTACTTCTCTTTACTGTGGTCTTGATTCTAATCAGAAGCTTTTTCCAAAAGGAGTTGGCTGGTTTCATTTCACTCTGCAGCCATAAGGCTCGTCTCTCTTATTAGCTTTGGCCACAGGGCTAACAAAATTAAGCATGAAAGAATGTGTAAAAATCAGTAGGTTTAAGCAATGGGACATAATATAGAAGAAATATAAATACTTATGTGTAAGGAAATTGTTGGTTTTTGCAGCTGCTTACTGCTACAATATTTGAGGACAACAAAAGGAGTGCTTCAGTTTGAATGTGCTGACTGAATATAACCCCCCCCCCAATATATGTGTGTGTGTGTGAAAGGGCATCTTTTGAATTACTGAATGCTAAGAGTTAACTAGAAACTAGAAACTAGAAAACTGGAAAAAATGATCTTTTTTGTATTCAATCTCATCACTTTTAATAGAATTAATTAAGATTGATTTTCATGTTTTTAGGAAAAGATCGACAAAAAGGGATTAAATGTTTATTTAGATAATATTGGAATGGTATTTATAAATGTCTAAATTTCTAAATTTTCTTCTTTGTATTATTTTGAATATTTGCACTCTGAACTATGGATTTACTGGATTATGACATAATATTGCTATTATTCCTATTATTTTTCTTTTTTCACTTATTACACACAGTTAAGAACAGTTGCTTCTAGATTCAAATCAGACATACTTTTCTGCAGGTACTTGTCTGTATTTGATTTATGATTAGACATAGCCCTACTGGCTTATGTGAAAGAAACAAAATTTCTCCTTTGCTTTAATCCTGCCACAAGGTTATTGAATTCTGGATGCTGGCCTCTTCCTCTTTGGATTTTTCTGTGACTAAACAGACTCCATGGAGAGTGGATGGCTAGAGACTGTCTTCATTATCTCCTTGCTTGCTGGTCTGTATATTTGATTGGGTATTGAAAAATGGGAAGGATATGTACTTCTTAAGGTGACACAATTTTACTTTCCTGCAACTTTTCCTCACTGTAAAGGAAAGAGAAGCATGAGGAATGGGGTAGATGATCATTTGATGTCCTGGACATTGCTATCTGGTATTATTTTATTTAGACCATCATCTTTTCCTAGAAGCCATGGAAATTCAGGACCCCACACTGACTGGATTCCTCCTTCCCTTCCCTGCTCACTCAGTGAAATGCAAAGTTGCAAGAGATTCCTTCTCCCTCCCTTCTCCGCAACCCCCAAAATTCCCCTCCATTTCCTAGTGACAATATTTACATAAATGTCCTAACAAAGAGGGGTTTTCTTGTGTTCAGGAGTTGCTCAGCTACTGCCTATGAAAGAATAGGTTGATACTTTCTCAGAAACTAGTAACAAAAACAAGGGCTTAAAATCATCATGTTCTTTTGCAAATGATGATGATGCATTTTTGCCTATCTACTGTTTCTTATTTCTATTTAATGTAGATAAGTGTATTTTTAATCAGGTTAAGCTATGTGGTTCAAATATTATATTCCAGTAGGTCCACAAATGTTGCTTTTTTTAATGTGTCATAACTTTGAAAATATTGTCATGTATAGAAGGAAGGCTAAAATCATGCCGTGTTGCTTCAGATAGTCTGGGGCATGCGACAATTCTGTTCTCAATTAAGAAAATTGATAAAAATTGTCATTGGCACATAACAGATGCTGGGTAATTTTGGGTAAACAGTTCAATCTACCATACACTGGGGAGTAATTAGCATTCTTAGTGGCTCAACATACTAAGTGCTTAATACAACATATTTTTCTTATTGGTCTCCATGTGGCTATAGTTCATCCACTTCATTATTCTACCAAGTTTAACTGCATATGTTTGCTCACTTTGTCTAGAGTTCAGATACTCTTCTGCTATTGAAGGAAATGCTTTAGTCCTCCCACAACTTCAAGATGTACAAACTGGTCCTGAGTGATGCTCCAACTGCTGTTAATTGTTTTTTGGAGCGTTGTTTCTCATGCAGTGACTAGTCAAGTATCAAATCCTTATTTGTCAAAACAGATTCTATTTCTTTTGAACTTGCAATTTTTATTGGTTGTCAAAATGCTCTTTTCATGCAGTTGCAAGTGTCAGGAGAAGCATACTCATGGTATGATCTTAAATTCAATTTCCACTCTTTCACGAGCTGTCTTTATCCTTTAATACTTAACTTTGAAGGCTTTTAGGCCTTAGTTTGTATAATTGAACATGCACTGTATTTAGACTATATTAATTCAATTTTCTGTGGTGGTGAAAAATTTCAGTGAAACTCTTACTGGTTTTATTGCCCAGTTGGAAAAGTATTTATTTAGTAAACTGTGTATGGAATGTTTTGTGAATCGTTTATTGAGATTTTCTGGCATTTTGGATGCCAGTGATTTGAAGCCTCAGTTCATTATTGTCATCTCCTAATTGCAACTGAAGTATTCACATACTAAAGTTACCAAGTCTAAGCCTCAGAATTAATTTTCTGGGAAAATTTCTGTAAAGCACTATAAAACTTCAACTTTATCATTGTTCTGCTGCTGTTCAGCACTGCGCATTCATGTTCATGTATTTTTAATACATTTGCTAATGCCTTTTTTATGTGGTGTCTGAGTAACTATTAGCTGCTGCTTATTTTGGCTGTGTATAAAATTCATGAAGTAATTGTGATCTTGAGCTCCTGTCTCTCTTTGGCTGTAAATGTTTTCTCAAGCCGAAGAGTGACCAGCGTGAATTCAGTGAGCTAACTCCCATTTGATAATTATATTCTACAGGTTTTTTGCTCTTCATTGTTTGTACATAGGTGGCTAAAATTTACCTTGACTTTCCTTTAGCTGTCTTTAAAACTGTACGTGTAGGGTGTCATTATGGTCTGCATATGGTCTGGGCACCTTCAGCTTCATCTCATCAGTACAGCTACTTAATTTAGGATGACCAAGGCCATTCTCCAGAGATTTGTGTCTTTCTACATTGCAGAGAGAGACACACATTCTTCCTTAAACCATGGTCAGAGAACAAAATAATGAAAAAACTATTAATGTTTTTGATCTTGCGCTACTATCTATCCATCAAAGTCATTAACCTGCTTCTTGGCTGCTCACAGAAAGTTATGTTATGAACCCCTGATCTTTACATCCAGGTTAATTAGTTAATTTGGGAGTCATCTTAGATCAAGTGTGATTGTCCCTAGTAGAGGTGGTCAGTTTATTGATAGATAAGCCAAGCCGTTTTCAAGGCTTCAGTGTTGATTCTGAGATTCCACTAGAATATGAGGAATGCAACATGCCTTGTTAGAGAGATAAATGTTACAGAAAATAGAAATTCTGTGTGGCTGTGAATTCATAAACTATTTCTAGGTGAGAGACTCACTTGTCATTAAGCTGTAGAGGATTGCATTGTGTCTTTTGAAAGACTAAGAGCATCCTTTACAAACTTTGGACTGGAAATGATCCTGTGTTACAACTTCCACTTATACTCTAAATTTTTTTCCAGGTTAAAAGTTCTAGAGACATAATAATTCATAAATACTGCTGTATATGTTGCTGCATATTTGCATTTCAGCAAGAATTACCTTTTTCAATCATACATTAAAGAGTAGACTCTAGCCTTTTGGAGTCTACTTTAGGTGTTTTTGAAAGATGCTAATCATCTTGACTTTATCTGCTAGATCTTTACATGGAAATGTTTAAACCCCTCCCCCAAATAAAATGCACCCTCCATAAAGACAGATTTGGATTCCCCTTACTATCACAGTGTTATTACTGTGATTTAAAAGTACACCGGAGTGTTAATTTTGGGAAATTTATAAAAATGGAATAATCATCATGTGTGTGACTTTGTGTCCTTAGTTAATGAATTTACCATCACTGATGAACTCTCCATAAGAGGTAACTCAAGATTTTTTGTATTAAAGAACTTGTTGACTTCACTCATTTACATGTCCACAGTATCTTCTTGCCATAGTCCATCTATGATGTTGTTGATCTGGACAAGGGGATTGAGTGCACCCTTAGTAAGTTTGCAGGTGACACCAAGTTGGGTGGGAGTGTTGATCTGCTTGAGGGTAGGAAGGCTCTACAGAGGGACCTAGAGAGGCTGGACTGATGGGCTGAGGCTGATGGTACGAGATTCAACAAGGCCAAGTGCCGGGTGCTGCACTTGGGTCACAACAACCCCAGTCAGCACTAAAGGCGTGGGGAAGAGTGGCTGGAAAGCTGCCTGGTGGAAAAGGACCTGGGGGTGTTGTTCAACAGCTGGCTGAACATGAGCCAGCAGTGTGCCCAGGTGGCCAAGGCGGCCAATGGCATCCTGGCCTGTATCAGGCATAGTGTGGCCAGCAGGACTAGGGAGGTGACCATCCCCCTGTACTCGGCACTGGTGAGGCCCCCCTCAAATACTGTGTTCAGTTTAGGGCGCCACAGTGTAGGAGGGACATTGAGGTGCTGGAGCGTTTCCAGAGAAGGGGAATGAAGCTGGTGAAGGGTCTAGAGAACAAGTCTTACGAGGAGCAGCTGAGGGAATTGGGATTATTTAGCCTGGAGAAAAGGAGACTGAGAGGAGACCTTATCGCACTCTACAGTTACCTGAAAGGAGGTTGTAGTGAGATGGGCGTTGGTCTCTTTTCCCAAATAACAAATTATTACAAGACAAGAGGAAATGGCCTCAAGTTGCACCAGGGGAGTTTGAGATTGGATATTGGGGAGAAACTTCTTCACGGAAAGGGTTGTCGGGCATTGGAACAGGCTGCCCAGGGAGGTGGTGGAATTGCCATCCCTGAAGGTATTTAAAAGATGGGTAGACACGGTGCTGAGGGACATGGTTTAGTGGTGGTTTTGGCAGTGATAGGTTTGTGGTTGGACTTGATAATCTCAAAGCTCTCTTCCAACCTAAGTGATTCTTTGATTCTGTGACACCTGAAGTGACATGTATTCCACTGAGAAGGAATAGGAGGAGAAAGAAGGAAGGTAAAATGAATGATGGAGACTTCCTTTTTACTCTTATTTTCCAAAGCCTGGGTCCTGGTGAAGAAGAGAGAAATCTTGTAATCTTCTAATAAAAAACAGTAAAGGAGAAACACACCACCCAGGTCATTAAAATAGAGATGGACATTGGTGTCGAATTGGGTAGCAGAGAAATGGAAGAATATCTACTGATAAGAATCGGATCATAATGAAGGCTTCTGTGGAGCTGAGATGACAATGAAAGACTCAGCTGATCCTTGAATGGTAAGACAATACAGAAAGGAGAAAGAAAGGGTCCTCCCAGATGTGAATTGTACAGATGCAGTTCTTTAAGGGATTTGCATGATTCCATTTTACTTGGAAGGGGTTGTTTTTTAATTTAGCATTTTATTACTTTTAGATACAAAACAGAAGAAAATCTTCTGCTTTGGTTTTAGCTGTCACAGGACAGTGCTCTGTGATATGTGACAGCCACATAGAGATAAATACATGTGTGAAGCTTTTGTGTTGAAGTTAGGATGTGTTTTGCTCTCCTCCCCTAAGCAATGAATTTGGGGATTGTGTGCAAAGGTTTGTGGAGAAAGAAGCTTTGGTGTCTGCGGTGGCCTTGGTTTCCATACTGTGCGCAACCTCCTATTGTATAGCCTGAGCATCTGTAGATATTGCCCAATGGCATTTTGCTACTCAAGATGGTATCTGGAAAACTGTGTGAGGCAAAGTTGTCATTTCATACCTGTGCAAAACACGGATGGTAATGCACTCTCTTGATCAAAATTGTTCTTTACTCTTAGTAAAATAAAAGGGATCAGAGAAGAAAGAAGGCCCTGCGGTAACCTAAGAAGATATATGATATGTGCGTACTATCCTAGGAGCTTGCCTAGGCCAACAACTTACCTCTGATTCTTTGTGTCTGTGTATCCTAGATTTGGGGTTTAGTAAGAAAGGTTGCATGTTTTCAGTTATTATTTTTTTTTTAGGAGTATATCTTCAAAATGCCTGTTCTTTCTTAGGTAATTATGTAGAAGAGTGTGGTATATGTTATTGCTTATAAGCAAATGATATCAAAACCACTAGGATTGTAATTAATAGGAAAAATTATATAGCTTCTGTTTAAGGGAATAGCTTTTTCAAAAACATAGAGATACAATATATTCCTTACATGGGCTGCTACCAAAAGTGAATCTGCTTCCTTCCCATTTTGAAGACAAGGTTTTTTTTCCTCAGCTTGAATGTAGACTGTGGTTTTAATTACTTATCTCTAAAATTATCTTGCTGTAGTATTAAATTGACTTATGTCACGGTATTGAAATGACAAATACTGGTGTTGGATGTTCTTCTGTTAATCATGTGATAGCCTCTTATGGCTTTCATAATTAGAATTCCTTCCTTTTGTTGTTTATTTATCATGATAAGCATTTTATTGCTAGGATTTGAAAATCAAATGGAAAGAAATAAGCTATTTAAAAGGGGAAGTGTGAGATTTTTCTGGTTAATAAGGGCTACAGTAATAATGTTAGAAGGCATCTTTCTTTTACTCTGTGGCTTTCAGAGTTTTTGTGTATGTGGTGTAGGATGCAATAAAAGTTTAATAAGCTAGAATGCCAGAGAACAGTAGAAGTTTTATCAGCTTGTGTAATATAATGTCCAAATATTACTGAAGTTGTATCTGTAGGCCTATGAGAATGTAAAATATTCTTTGTCAATTAAAGAACTTAGGAAAAATACCCAAACCATAAACCAACAAAAAACAGTCATGGAGTTTATTCCATCTAATACAGTTTTGAAAAATATTGTGTTGGAAAATGGTTTGGAAATACATTATTTTAACATTTTAATGAATGTGTAGAGCAAAATAGAATTCCAGTAATCATGAAAAAAAATGCAGCACTGTAAACTCAGAGAAAATTAGGAAACCTTTCACTCCTACATCATTTTTTGAAGTGTGCCTGAAGGGAATTTGTATTACGTTGGGTGGCAGTCTCCGTCCAGTGTCTAGAAACAATTGCTGGTATGCAGATAACAGCAGTACAATTGACAGCAGATGTGAATTTGTAAATTCACTCCTGAAGGGAATTCATAAAGCATTTTTGCAAGAGTATTTTTATGTCTAAAATTATTATATATATACTATATACTCATATCAGATGTTAGAAGCAGTCAGAGTATAGAACTCAAAAGTAATGACTTACATAAGCACTCTTTGCTTTAAAAAGTAATCAGAACACAACCACACACAATAAATCAAGATATCCACCCAATTAAAGTGAACATTATCACATATTTTCCTAGAACATAATTCATGATATGTATTTCTTAAAGATGTATTAATGATCTAATTGCAGTCAGTGGCTAATTATACTTAGATTAGGGAGAACTGGAAGATTGTTTTACAAGGAGGATTAGATGAATTATATATGCATTGGCTAATCAGATGTCCACGCCTATATTAGATTAATTCCCAAGCAAAGCAGATAGTTACTTAAGCATAAGAGAAGATGTCTTGCTAGTTGAAATAATTCAAGTTAAAAAGGCTGTTCAGTCTTAGTAAAGAAATTGTTCTTCTGTGCTGAGGAATTAACCATGGGAAGCAATGACATAAAAATATCTTGTGTATTTAAAATTAGAATCCATAACATTTGTAAAAAAAGTCCTGTCCTGAGATGGCAAGCAACGTGATGCTGTAGGTGACCAAGTGATGCTTTGTGAATTCTGTATTTCTGTTACATTGGTTTTGGAAAAAGAACCTGAACCCTTTGGCTTGGGAAAAGTAAAGATAAAAGTAAAAAAGTTGTTAATCTTGGGTTCAAGTTTAATGTATTTCCTCACATGGCACATACTGTATATGCAATGTATTCTTATATACAAACCCAGAATCAATACAGTAGGATACTGTATAGGGAGGAGATGTGTGGAAGCCAACTCTACAGTCAGCTCTTGACCAATAGAGTCTTTTTAGGCATGTGAACGGTGTTGTTATTACTACTTATATTTGCTGTGTTAATAGCTGGGATCCAGAGAACTCTTAAACTCCTCATGCGTGGTTGTGATACAAAAAATATTAGTAATGAAATCATCCTGCCTCCTCAACTGATAGTTGAAATAGATAAGTTAGATTAAAGGGTGGAAGGTTCAGCATAGACAAAGAGAAGTAATATGCTCAGTGAACAGTAAATCTTTGTTATTTCATTGCTCTTAAAGAATCATTGTTATAGCTATGTTCCATCTACAATGATAGAGTAGCTCATGAGTTTTCCAAAATCCAGTAAAGGAAAGGTGTGGTCTGCAAAGGTGTTATTTAATGCCTCCTAGTTAGTCTCAATGACACCAAGCATGTTCTGGACAAGGCTCCAGGTTTCTGATTCTTACAAAACAGAACCGGTGTTCTATTAGCTAAAAAAGTAGAAAAGCAGGAAGAAAAACTGTGAAAAGTAACTGTGCTATGGAAAAGAAACTAAACTGGACCGTCAAGAAACCCACCCACATAAAATAGGTCAAAAAAATTTATTGTCATAATGTATAACTGATAATGTATATTGTTTCAGGCTATGTCAATTTGATGTAGTTGTAACTAGTAACTCATTATTTCTAGGTTAGAGAGTACTCCTTTATAAAGAGATTATTTGTATTTCATGTGCACTGATTAATCATGTAATTGTACCTATTTTTAGAAGAAATAGATGTCTCACGAAGTTAGTTATGTGGCATTAAAAAAAATACAAACTTCTGATTTGCTACAGGAGAGAAGGGGTTTTTCTATTAAACTAGATTTGTTCTGAAAATTTACTTTACAGAGATTACGGATTATGCTAGTCATGACTGGTTCTGGCCGAATTGTGAATGATGATTACTCTATATGAGGTTTGATGTGTAGTATATGTTAGAATTACTGCATATTAATTTGCATTCTGCATTTGTTCTGTAGGTTGTGAGCAGCTCACCAAGAGAAGGAATTCAAGTACTTGCATGCAATTATGCGTTTCATTTGTCCAACTGGAGCATCACAACAGAAAACAGGACTAGGCAGAGCCTGTAAGATATTAGTGCCGTGGCTGTCACCATGAAAAGGGAAAGCAGACTTCCTGAAAACTTGTACTAATTTACCCCTAGATTACATTGCTTTGATTAATTACAAACTGTGAAGGATGTGGGGCTGTTTTGCCCCCTCCTGCATTGACTATTTTTGACCAGTTGAATGTATAATTAAGACGTCACTGGCTTCCTTTTGAAATCTTGGGGCGCTTGTTCCTGTCACATAGGCAGTCGTTTTGTTCCCTGTAAATCCTCACTCTAGCCCACCTTGTCTTCCAGTAATACTGCAAATCTCCTTCTTCCCATCTTTTATCATGTATGAATTGCAACACAGTCTTAAAAAAATCTACAGGTCAGTTCTAATAATTCTTGTTACTGCTGTTTGGCTGTTTTCGTGGGCAGGAGTGAAACCAGGATGGAAAAAAACCTGAAGACTCTTTCTCTGTAAAAAGGGTGTTTCTGGGAAAATTAAGTTTAGTTACAGAGATATAGTAGCATCTTCTCCAGAAAGTAGTAATACCATCTACACACAAGCATCTAATATTTTAATTTAATAGTTATATCTTATCACTTGCTAAGCAGTAAGTAATTACAATGTAACGCTTGGCGATTACAGTTCAATTATACTTTTGTTGTGGTTTATACCAGTAATTGCTGTATATTAATCTATCCAGAGAGTTAATTATATGATCTGGAATATTTCAAAGCAAATTGGGTTTTATGATCCTTAAGTTTGGAAAAGTGAGTAGGAAAATACGAACCCAGATAATGAGAATAAGTTAGTCTCCAGCTCATGTAACTGTCCTGAGACTTTGCTAATAAATGGTAATTACTTACTATATATTCTATGGCAGGGTTTTTGTACTACTACAATGGTGTACTTAGAATGTCACCGCAAACACTGTATTGTCATGTAAGCAGTGATTAGAACATGTAGGTTGCTAGGTTTGAACATGTAACTTTTTTTAAAGATACAGGATAATTAACTATGTAGATAAGGATGTGTTTCTTGCAGGTTTTTGTTATAGAAAATAGCTACTGTTAGATTTCAAAACATAAGAGCAAACTTTCTGGTTTCAGTCTGTGGTGTTCTACAGTTTTCAATTAAGGTGAGGCCTCTTCTAGAGTTGTCACCTGCCCACATTACTAAGTAATAAAAATTAACCAGCTTTTCTTTGTCATCTTTCATGGATTGCTCAGAATTTGTTCACAGAGCACACCCCAGATTCTGCAAACCACCAACTGAAAAATAGTAGTAAACCACAGGACTGAAAATCAGTATTACTAACTCTCAGTCCTAATCTGGTATCTGCGGTATCATTTAATTTGTTTGCTTTACAACTCTTGACTTTTTCTATGCATCTATAGTGCTGCTACCTTTATTCCATGCAGGGGACTTTATTAGATCAGATTTGTAAAGCATTTGAATGTAAAAAAAGTTCTTTAAACCCTTAGGATTGTACCATGGCTGCTACTTGCACTAATCTCTGCTCTCTGCTGTGTGACAAGTGCCATCAAACAAACAAAAAAAGCCTACTTTTGCTCCTTGAGGGTGTGATATTTACCGTTATCTGTGATACCAAGCAACTTAAATGTATTAAATGATGGCAGTGCTTTGAAGGTGTTCATCTGCTGAGGGAGGTAGGTACTGATTTTGTTAACGTCTCTCTGAGGCACATGGTAGATTAACATCAGACATCTGGGAGCTTTTGCAGCTGTGGAATATGTAGCCTGTCTGACGGCGCAGTGAGGAAGAAATAATTGGCTGGGACGGTCTTCAAACATTGCTTACAGGTTGACGCGTGTACACTGAGCATTGCTGTGGTCTCTGAGGACACAGAGAAACGAGTCCCGTTTTATTATTAAAATTAAGTTGTAACATTTCTGTACAATTTATAAAAAGTATTTTTTGTTCCTTATACAACTGGTTTTCATGGTTTGTAGTAAAATAAAACACTGCTATTAAAAGCTAGCAGGTAGCTTTAATAATGTGCATCAAACCATGTAAATATGAATGGATACCCTAGAGTGTGAGCTGTAAATCAATTCATCAGAGTTTCCTAATAATGAAGCAATTAATTTGAGATGGGAAAGGATATCTCTTGCCTTCCAGAGCTGACAAGTTGCATTTCAGTTCACGCCCCCCTCACTTCTTCCTTCTCTCCGCTTGGCAAAGCTGAGTTTTTACTCAGAGCCATGTGTGTCAGATTTACCATCTGTCAGAGTCCTAGTGCTGCCTGAAGAGACATTACACAAACACACAGATCCAAGCAGTTTAACTAGAACGGGTTGTATGCCGTGTACTGTTAAAACTGTATTCAAACCTGTTTGTATTTTATCTTGTGCTTTTCCTTAGTAACAGCGACTTTGGGAAGGAAAAAAAAAACCAAACCAACCAACCGACTCAACCCCCAGTAAGTAGTGCAGTTGCAACATATATCACAGCTCTCAATAAAGGCAACATGAGCACAGAGGAGAATTTGATGATATAATTTAGGTGGTAATGAGATCATTGTTATTTCAAAGCTTACAGCATGATAACATATAAATCCAGAGACTAAATCCTACAAATAAGATGTGATAATTGAGTACAAAATGAAGGTGTGAGGAATTAACGTTAATCTTCTGGGCAAATACCACTGCCACGTGGAGCTGTGCATTATGTAGTTAAAGCTGCTCTGCTGTAACAACTTGTTGTATCTGTGGTGTAGTAATGAATTCAAGTATTCCCCAACTGGGCTGGAAGTAGGCATGCACGTGACCTGAGCCAACCTTTTCTATATCAGAACCGAGAGTGACTTTGGCAGACGAGCTGACTGTAATTGGCTACACTCAGCACCTTAGCAGATGTGCTCAGCACGCATTAGGATCAGACTATTTTGTCTTTATGCAACAAAACACCACTGAAAGCCACCGGAGATTTTGCTTGACTAAAGTTTCCAAATCGGCCACTGGGTCTGTTTTCACTCCTAAGAAATATGTTGTTCTCCCATGTATTCCTCCCCCCCGAAATCTTCTTAGCCTAGCTAGTATTTTGTGTGCTGAATTGGAAATATCCTGAGAGTGAAATGTGGTATGTGTTGGATTAGATAGGTTCACCTTTGCATTTTTACGTGTTTAAGAATGATGTAGAATGATTCAGGTGATGCGGCAGTGGCAGTTCATTTTTCACGTAAAGGGCTGATGATAATATGCTCCCTAAGGAATTTATTTTCTAGGGAAATCTGGTTTAATTCTATCACCTCACAGGCCTGGTCCAGACTTCATAGAGGTGGTTATGGAAAGCTAGAGTTTGTACTTAGGCATTAGTCTGGTAATTTATGTAGTTTTAACAAGTTCGTTTCTGTGTAGTAACAGAACATTAAAGTTATTTGCAGGATTATTATGTTGTTTAAAACTAACTGGTAGGTAGGAGTTAGCTCCAAATAGTACATTTGCAGAAGCAATATATTTTATAGTGAATAACGTATAAAGTGTTAAGGTTTTGAAGTCTGAATCCCTGTTTTCATTTGGGAATCCATTATTACTTCCTCACCAAACACTATACTGCCACATTTTTCTTTTTGTCTGCCTGAAATAAAGCTATGAACAAAAGGTAATTGAAAGTGCATTACCAGATAGATAGCATTTGAATATTCCCAGATCGAGAGATAAAGCCTGTCTCTAGCTACAAGTAGAATAAAAAGGAACACTTTCAGTGACGTTTGGTAAAATAGGAAGAAAATGTCCAACGATTTACTTAATTAGTAATAACAGTGAGTGAAATAAGTGCCAATAAGAATCAGACTGTAATCTGTATTTCTACAAATCCACTAAGTGTGAGTACAGAAAAACACATTTCCTGGATAGCTTTGCTAATGCCAGCATAAATAGCAGGAGCTCCACTGATAATGCCCGATATGCTGATCAGATTTCCTGTTACAGGTAAGGAAGAGGAGAGGCTTTGGCTCTTGTCTTTTTCTGCTGGCTTAGTTCCAGGGCAGCAGGTTTTATACCAATGCTAATCTGGGCCGCACTACCAGATGCAGAAAAATCATCTTCCAGAAGCATCAGTCCTACTGTAGTGGCAGCATCTTTGAAGTTCGTTTCACTCCCAGTGCTGTCTTGGAGACTGTGTTTTCTCTATGTGCTGTCTTTTGAGGGCAGAGTTGGTTTTTAGCCTTTGAGCTAACTTTGTAATACAGAAGTTGATTAAATGCTGGATCACAGATAATAGATAACTAAATAATGAAATTATATGAGACTAAGTAAATTGTTGGATGTTACGAGAACTCACTCTTGCTTTGTGTAGGAACTTTGACCTGTGGCACAGAGCTTAGTACTTGAAATTTCACGCCCTTTATCAGAATAGTTAAATATTTAAATTCAGGTTTTCTGCAAGGTAGCACTGTCTGCGTACATTTATTCCTTGGCAACCTTGCATTGAGAACCTAACTTTCCCTTCCGTGAATTTTTCCCAATGAGTTTACCGTTATTTGTGTTCAGAAGGTTTGTTTTAGCCTGTTACCCAAGAAAGGGATCTTGTCACACAACTGTAAAGAGCAGTCAGTGCCTTTGCACCCATTACTTTTGCTGTCTGAAGATGACTTTAAAAATTGAACTGAACTGTCTTGTTTTCCATTGGGTTTTTTTAAATGTATTTTATTTTTATTGTATGTTATTTTATTTCACTTGGCTGTTAGCTTAACTAGAGGTGTGGGAATAAGGCTGGGTTCTTTCCACCTTCTGCCCTGCGCCTAGTTTCTCAGTTCCTCTCTTATGTGGAGTTAACACTTCGCTGTTACCCTCAGAGGCTGTAGGAGTGAGATGCGTTAGTGCATTAGGGTCATACAGCTACCTAGGTAAGTGTTAGATAAATCACAGTATGTCTTCAAGAAGTCCTGTTATGGCTTATTTGAATCCTGGAAGTGCCGTGGAGGGAGAGAAAGAAGAGAGTTATCAGGAGATAAAACTTTTTTGACCAGACCTGTCTAGAGTTTAAGGTGAAACCGATGAAACAGAAGAATGTCAGTGGTTCCAAAAGTCTTAACATGGCAGTTCTCAGAACTAGAACATGACAAAGGCTTCTTTAGACTCAGGAAGAAACTTTATTTCTTTGGAAACGTTGGATCAGTTCCAGCTATTGTTCCTGGCTCTCTTTATCTACAAAGATGACTTTCTGATATTTTAAACATAAGATGCCAGTACAATTTTTCTTCAACAATTCAATCTTCAGTAGAGATATATTTCTGTTGAAGCATACCTACTTGCTTAGAAACTAATAAGCAAGCCTTAAAAAAAACCCCACAGCCTTCAAACCTCTCAGAACTTTTGAGGATTTTCAAGTTTATACAGATCTAATCATAGTTGGTTGCTATTGTTTTTACAATATACAAGTTCCCAACCTGGTATGTGTTGGAGAGACTTCCCCTTTTCCCAGTGTCTTGATCTTTATCAAATTCAAGGCCAAAGAAATGAAAAATTAATTTTGACATTGGGGAGGGGAAGGAGGGAAAGGCCACTCGGACACATTCCACAACTGTATTCAAACACTGCTTTAGTGAACAGAGAACTTTATTCTGTGCAAATTGAGTGTAGAGCAGAAGTCTCGTATATATCCCCCATGAAATTTCAGACCCCCAAGCTACACAGCATTCCAAAGCCTTGCAGTCACTGACGGATCTTGAGAAAGGGTTGAGGAGCTACTAATAACAATTGTAGCCTGGCAGGCAGAAGCAGCAAGAGCACCTGATTTTGGATGGGTAAAAAGGGATCTAAACTGAGTAGGCTGCTTACGTCTCTCACCAAAGTGAAAGCAAAAGCAATAATATGCAAAATGGGTTCCTTTGAGATAAGTATGAGAACATTAATGTTCAATATCCTTATTAATGATTTGGAGAGAGAATCAGATAACAAAAGTAACATTTCTTGACAACGTACAGTCATCGCCAGGATGTGGAAAAATGGGCAAAGTAAGAGAAGTATTAACTGAATCTACGTGTAAACTGCAAATAAATTTTATGTTTCCTTCCTTCTGCCTGCTTTCCTAGTTCTTTTGTCTAATGCAGTGTACTTGAAAATCACCCTAGATCAGAGCTTTCTGATTGAGAGTACTAATGAAGTGAATACATTAAGACTCATATCAGGAAAAAAAAAATTAAAAAATTAAAGCTATCTGCAGATAGAGCTGGGAGTTTTACCTCACTATGGCAAGTTAACATCGTCCTGTGAATGTCAATGAATTCAGCCTGAAGCTGGGAAATGCTGTAGTCTCTCTTGTGACTGGGAAACCAAGAAGTAAAAACTGCATTTGTGATATGAAACAGGGCTGTATAACAGCTTTTACCGATGGCAGAAAACTCATTCTCACACCCAGGAGGTGTCTGGGAGCTGACAGCATCTGTGTCAGGTCAGGTATCTTGCAGTTCTGTATGTTTCCTTTTTCTTATTGTGGTGTTGCTCAGTGCTTTGAAATAATCCAGCTATCTATTTCTTGAAGAAAAAGCACCTATATAGTAAAGGTTAATAAAATCACAAAGGTCATAGAGAGGTAAAATAGCTTCCCACAGAAAGGATAGGGAACATCAGATGATGTAGGTGTAATGTTCATAACAAACGAGTGGTAGTGGTTCTTTAATTTACACGTAGTTTGTAAGTAACCTCTGCAACCCCTTGCTTATCGTGGATATTTAGGATTTATGAAAAACAAACAGATAAGTTCCTAAAAGAAGGAATTTACAAGAATTCTTCCTATGCCTACAAACACAGTGCTTTTGGCTCAAGATTTCACTGAGCTGCAAATAGAAAAGTATTCATAGGAAATGGCAAAGCCTGCTTTCTTTCATTGTTCTCCAACTCTTTCCTAGGCATGTTCTACTAACCATTGCTGGAGAGCGAGTCCAGAGCTAGACAGATCTTTGGCTGGGTTTTGTGTGGCGACTCTTTGACAGCCTTATTGCATCTGCTGGGCTCAGGCTCATTGGGCTGTTGGCCAGAGGGTTTGGCTAGATCCACATCAGCATGTAATGCCCCACAGCGGGACAGGATCAGTAGACGAAAGCTGAGGCCCCTACATCTATGATATAGGCTGCTCAGGGTTTTTCTTTGGACTCAGTTTAGTCTCATCTTCTGGACTGAATATCCCCATTATGTATGTGACCATGATGTATTTGATTCAGTATTAGGGAAGAGATAGTGGTTTGTGTACTCCTGAAGCAGAGCTTCCAGTTTGACTTCCTGTAGGAGTACTCCAATTTGTGCTCACCCAATCCATCCAGTGTGCTAAACCAATGCACAGTAAGTGGGGACAGCAAGGGATTTGCTTCAAATTTACACTGATACATGAACCATAATGTTAATATAGCTTAGTTCAGCTTTGTCTTGGTTTCTTGCAGACAGATTTTTCTTTCCATTTGTGTAGCGGTGATGTTGGTAATGGCTGCTATTTCTGAGCGACTCTTCTCTGGTATGTGGGGTTAGTCTGATGCCCTAGCCAAACAAGTCCAGTAGTTAGTTAATTAGTATTATTAATGTGTGTGTTTAATAGGCAAGTCTACAGAAATAAGGGAATTAGCTATGTTGGATATTATTATAGATCAGATTTGTATCAAATGTGAAGTTCATCCTTTTGCTTGGTGACACAGAAGAAGAGATTTTAGTATGACAGTACCTCTAACTGAAGAGTCAAGAACAAATTCAACAACATGATGATGTGAACATTTTCTGTTTGTATTTGTGAATTACATCTCTGTCACATAACAGAGAGAGCAATCTGATAAGAGTGATACAGGTGCGGCAGAGCAGATCTGTGGAAGCTTGTTTACATTTAGATGGAACAGTGCTGCTCTCCCGGGGCAGATGGTATAAGGCAGTGACAGAGGCAGGACCTTCATGGAGGCACTGGAGTGCAGGAAAAAAGCATGAGGCCATCACCACTGGGGAAGCAAGGACCAGAGCAAATTTCCTTTGGCTTCTGTGCAGGTGGAGGAGGTTGGGATTTCCTTCAGGCACTGCAGAGTGGACTGGTTTGGGAACTGGACTGATAATCAGTGGGTGGGAGGAAGAATGCGGATGCTGCTGCTTTGAGAGGAAGCACTGGTCAGCTGTGTCTTGCCTTTGCCAGTAGGTCCTGGTGAGTTTTTGCAGGCATGGAGACGGCAGTACAAAACCAGTCTACGGGATCTCATTATGCTGCAAGCATCCGCATCGTGCTTATGTTGCTGGAAGGATTGAAGGGACAAAAATCTCGGTTGTGACTTCTGTTCTTCGGTCTTTCCCAGCTATCTTTTGAAGTAGGGTTCTGAGGAGATGTAACTATGGAAATAATCCGGTGCAGTCGTACTACATTTTTTAAAATCTGGAGAGCAACGCCTGGTGTAAATAGCTGGTTATAATGGGAATTGTCTGGGAGTAATGTATTTTGTATTCTTTCTACACAAAATTGCATAGCTGAATATGAAAATTATTAGCCATCTGCTTCATCAGAAAAAAAATAAAGTCATGGCATTTGTTGGCCCTCCATCAATGAGAGAATGGACACCATGGGATTCAAGCCAGAATTAAGTATTTTCAATTTGAAAAACCAGTGCATTCAGATAGAGATGAAAAATTCCATATTCGGAAGGGTTTTTCCTGTTCTTTATAATGAAGTTGTGTTTCATTCTGAATTTTGGGAGAATCACAGCTGTTTAAAGAGAGGCGTATTTAAGGACTTCTGTGTGAGACATCATTACTGCTTGAAATCTTTGGCAGTATCATCTATTGTATGTCAACTTAGATTGTTTGGATAGAAAAAATGTAAATTCTGACTTTTGGTGGTTGTTTTTTAGTCTTTTTTTTCATAGTATGAAAGACTGCTAGATTTAACAGAGGGCTAACCATGTCAGATGATAAATCTCACAAAACACTTCAACACACTTCATAACAAAATATTTCACTGCCAAAATGAATGAAAACCTTCAACACCCAATGATGTCAGTAAGAGCTGAATGTTTCCTCTGAAGATATGTCTGGTAAATTTTAGGTTAGAGCGCTCTCTACAAAATGCATCTTACTCTGAGTCTGTGCTTCAGCCTTTCTTACTGGTTAGTCAGATCTAGAGCTGATCTTAGATTTAATTAAGCCAGGTATGTAGATCTTAACCCACGATTTACAGAAGGTTTATGTTCAGTTTAAGGGGCATAAAATGTCCTCAAGTTGGAGGGCCTTCACCTGGGTGATGTGAGTAAGAGTCCTCAGGTACAAAACATTTATTTGTATGTAGTAACTCCTCCTATCATTCATTCAGCTGCACAGACAGAGTTTACAGCAACATCCAGGATGTAGTCCTAGAATAACTTTGTGGGATTTCTTTAAACGCAAAAATTACACATATCACTGGCTTAGTCTGAATAATACCTTGTTCCTAAAAGCTTTTCCACATTAGACTATTGCACTCTAATGATTATAGCTGTACTTTACATACAAATAGTGTCATAATTTAGTGGTGAAAGAATAAGTCATGCATACATAAGTTTGAGCTAATTCTAGCTCTTGAAAAACAACCATTTACAAGCTTATTACCTCATTTGATGCAAGAATGAGTCATCTTTTGCAGTAATGCTCCTTTGAATGAGGCAAGATAACACCCATATAGTGTACTGGACAAACCCATATGTAAATACTGGGGCTTTGCTGTGTCCTTCTGTATGGATTGCGACCATATGGTAGTTCGTTTCTTTCGCAATCCGTGATAATCACCTGAACATTTCATGCATAATAGCATGGTGCGTCTGTGTAATGGAGGAGAACGAAATACTTTTGTTTAAATGGGTAATTTTGCCTTGTTACTGAAATTCACCTTGCTGTTAATACACATTTTTTGAAAGTATTTGTAGATGTTTGAGCATGAGAGAAACTTAACAACTTCTAGGGTAGGTATTTTTCTGCTAGGAGTGAAATTCCTTTCCATCAGCATTTAAATTATAAAAGAAAGGAAAACATAATGGTAACACAGTAGTCCTTATTAAAGCTGCTACTGCCCTTTCATGAAAGAATGGATTTTAAATATTTAATACTAGTAAATTTTGTGTTTCTTTGTTAAAAATAACATATTTAATCTGAGCGTGAGGAAAAGTATGAGCTAAATACCAAGGAAAACTTGAGAAATTATTGCTAGAACAGGGCTACTTGGAAAAGGGGAGGCAAATGCTTTTTAAAATTTATTAGAAATGTCTTTTTGCCCCACTCTTTTTTTTTTTTTTTTTTTTTTTTTTTTACCGAAATAGTGATTAGATTGGACATGCTGCTATCTGTTTCACTGATACAGAAATCCTTTTGGCTGAATTAGAGATGTTGAAATGGCTCCAAAGTCTATTAAAACTTTCACACATTCACATTTCCAAACAAATAGCGAACATCACCTGTTCAATCCCAATAGACCTTGTCAAGAGGCATGACAGCTAGCGTAAAATGACAGTTCCTTTTAAGTAAGTGGGGGAAAAAATGCTGATTTTCTTGCTCCCCTTGATTGTAGAACATAGAACACAATGGGCTGCATAGAGTAGAAGAAAGGGCTTTGTCTGAAGAGGGATGTGATAAAGGAGGCAGGAGTGAAGCTGCTGCAAATATTGCACTTTTAGTGATCTAGGAAAGGAGTAGTAAGATGATAACGGGGGGGGAAGGGGGGAAGAAGGAAAGAATTAAAAGAAGAGAAAGAAATGGTGTATGTAAAAGATACAAAGGGAGAGTAGTAAAGGTACACAAATATAAAAACATTAACCCCAAGATGTCACCTCTGGCTTATGGGAATTGTGTTGCTGGAAGCTGAGAGAGTATGTGCAGGAATCCGTGTCACTATGTGCTATACTTGTCTTTCTATGCTTTTCTTGCAGTTTTTGGTCCTAGCTATTGCTTGGATAGGACATGGGACTAGATGGCTTTGTGCAATGACCCAGAAAGGGCATTCTTGTATTCTTGTTATATTTTGCAAGAGTAGTGAGGAGGTGGAAGCCTGAAGAAAAAAAAAAAAACGAAGTCAGCCTTCTGATGAGCAAAATGCATCCTTATAGTTCAATTTCACGTCTGCTGCCTGAAGATGTGTTTTGGAAACTGGCCAAAGAAACAGAAATGCCAGAGTCTGAGTTTAACTCTGGTCTAGCCTCAGGCAAATTATATAATCTCGCTACATCAGTGATAAATGCAGAAGAAAAAATACACACCAGCCTCACCCAAGATACTCAGAGGATGCTTATGCCAGTGGTCATGCAAAGAGTATGTTGCATGCTGTATAAAAAATATTAATGTGATTCCATTATTCTCAGCTGAACTCCTGATAAAACTGTGATGTGCTTGTGGGAGGGCTTCTGGGAGTCCGCTGTTAAGGTCGGCCTGCCACCAAAGTGAAAGCAAGGTACCATTGCGTCAAGTGGAGTTCAGCTGCCTCTATTTGTACTGTCAATCATACTTTCATGAAATTGAGTTTTTTCTTGGCCTTTGTTTAAAATATTTCTGGAGGTCATTCTCTTTGCTGTTGGAGTGGATCAAATATCATAAAGGTAAGGAATTAAAAATAAATTTCCTTGGGAGGAGATGCATCTATTCTTCCACTACCTTTATGTGCAGGCACAAGTTCTTGCATCTGTAAGAAATATAGGTTATTTAATTATACAAAATTTATATGTATTTTACATATATACTAAATAATAGTAATTAAAGTAGATAAAATTAGTAATAAATGTTATGTACATATACACAGACACATGCAAATAAATACTTGGGGTTTTTTGTAGAAGATGGTAATTGTTACCAACCTGTATCACTCTGTGGTACCCTACTGGGTTACTGCCCTGGGGAAGTGCAGCACTTGGGGAGAACCACCCTCGCACACCAGTACATGCTGGGGGCTGACTGGCTGGAAAGCAGCTTTGCAGAAAAGGGCCTGGGGGTCCTGGTGGACACGAAGTAGAACATGAGCCAGCAACATGCCCTGGCAGCAAAAGGCGGCTGATGGCATCCTTTGCTGCATGAGGAGGGGTGCTGCCAGCAGGTGGAGGGAGGCGATCCTTCCCCTCTGCTCAGCGCTGGTGAGGTGACATGTGGCGTGCTAGGTCCAGTTCTGGGCTCCCCAGTACCAGAGAGCCATGGACGTACTGGAGAGAGTCCAGGGAAGGGCCACAAAGATGATTAAGGACCGGCCTATCTCACACATGAGGAAATGCTGAGAGAGTTGGGACTGTTCATCATGGAGAAGGGAAGGCTCAGGGGGAATTTCATTGCTAGAAACCTGCAGGCAAGGTGCAAGGAGAACAGAGCCAGGCTCTTTTCAGTGGGCGCCCAGTGACAGTTCCAGAGGCAACGGGCACAAACTTGGGAGCTTCCACCTGAACAGGAAACACTTTTTCACTGCAAGGGTTACTGAGCACTGGTGTGCTGGTTGCCCAGGGAGGTTGTGAAGTCTTCATCCTTGGAGGCATTAAAAAAGCTGTCTGGACCTGGTCCTGGGCAACCGGCTCATTGGCAGTCTGTAGAGACATAGTAGAGCGTGTTTAATTAGTAAAAAAGAAGAACCTGTGAATGAGAATAAATTGGCTGTGATTATTTGGAACGGTGCTCCCATTTCTTCTCATCCAAAGGAAGATACACACATACTCATGCTTTCTCTCATTACTGTGGTACATCAGAATGTAAAGGAAATAACTTACAGTAGTTTACTGCAATAAAGATAAAAAACTGATTTTTATAAGGTTAAAGTGGCAATTTACTACAGTGGAAAAGAAGCAATGGAATTTTCTGTAAGCTTAATTCAAGGAGCTGAAAAGAATGCAGGTCATAAAATCAAATTTATTTTTGAACAGGTATAAAAATTCTATAGATGATTTTACATTTAAGGAGAATGAACCAGCCTGAAGACTCCTCATTAACTTTCAAGGGCCATTTGGCAGATAATGGAACTCATCCACTAAAACATTTATTTTTCTTGTCTTATAGACACACATCCCTATCTCTGAACAACAATATACACTGTAGGAGGAAAAAGCTGCTTCTCTTGCATAGAGACCAGGAGGAAAAGTGGCAGAGAAATAAGACTGGGGGTTAGGGGCATAAGGTTGAGGGTAGAGAGGAATATATAAAGTAGACAGAAAAGCAAAGAAATAAACAAAAAATCCCATGCCACAACGAACAAGAGAAATGAAAAACTACTGGACACTTACAATTTTGTCCAGGTAAAAAACATGAAGACGAAATTCCAAACTCACAGCCTAGCTTTAAGAACATGCATAATTTGTTTTATTGGAAATCATATGGTAATATTTAGCTAGGTTTTTTGTGTAGAACTATGGAAAACTTGAGATAGTTTGTGTCCCCCATATGTCCCATTCTCCCCATAAGACTTCAGCACCCTTTCACTGTGGAAGGGGCAAGCCTGTGAGTCTGTGGTTTACCAAAGCTGACATTGCAATGATTGGAAGACTTCTCAGTGGAAAGCAATGGATGCAGTCCTTTTGTGTTTTGAAAATATGAATGAAACAAAGTTGGGAACCTGACATGAAAAGTGAAACCTATACAGTAACAAAATTGTTTATACTTTGGAAGTTAATACAGACTTGAGGGTGTTTTTTGTGCAAAGGAACTCAAAAGTGCTTTATTTGTCAACAAAAAGTTTAGAGGACAAAAGGTTGCAGGAAAGGTTTGGGGTTTTTTTTTGAATTTTTTAATATGCAACACCTTCCATTACTTGGAAACAAATGATCTGTAAGGTTTTAGTCAGTGAAGAACTATACAGTGAGTTACTGTCTCCTGGGTTCTTTCTGATGCCCCTAATTTCATCAGCTCCTTGTGGTAGAGAGTACACTTTAGTTTCAACAATACATAAACTGGAAGAAAATACAAGGCAGTGTAGAACTAACTCTCTGAGATGTTATGAAAATGTACTGTGTATTCACAGAGGATAGGTCTTCTCCGCCTTTTTGTTAGGACCTGTTCAAGAAGTATTGTTTCTGTTTATTTTCCTTATTTTCCATCATCACCCATGCATGCCAGTCTGCAGCTTGAGAGTAGAACCTGCAGAACAATCAACAGAAATGGAAGTTGGTTGTCTTTTGAATTTATTCCTGTTGCAATTTATTTATGTTGTAAGCATGAAAAGTGGAAACCAGGCAAGTCAGTCTCCCAGTCACAGTGAGTGCTCTTGGGTACCTACACTTGACTTCAAGTTTTCCTCCATAGATTCTGTTTTCTTACGCGCATTGATCTAGGGTGTCCCCGCCTTTCTTAATGAAGAAATTAAAAAGCACAAGCAGCCTTCCACACTATTTGAATTCCAGCTTCTTTTCCCATGGCTGCTGAAGGTTGCTGGTGTGGCACTGGCAGCTATCAGGCCTTACAGAGAACAGCAGGCAAGCAAGTCTAGTCACCTGAAAAGGCATTTTATTTTTCATTTTGTGTGTCATGCAACATTGCATGATTTCCTAATCTTCTGTAAGATTTCCTAACCTTCTGTCAGGAGAGAAGAAGGTACGCAAGCAGCAAAAGTGGTTTTCTGCTTGCTGAGGGCTCTGATTTAAGATGGGATAGAAAGAAATAGACTTGCATTCTTGATTGCATGCATGCATGCAGATATGTGACTACACATATATTTTATCAGAAATAAGTACACTTCAATCTATACCAGGATGCATTTGGTTTCAGTCAGAAGCTAGCTTGTACCGTCTGTTGCTGCTCAGCAGAGGGTCAGTGCTTGTAGTAGAGAAAGCCCTTCCTGAGCTGGTCTGTTCTGGCACCTGCTTATCCCTCCCTAAGCCTCTGTAGCCCTCTTCTTTTCCTGCTCACTGTCTCCTTTTCCCAGTATTGCTGCTATTACAATTCTAGTCTTTATACATACATCTCGGTTTGCCTTCTCACCCCCGTCACCCTGCTCCCTGTTGAGATGGGTTGTTTCCCCGTGTGCCAGCGGAGATCAGCAGAGAAGAGGCATCAGCAGCACCGGTTAATCATTTCCTTGACCCTTTCCCCGTCTTTAGAACAGCTTAAGTTGCAGGGCAAAATTGCTTGCCCTAACCATAGTCTGAGTTACTTAACTGATATGTGTTCTTTGTAGAAGGCAGCTTTCAAACCCTAAAAAACAAGTCTTCACAAAAGAAGCCTGCACTGAGCGTATGCAAAATACAGTTTTTCTGTGGCTTCTTGTATGGAGACAGACAACCATCGTTAGATGCGCATGCTTGGCATAAGGTAGATGTTGTCTTTCACAAACTTCTAATCTTTGTCCCACAGATAGGGACTTAGAGTTTCCCTGTGAAATGACATTTGGAATTATTATACTTAATTAATAGGATTTTTTTAAAGTGGCTGTTTTTTTCCCAGTGGTTCTCCTAAACATTCCACCTACAGCAAGTACCACCCATGGAGTTGCACTGAAGTGAAAATAGAATCTTGGAATGAGACGGGTTTGATAAGTTTAAGTAAATACAGATGTTGTCTCTGATATTTTCTGGTATGAGTGTCCTGCCCTTCCTTTCCAGGAACAAGAAGAAACAGATTATTTGTTCTTGCAACTCATCCCATAATAAGGATGTCATTTGGATGGGGAAAATGGAGGAGAGGTGATTTAACCCTTGTCTATAACCCAGTGTGCTGGGCAGAGGAGTCCTAGGGAAGTAAAGTGGAAACTAAAGACCTGTTGTGCAAGGGCTTAGCAAGGAGGTACCATTCTCTGTAATTATCTCTCTTCAGGCTGTGTTCTGGAGTCATGCACCTGCCTGTTAATCACTGGAAAACTCTTAAAAATTAAATGACTTGCCATATGCCACTAATTGGGTAAAGTCATGTCCTGGTTTTGGAAGGGAACTCATGCTTTCACATAAAGAGGGAGGATTTTTCTTGGTAGTTCTAAAGAAACTGTTTGAAGACAAAGGTAACCTCAACACTTCATAGTTTAGTCCAATTGTATCAAATACTCAAGCAGTTACAAAAAAAAGTTGTCTAAAAAAATGTTGAATGTGTTAGAGATGGAACTTCTAACTTTTTTTGTTAAGACCCACTACATCTTTTTTTAGAAGAAAAGGCATATGACTGAATGAACCTAGTACACTTTCCATTTAGGTAAAAAGTAATTAAAAAGATTAATTTTTAGGGACTTGGAAGATTTATTCAAAATACTGACATTGAAACTTGTATGATTCAGAATTCTGTGTCTTTAAAAATCCCTTCAACTGCTTCATGTGCATTGTACTTACTCTCAGAGAATGAGATTTGCATGATGAATGCAGAATGTACATTAGAATTGTAGGAATGTCCCAATACCTCATTAGTGTTTGAGGAAACCATGGATAAGTCACTTTAAGTGTGTCCAGTCAGTGTTCTAGCAGACACCAATTCAATGATAATAAACAATTACAATACTTACCAAGCAATAGGCAGTGGTTTAGCTTTGCTCTTTTATTTTTAGAAATCATTGCTTTCCATTCTCTCAGGAGTTTAAAATTTATGTAAAGACTAACATTCTCCTTCTTTTCATGGTTTCCCCTTGACCCTCTTATAAATGTTGTATTTGTACTATTTCAAAACCAAATTGGTCTGAATGTTTTGGGCTACTTTAATAATAGCTAAATCAGCCTAGTTTGGTCTGTGTAAGCCTCATAAGCCCAGATGATCATTTTAACAAGTTCTTCTGTGACTCTGCATTCATTCGATGTTATGACCAGCAGTCCCATTTTACTGCCTCAGAGTTCCCGTCCCACTTAATCTGATATACATTTAAAACTAGGTTGGTGGGATTTAGAAAGTAATACCTTAAATGAGATGCTGTGCGGTTTTATTGCTGTTGGAACTGGATGTGTTGACATTTCCATGAATGAATTCTTTCTAATAGAAGGCTGTTTTTTTATTTTTGTTTTAAGAAATGGGGATCGGAATGTATAATTTTTGCCATTATTTAGTAACTGTTTTACAGAGTTTTATTCTTGTAAGCTTCACTCTCCATGTTTCACACTGTATTACCTTGTATAATAAGTTAAGTCCCAATCCTGAACCTATTAAACTTCATTTCTGACATGCTGCTTCTTAAATGGGTGCTGTACTAGACCTCTGACAGGTACAGCTCCAGATGTGCAAACAGATGCATTTGCATAGTCCTGCATAGAGCAATTTAGGACAGTACTCGCCATAATATGTGCTTTTTAGTAAAGGATCATGGCCTTCTTTCAATTTGACAGACTGCATAAGGGGCAGATGCCAGGAGTAAAGCAGCATGTTGTGTGTTAGTGTACCCTGGAGGTATTTAAAAGATGGGTAGACGTGATGCTGAGGGACATGGTTTAGTGGTGTTTTTTGCATAGGTTTATGGTTGGACTCGATCTTGAAGGTCTCTTCCAACCCAAGTGATTCTATGATTCTGTTTTCCTAATAGGCCAAATTCTGCCTGCGTTTGCCTGTGCAATGCAGGTATGTTACTTCTTGTTGTGTGTGTTAAGGAGAACAGAGAAATACTTTAGATCAACTCCTTTTTTTCCCCGGTGACGCAGCTGCTGAGTGCAGGCATGGCAAATGCATTGTGTGCATGGAGTAGAGCAGTTGAACGGGTCAAGGTGGGCTCAGCACGTGTTGCTAGATGCTCTCCTAAGCTGTCCTCCTGTCTCCTCCTACCTCCTGTCTGCCTCTGCCTCGCTGCTTGTTCTGCCTCTCCGTGCTCTTAATGGTTTGTTTTCGTGGCTTGGCCGTTTCTGATGATACAGCATGAAAGATGAGACACTTCGGGCTGTAGGACACCAGGAGAGGAAGAAGAAAGCTTTAAAAAAACCCAGGTGGTTATATTAAAACCTTTACGCTCTTTATGATTTTAGGTAGAAATTTACACATGCATGAAAAGATCCATCAGTTCCAGATGTTATAAGAACAGTGAGTAAGACAGTATACTGTAATATTTGAGGAAAATAATTATATGTGTGCTGTAAACAATTGCTCTATGTGAAAACCTTCTTCTATGCAAAGATATGTATAGCTTGAAATTTTTCAATCTTCTCAGATGCTGGAGTTTGCTTCCCCTTTCCTGCCTCCCCCCCACCCCCCCTTTTCTTTTTTAAACTTGAGACATCTGGTTCATGTGTGATAAATAAATACGTGTATGAGCCCGTTCATATTTCAAAAATACAGGACTATAAAAATACCTAAAGCATTTTCTATGGAGTTTTATCTTAAATTTCTGTGCAGTGTCTTTATTCAAACCAAGAGGGGTGGCTGAGTGGGTGGCTTGTTTTTTCATTGGCATATTGAACTTTTGGCTGCAAACTGAAAAGCTTTAGGTTTTTTATTTATGACAGAAAAATTTTTCTATTTTCCTTGTAATATTTTTTCCAGTGCTTTCTGAGCAATTCGGTTCTTGGCCAAGTTTTTCGAAACTGCTTAGTGGTATATTTAATTTCAGAAAGCACTGATCCTAGAAAATGTTGACATTTCTTCCCCCCCCCATATGGAGGTTTTCAGAACTAGGTATCTATGTGTAATGGATTTATGAATTACCAACTCTCTTGTGGATAGAGCATCTTCAGTGCTTGGCCTCTGCTCCAAGTTCTGATGAGATTGCTTTTTAGTGCTAGTACCATAAATAACTTTTTTTTTATGGGCACAGGCACTCTTGTGCATTATCAGATGGGTTGAAACAACTGACCGAATTTGCAAATGCCAATAACCAGCCATTGTGTACAAACGTAACTGATGTAGATTATTATACTGCAGGTGTGAACAAGGTGTATGAGCAACTCTGCTGATTAGTAACAGGAGAAGAGCTTACTGGCAGTTAGATGAAGAGCAGCTTTGGTCTATTAAATTGTAACAAATATTCATATTCAATTTTCCCTTCCCACTTGGTATTGTGCTTTTTTGTTCTTGTGCTTTGTGATGGTTCATGCTTTCTTAATTTGCGGAGATGTCAGTTAAACTGGCCAGACTGTTCCTCTGCCTTTTGTTTAAATGGAAAGATGTTCTTACTTTGCACCAAAAGGTGAAGGAATAGGAAGGGAAGGACACACCTCTCTTCTATGAGGTGTGTATAGTCTAACTATACTTAGTTAGACTGTAGTGTCTGAACATGTGGCGCACATTGCATTTATATAGCAGTAATGCAGAACAGAAGTTGAAAATAAGGTATTTCTTATGTCTTGGTTGTCCAGCTGTAAATTAGGTAGGACTGGGCTTGCTTTTCAGTGCCTTGCTTTTCATTATCATAGTTACTGTGACTAAATCTTCTGTTTCGTTACCTATTGCTCCTAGTCACTTTTCTCTTCTCTCTGTTTACCCTATGTTGGCTGTCCTAGGAACATCTTAGAAAAGACCAGATTAGAGTTCCTGTTACGCATTTCATAAGGTCAGAATTCAGCTGTCATTCTTTGCCCAGTCTTCTGGTGTTTATAGATTCAGTTTCTCTCAGTCTGCCATGGATGTGACAGTGTGTGAATTGTGATGCAATAGAACACTTATTCTTATGAAGTATAAGGCTGAAAGTCAAGTACCATTAAATGCACAAACGCATGAACGGTTGTGCCATAAGTCACATATTAAAATGTTGTGTGATTGTAAGTTGACCCAGTGCAATTCTTTACTTAAGAAAAGATACAGAAAGTTCAGGAATAATTTATTTAAAATTATTTTAAAAATACTTCTGAGTAATTTAATTCTGAGTAATTCCTTGTTTTAAATTGAATACAAATGAAATGGCTTAAAATGATGAAATATATGTTCAGTATTTTAGGTTAACACTAAAAGTGTTAAACAGTAAATGGCTGTAGATGAAAAAGAGTGTAGGTGTGCATTTTGAAGGCTAATAGGATTACTGTATTCTGCAGGATGAGGGCCCCTGAATTCTTTCTAAATCACTGCATTTTTTCATAGGCAGGAACTTGCAAAATTGTCTGAGGATTTTGAGCACCCAGTCTGATGTAAGGCATAAAGAGAGTAGGTCCTGCAGTCTTTTGTTATGGTTTCTTCTTGCACTGGCTGTTTAGAAGTTGATGAAAGTAACTTTGCAGTAGAGTAGTATGTGATAATTTTCTGCATTATTGTAATGCTCAATATTTAGAGCTGTATAAGATCTAAAACAAGGTGGGTTTTTGTAGTCCTCAACTGCTTTATGCTTAGTTTCAATATTAAAACTTACATGTTTTTGTTGCGTATCTAAACTCCCAGTCCACCTTTGTGTCCTAACGTCTTGGTGAAAGTGCTCTGTAGCAGTGTGCCCAGAGCTGTTTTGCAGCCTTGCAGGCGATGAGCAAAGCTTTTCTGTTTTTTTTGTAGAATTTGTATAGTATTTCTTAGATGTTTCTCAGACCATGAAGTTCTTCTGATGTAAGTCTCCCGTAATTCCACCCCAGGTGAATCTTGACCATTGTCAGTTTAAGCTTTGTGTTTAGAAAGCTGAACTGAAACAGTTTTTCTCATTCAGATGCAAATTCTAAGTGTGAAGATGATGGTAGACCTCACTGAAAAATGAAATTTCTGTTCCCTGCAGACTTGCAAGAGTTCACAAGCTTGTTTTGTGGCTATATGAGATTGAGTTGAGATCTTGCAATTACGTTTTGATAAATCTAAAATACCGTCTTCATTTTGACATGTTACACTATACAGCATTCTGCTATGTGTAGATAATGGCTTTAAGGAGAAAAGATGTATGTCCTTCATAAAAGTGTAAGTAATACACTATCATAAAACTTTTGATTTTTTTGCATTTTCTGGTGGTTCTGGGTTCTACCAGAGAAACATATTTGACTTCTGTCATTGAGAGCGAGCGGTGTTTAAATGGGCAATGGTTACCAAGGCCTCCTTTTTTGATTTTGCACGGTGAGTCAGAAAGGCATGAAAAATTAAGCCTCTTTTACGTTCTGCTTTTTTAATACTGTACAGAAAAAGAAAAGTGTGTTACCTCACATAAAATGAAACTCAGAGTACTCTGAAGTCCTGAGTTTGAAATATGGTAAATTCAATGGGTGTCAGTTTCACCATCTGTCACCAGCTTTGCAGTCCTAGGCAACCTTAATTTAATAAGGAAAACACTCTTTGCAGGTTGGATAGCATTATTGGTTCCATTTGACATGTATGAAAATTGCAACATCGAAAAATGAAGGAAGAAAAAATGTGTCTTCAGGCACATTTTTTCTTCCTTCATTTTTCGATGTTGCAATGTTTAAAAGTGACCTCAAAACCAAACTTCAGTAATAGTGACTTAGGTTTGGGAGCAACTGCATGACTTTTAGAGTATTTAGAAGTGCTTTAAAAGTAATATCTGAAGTGCCTGGTTTAAAAATGCGCAGTAACTCTCCCAGACCCGTCTTACTACAGGGCTGTCCAAACTCCCCTTGGTTTTTCTGCTGCCGTAGCACCTCACGTACATCTTGGCTTGAGTCTGAGTCCCTCTCTTGCTTAGCATTTGACAGTCTGTAAATACCCCAACAGGCAGAAGACAAATCATGGGCTTCACCATTGTCAGTCTTCACAGTTCAGACAACTTGTGACTTCTGCCTCCAGAAGTTCTTCTGCAAGGCCACTTGGCATTGGAACCTTCTTCATTCCTTTCTAATGATTCATTAATGCCTCTCCTCTACAATGTAATTAAGGCACTGCAGATTTTCGGCTCATTTTACAGCATTGTGTGTGGCTATTAAAGTGTTTCAGGGAGCTAAGGAGGCCAACTTCATGGGTGGCTCCTAGGGGTAAAAATATATAGGAATGGGGAAAAGTAAAATTAAAACAAGTACTAAATATAGTAGTTTATTTTTTTATCAGCAATTCTGTGTGACCCTTTTTATGTGTGATCTGTTATGAATATTATTTTAAAAAAAAAGCCCAAAGGTGTTGACTTATGCTGTTCTTAGAATGGGAGCACTGAGACTCACAGAGAATGTCTTCCAGCTACTGATATTCAGTAGGCTGTGGAAGCATGATTAAGGGTCAAAGAACAGCTGCTCTGTCTGAAATAGAGAAATCTTTATTTTCATCTTTTTTTTTTTATCTTAGGAAAAAAGTAATCAAAGCTTATTAAACTCCCTTTGGGACAGTGATACCCAAGACTCATTTTCATGAAGCTGCTCCCTGAATCTGAAATGTGTAAATTCCGTTAAAGTAGTATCGTTCCCCTTCTGACATTTGGATTTGGATTTGGAATAAAATGTTTCCGAAGCTTGTCCTACAGCTGCTTGTCAAGTACTCAGACTATGGAAGTAAGGGAGTCTTGTCACATTACATCTAATTGTTCTGGTTTTGCCTGCCAGCTTGTGACAAGGTCAAAGCACAACACAAAGCTCTGAGTTACAGTAAAAAATGAGATATAATAGATTTCTCAATACAGGTGCCTGAAATTGAAACAAATGGAGAAAGGGGACTTTTTTCACAGTTTCGGCAGTGTAGACAATGGTACTGCATTGTCTGCTGGCTGGAGACGTTCTGAGAGATGCCAAGCACTTAGTATTCCAAGATAATTTAATGTGCCTTGGAAATTTTCATTCAGATGTTTTTTACGTGTGAGGATTTTGACTAACAATTCTCCCGTGGTTCTATTTGCTAGTCAATAGATTTTAGCTAATTACTGAGTGGTAAAGATATAATTTCTTGTGGTGGGCCTTGAAATTATACATTTCCATGGCTATTGTTGCTACTAAATATTCTCTGACTATGCCTTCAGTGTTGCAGATGTAATGCGTACATGAGGCTGTTTCTTCTTTTTTTTATTCCCTTTCCTTTTTTCTCTGGGCTTCTGAACACTCATCTTCATTTTGGAAAGGTATTGCACTGTTAGACACAAATGAATTTTCACTGACATCTTCTTATGTGTATATAAATGCAATTGTATTGCCAGCTCAGAACTGAGCCTCAGAAAAAAGTGCAAAGCTGGAGGTTGGCAGAAGTACTCAGAGGCCTAGAGTTGGAGGTGGTTTTTTAATGGAATTTTCAAAAGGGGCTGAATTAGTTCATGTCTCCATTTTGAGAGGTTTAAAGGGAGTAAGGCAACTAGTCTGTTAGGAGATTAGTTATTTATAACACCTTCAAAGTACATTTTGCCATGTGTGACTGAGTGTGACTGACTATTGTCCCCTTTATCACAGCATGGAAAATATGATGGAAAAACGCTAGTGAAGGGTGTTCTTTTTTAATACAACTTTGAGATGAAAGCAGAATTCTGCAGAGGAACTTGCAGCATTTGGATTAACTACAAAATAAATAGGAAAACTGCTTCAATCAGATGTAGGTAGGAATAGAGATGCTGCATACTCTAATTAAAAAAAAAAAAACACTTTAATCCTTATACCTTCTTGTGCAGATAACAAAAGATGTCTTGGCAGGTGGACGCATAGTCTGTATTACTTAGGTGCTAAATTATCCTCTGTGTGTTGGAACTATTAGTAGATACAAACAAATAATGCAACGAGTTTCTCTGCAATGCTGAGCTTAAATTAAAGTCACTCACACCGAAACACAACATTTCCCCCTTCCTGCCACTGCAGATCCCAAATTTTTGTGAGTGGCAGAGTAATTGAAATACAATTTCCTATGGCATTCAATCCACTGCTTAGATTCTCTAACATGTGATATGCTATATAAGCAAGTTGAAGACTTTATTCAGGCGGATTTTCTGCTGTCTTATTGTAAGAGTTCACTTCACATAATGGTCTTTTTTACTTTGGCACTAATACTCTTTTTTTTTTTTCTTTCTTTTTTTTTTTTGCACCAGCTATTCTTTCTGGATTCAGGAACTTATCCTGAAGTTCCTGCAGGAACTTAGTATCATCAGCATATATGTCTTGTTTGGTTGCTTATGAGAAAATTATTGACCATAGACAAGAGGATAAATGTGTGCACGTAGAGCTAGTAGGTTTCTTTAAGATTTGTCTCCTTAGACACTAGGTTAGAGAGCAAACATCTGATCAGAATTTGCAACTCTAACGGTTGTTCTTACCCCTTAGAGAAATAACCAGCTGGCTGATGGTACAGATCTTCACAACTGCACGTTCAACTCTGGTCTGTGCATGTGCAAATTAGAGCCATGCCATGCGCATTAGCTTGGCTGCGTCAAGGGATAAATCAGCAAAGGTGTTGATTCCTACCTGTTGGAAAAAGAATACAGCCCTGGTCCTGTAAGCTCAGTTGTATGCATGTGAGAAAGCTATTTACTTCCATGGGGAAATTCATTAGGGACATTTTTGTGTGTGTGTGTGTGTGTATCCCCACCTCTCTCCTTAGAGGGCTCAGTAAGGGATGGCTTAACCTTGAAAATAGGCTTGTTTATGAATCAGACAATCGTTACCCTGAAGTTGTTATTTTTTATGTAAATATGGCTGTTATGATGAGGATGAATATACAAATTACTGAAGCCAGTTATAGGAATAAACATTAGTTAATCCATCAAAAGCTTTAAACTGTATTTTTAATCTTTCAAAGGAACTGCAGGCAATTCTTCCCTTGCTTTCTCTATCTTTCTACTTTCTCACACATTTGCGAACTGTTCCGAGAACCATTTGGCTCTTAATGTCGTTAAGGTAGTTTGGAATAAAACAAGGCAGTGGAATTCAAGAGTGACTTACGGCCTGTATAAACCCACTAAAATTGTAATTGTAATAAATTGGTGCATCAGTCAGCTCCAGATCTAATCTTGTAGCTTTTAACAGAAGTAGCTCGTGGTAAAACTTACTGCCTATGGGCTAAGCCAAATTGGAGGAATGCGTTCATCTGTTTCTTCAGTACAGATTGCTCAGTATAAGGCTTTTGTTCAAGAGTTCAGTTGAAAAGCATGCAATATTTATCTAGCAGTGAAGTTAATGAGAATATTGCTGTTAACATCTAAAGGAATAATGCTGAGAACGTCTGAAATTCCTTCCTGATTTATAGACTTCAAATTGTTCTAGTTTTTTCTTCTTTCAAATTAAAAAGATTGTATATCAAAATAACCTCAGAAGATAAAAAAAAACTCTGCCTGTACTTACTCCAGTGTTAAATTTTCAGTAATTTCTTCTGGAGGCTGCTGTTTATTGGAGCCCCTTGGAAAGGTAAAATCACTTGAGAGATACACATGAAGACAGAGATGGTGTGCTTTACTTCTTGACCATCTGTTGTTACAGCTACGTGCTGGTCTGCTTGCCTCTCATCTAATCCAGTTTCTCTTGGTTGCCCAGGAAGGATTATGATGATTATACGATATGGTTTTTGGGAATTGCCAGATCAATATTCAAAATATATTCGTCTTGGATAGCTCCAGAATTCAGCAGAACCTGCAGTATATATGACACCTGTACAGTTAAATATGTTAAAACATTTAGGTCACTAGAATTAGTTACAAGGGTTCAATGATGTAGTCTAGCAATTAGTTAATTTTTTTAATGAAGCAAACCCTTTGTGGTGAACTAATTAGCTGTCTAACATACCATTCATATACTCTTTATACTACATTTCCATTTATATTCTAGTAAGGACTTTTGCTTGAATAGATTTTATCTAGGTCTTTCCTATGTAGTGAAAGTATGAATTATTTCAAATGTTAAAATATTATTATTACATGATAAGAGTACCCCACTTCGGCTGTTTGGAATGGGAGATAATGGTAGCAGACACTCATGATGTTTTATCAAATATTGGTACTTTCAGCCCAACTGCGTTTCTGTTTCAAAAACTGATTCTAAAATATCCCTGTCCTTCTTAACACATTGGGTATGTTTGCATGTGCATATATTTTTTGTGTTAAGAAATGTATGTGTTTCTTTGGTATTATGTTTTTCCTCAGCTGTAGATTAAGGTTGTTTAAATAGAATACTCTGAGTTTGAAAAATGGGTAGATACTGTAGTTGGAAATGTTATTAAATATACCTATTTTGGTGTTCCTTAGTTTAGTGCCTATTTTAATATCTGAATTGATGTGATAAAAGATTTGCCATAGGAAAAAAATTAACAGTTTTTAGTTGAGTGGCTTCATAACTGCCTTTGCTACAGTGGTTCTGTAGAGGTCAGATTGTAGCACACTGACACATTACACATTTCATTACTCAAAAATCTTGTTGGGAGGCTAATTGTTGATGTCAGATAGCTGTGGTTGCTTGAATGATTTTCCTAGCTGGACCACTAAGTTGCAATAAAACCACTTCATCTTTATTTCTGAGTATAGGCCATGTGTATTTCCGGTAGAGAGCAGGAATACTGTGTAAAATCCTGAGCAGTCGTGTTTGAGAATGGTGGGTTTAAATTGTCATAGGTGCTAAGCTGAGCAGGAGAAGGGAAAGCCAGGTCTGCTGTGGAAAGAGATGAGAAAAGCCTGGCTTGCAGCTGGTGGAACTGGCCAGTGGACCAAATATAGAGGAAGAAAAATTCCTTAAGTAAAATGACAAACTTAGGAGGTAAATGGATATAAATTGAGCATTAATAGATTTTAAGCTGGAAATTAGGAGAAGTTTTCTAATGAGGAAAAGAATATGGTGGTGAAACAAGAATAGTAATTGCAGAAAAGTGAATTAAGCTTGGCTGTCTGACATGATTTCTCCATTTTCATTGGAGTGGGCTCTGATATCCCTTTTCCATTTTGAGTGTTGGTGGTTATAAGCTTTGCTGAGCAGCTCCTCTGTGTCTCTCCTGAACTCGTACATAGCACAGTAGGACACCAGTGCCTCTGGAGACTTAGAGGTCCTGCAAATAGTACTGTGGGCAGAATCCCAGGATATATCCAATTCCAGTAGTGAATCAAACACATCTTTTGTCTTGTTTTGTAGCAACTTAGGTATAACATCTAGAAACAAATTTAGCAATAAATAACAAATAGCCTGAAAAAAATCACTACAAAGGAGCAAAATGCCTTGGAAAGAATATTCAGTTGAATGAATGGATGAGCAAAAAAATTTGCTGATGGGTGCGAGATTTAGATTATGAAGTCACAAATACAGTTTTCAAGGAGACCTGTTCCATTGCTTAGGCAGTGGTTAATTGCTTTTTCTCAAAGCAACAAAATTACAGCCTGGATTTATCTGAGTATTGGTGTGGCTTCTTGCAAAGGAAGTTTGTCTCAGGTGAGATAAATGGCACAGACTAAAAATGGGCTTTTCTTAAATGTAGTATTCCGGTCATTTAAAATGATTGTGTATTTCATTGTGAGGGAACAGGCAGAAGCATGGACTGTGGTGAAGTTTATTGATTGCTGCAGGAGTGAGTACTTCCTAAAGCACTGTATCAGCAAAATCAAAGTTTTATCAAAAAAAGTATTATGGCTAGCTCTAGTCATAGGGCTACATAGCAGGGCTATTCATGTCATGTATTACTAAATATTTAAGTATTCCTAATTAGTTTCTGTCACAAGTCCTTTCATTTAACTAAAAGCATAAAAAAGCCAAATGTAAAAAAGAAGTCTACAGCATCCTTCACTTCTTGTGCTTTTCCTTTTAAATACTTAGGTTTGTTACAGTCTACCAGTTGCAACCATTTACTTTACACTGGTAGCAGATTAGGTGGCTTGAAACCCTGGATCAGCTGAGAACATGATTTTGTTTCAAATTCAACTGATTTGTGTTTCATTGTCTTCTGTTAACTTAGACTCCTCTGCTTCCTTTTGGCTTTCAGCTTCTCTTTTCAATTTTTTCCTAATGACTCTGGACTGGTGCTTTTTGGTGTGGTGGTTTTTTTTTCTCCTTAGGTGTTATGCTTGGCCTCCTGGCCATATAATTTAGCATTTTTAATCTTCATCTCTGTTCCTTTTGATGTCAGTCTACTCTGTTCTTTATTTCATCTTTTATAAGCTTCCTGATAACTTCTCTTTTGCCCCCGATGTCTCCTGATAGCATCTCTTTTTGCAGGATTTCCCTTTTTTGGCTGATTCATGATATCCTAACAAGGCTAAGTATTGTTTTCCAATTGAATAGTTTTATTCAGTGAAAACTGCAGTTTTAGTCAACCTGAAATCTTTGTGACTTGTAAAATTGGGTGAATACTTTTGGACCTTTAATTTAAAAGCAGTTCCACAGTAACATGTTGTGAAGCATATCCAAAATATTTATCAATCTGGATTCAATGGGGATGTAGCAGCATTTATAAAAGCAGTTTGGAGGATGTAGCTAATCCTTTTCAGAAGCTTGTTGCAGTCACAAGATTTACTAAGTAGTCTTCCATGTCTAAGAACACAGATAAACAATGTACAAAGATTTTTTGAATGTGTTTTTCCTGATCTTTCATGCTGAAGCTGTTCTGTGTTAATATTTATATTCTTATACTCCGGGAGATAACATGAGAATGATCGTCTGTGCAGTCAAGAAGATCTGGGTTCCAGTCCCAATTACAGTGATTATTTAGGTAGATGCCATAAAGTCAAAATGTTTAAAAGGAAATGTAGGCAAGTCTGCACTAGAATAGCTTACATTTTAAAGTCTGGGGAAGTTCTCTGAAGGTGCACAGATAGGATTTGAAGCCCATATTCCAGAGGAATCATCTAACCAGATGTTCATAAAGTAGAAAGAACAATATAACTCTCTTCTTTGGAAGTTTTAGGTACAGCTCTTAGGTGTTCAGGTGTATCTCTGCTCATCTAGCCCTCTACTTCAGCCAGAAAAGTTGAAAATGTAATGAAATAATTTTGCTTTAAGCTTATCAAAACATATGATTTCAAATGCAAAGTTTTATGTCAAATCTTACTTTTGGCTTTGCCTGAAACACATTTTCACTACTCTGGCCGTTGAATTGAAAAAATCAATCATTGGGCCATGATCTAGACCAGAAAGATCAGACCAGTAATCTTTGTCAAATTCTTCAAGCAGCATGTCAGGAGCAGCTCTTTTGCCTTCATTAGAGCTTTAGCTTTGCATTATATCAGACTTGGGCAGCTGGAAGGAAGATTAATCTCCTTTAACAACAGTAGTTGGCTAGCACTTGACTTTTAAATCTTTACCTGAGTCTAATATCTTGACTGAGAAATCTTAGTGTGCACTCAGTGAACCTAACCAGATAATTTGTTTAGCAGTTAATTTCTTATTTTTCAGAGAGAACAATTTCGGAAAATTTGACATAGTTATTAAAATATGCTATGATATTCTCCTGTCTGCTATTGTGAATATACAAAACCACTTTCTATAAAATACAAATGCTTTCCAAGTCTTTTTTCACCATTGAAAATAAAGAAGGAAGAAAGAAAAAAAAGATTTATTCACAGACTTGGAGGAAACTGGGCTTTTCAGCTAGGTTGTTGATGGCATAAGCCATAAACTATCAAGCTACGTTCATGGGTCAGTGAGCACTTCATGACTGGAGATGTATGAAAGTCTGCTGAGAGAGCACATCACGCCCTACTCTCGTTCTAACATCATTCAGTTGGTTTTGAGAGGCGAGAGATTTCTATTTCCCATACCATCCCTGTTTATTATTTTTAACACCAGCTTTCTGTACATCCTTTTTTCCCCCCACCCTTTGTCCTTGGGGTTTGGTTTATTTTTTTTATTTTTTTTATTTGCAAGAATAGGTGACTGTGTGGAAGGAAAAATACTAAAAATATGATAGTGACAGGATGTTGATACAGACAGTAGTTTAGATAGTGAGCCTCTCTCATTGTCCTCTGTTTCTGTCTCCAAATTCAAGCAACATTTAAAATTTTTTGTACCTTTTGTATTTTTAAGAAGGAAAGGGAGGGATTGGCACGAGCACAAGCTGAGAGACTATAAATTACCACAAATTATGATTATAGTTTAGCCAGAGATTTTGTACTGAAAAACACGTCTTTGTTCCAAAATCTTGAAAATATTCTTAGAGATCTTGTTTTACTATTGTGTGCTTTAATAGTGGTATATTGTGCATTGTATCCATTTTATCTGGGACATGGGATTGTATGAGCCTCCCTATTCCTCAGCAAAGCTCAGGGAATTTCTCACTGCCAGTGCTGTGACAAAGAGACCTTTGTTTATGCAGTCAAGTAGATTGAAGTAACTACCTGTATTCTAATATATTTAATTTGGTAACCAGAATGTCAGATCATATTTGGATCCATTTATGTCTTGTGACATCCTCCTAATTTGCACTCTAGATACTTGATTTTTCTGGCCAGAAAACAATACTAATTGAGGTTGGTTTTGTTTTCAGTTGTACTGTTCAAACAACTACAGAAAATGGGGTTTTCCTTTTCTGTTTTGCTTTAATATATTCCAAACCCACACGGGATTGTGTTAATTATCTCTATAAAAGTCAAAGTTACTCGTGTCCCCAAAAGTAAAACACAGAATAGTTGGCATTGTTAGTATAATGATGGAATTTTATTTAGACATACATCAATCACAAAAGCAACATGTGATCCATGTTTAATACTTAGCCTCAGATGAGCAAAGTGCTAAACACCATTTTCTGTGTTCATTGTAAAAAGTTGATGTCCTTATTAATCCTTTTAGTGAAGAAACACTACAAGGAAGGCAGACTTCGTGGTGGGTGGGTAACACTGAGTCAGATTGACTCAGTTGTTTGTGGCTGTTTCAATACCATTAAAAATTTGCAGATTGTGGATTTTAAAACCAGTGTGAGCCTCATTTTCCACATTCAAATACTGTTACATTTTATGTGTTTGCTCACCTATTGTTGTTAAATTAGGCTGACTCTGCTTTACATGAGAAGAATCGTGAGAAGAGGTGCTGTTTAGAAGGCCTTGTAAAGTACAGCTAATTGGTGAAAGTTACACATTAGGAAATATTCTTAAACTGATTATTCATCATCATATGCATGCACTTTTTTTAATAGAACAGACTGCTCTTTTTCAGCTAGGACCATACACACATGGAATAATACAGAATTTTTAAACTTAATGTTTATTTTCAATGCTGAATAGTTAAGCCTCTAAATAAAATAGATCTGAAGTATTTTATAGATTATTTGTTTTTAAGTATTCTCAATTGCAGTATCATCTTCTAATTTATGCCTCTGGTAACATCTGATCCTACATAAACTAAGCTAACTTAAAAATTGCTCAAACAGCTGCCTTGTCATCATATAACTGTCAAAGAGTTTCTGCTGAAACATCTGTTGCCATGTTGCTAAGTTTCCCTTTTTAATTATTTATGTTCAGTCTCTGTTCACAGATTGAGATTGTCAAATTACAGAAGCATAGAAGTATTATACTAAATAATTAGCAAGAGAATGCATTTTTGTATTTGCATTTGATTATGGATGCTTTTATCCTGTACATTCATTCTTCTTTCTTTTTGCAAGTTCCATGTTCACCCTTATCTCATTCTCATCCTTCCTTTTTTCCTCTCTTCAGTGGGGTCCCATTTCAGCAACTGGAGTTTCACTCAATTCTTCCTGCCTTAAGAGGCATCAAAGTTCCATACAAGACTCGACTGTTATTTCTTAGAAGGGACACTGAATTGACACACTGACTTCGAGTGTCCCATTTGAAATATCCCAGGCAGGTATAGCTCAACATCTGAAATTATGCATTTAAGGACTACTGTTCTGCACTCTCTGTTCTTTATTCTAAATATTTTACTTTCTTGTGTACAGATGATAGTGCCACATCTATGTATTCAGCTCTCATGCTGGAGAATATTTTGTGAGTTAATTGAGTTTAAGTCTAATCTCTAGGCAAGACCCAACTGGTAAAAGATCTTAAATGAAAGATTTCTGCTCACTTTGGCCTTTTTGTCAAGTCCTTGAACTTTTGATGAGTGCAGCTTTGATTCCATGTATCTGTAGATTTTTAATGTAGCAAAAGCACTTGGAGCACTCTGAAAATTGCTGTGAAGTTAATGCTTACAGTTTTTAGAAATCTATATATGTAACAAAGTAATTTGGATCATCACAAACATTTGAATTTAAGTGAGGTGTAAAAGACCCCTTTTAAAAGGCCACCATTTGTTTAGGAAAGAGGAAAAGCAGGAGGAGGTGTTGCCTTCTGTGCTGATTGCTCTGAGTTGCAGGAAGAGGGAAAGTTTCCTTCCTCTGGGGAAGGGGATGGGGAAAAGGAAAAATAAGGCACATTTAGAGTTTCTTATGGAGCACTAGGCTGGGGAAATGAGAAGGACACAGTCTGCAGCAAATTTGTGCAAGTTCCTGGTGAGAATTTTCTCATACAGAAGTTGGAAGAAAGTCTCCAGGCCTTTCTGTGATTGGCTAAATACTAATCTTAGGATTACTCTTACATTCTCAAGTGGACAATTAAAATCTATTCTTAGAAAAGGCAGGTAAAAGAACCTTAAAATTAAAAAAACCCAGAACCCACAAAAAAAGTGCAACCCAATGGACTTAAAGATGACTTTTAAAAAATTTTAAAAAAAGATAAATTTAATCCCCTGAGAAACAAACATACAGGTAAATGGGATCTGAAATAGCTGACATTTGCCTAAAGTATGTTAAGGGTGCTAACTCAAACACTTGCACTCCAGAAAGAAGAAAAGGTAGTACACAGCAAGGAGACTAGGCCAAGTTATAAGCTACATGCATTAAGTAAGAACACAGAAACAAACCCTGAAAGAATGAGGCAGAAGTGGAAACCTGACTATCAGAGTAATGAGTATTATAGAGGTTCACCGCTAAACGGAAATGGTGTGTTGAGTTTTACAAAGGCCTTTCCTAGGACTGCTGCTACTTAATATTTTAATTTACACATTGGATATTGGAACAGAAAGTCTGTTTATTAAATTCACAGATTATGCCTCCCAGACGGAAGTATGCTGGAAGGGAGCATTAGAATTCAAGATGAAGTTGACAACTTAAGGGAACGTCCTAAAAACATGGTAAAATTCTTTAAGGTCAGCACAAAGTTTCCTGCTAAAGAAGGATTAATCAATTGTGTAAATGCAGGATAGCTCCATAGCAGCTCTTACGAAGTGGATGCAGGACATAGTGAATCACAAGCTGCACTGCGATTAAGGTATTGCAGAAAGGGAAAAGAAAAAGCAATATGGTATTGGGAAGTGCTAATAAGACTACTGTTTTCAGATATGTGAATTCATCTGCCCGCTGCTTTTGCTGTCCAGAAAGCGTCAGTTGCAGAATGGCTTTCAGTTTTAGTCATTGCTATGCAAGAAAAGCATGATTCTAGCCATATGTGTAGGTATATTTTGTGTATGTCTATTCAGAGTATGTGTGCCACCTCGCTGCTGGCTGCGTCTGTAGATATGGAGCTGCAGCAGCCTTGTCTCTATTGAGCTACCAGATTTGGCAATTCATGACAAGTATGTTTGGAGAAAGCTCAGAGACAGACAATAAGAATTATGAGAATTGTGAAGACATGAAAGTTTTCTAGGTAAAAAGAGAAATAAAGGAGAAGACCGTGCTCTTTAGTATGTAAGAGGAAAAGCATAGGTGAGGGAAATAATCTGTTGTCCAGATTCAAGTACTTGCAGCAAAAGAAATTTAAAGTTTAAATATTAAGGCAAACTGCCTGATAGATAAGAAGGTCAACGCTAGTATAGTTTGCATGGCTAAGCTGTAGAACTTCCATCTACAGATTCCTCAATCCTACAGCCTTGAGGGAGGAATGCTATTGTTGATCCTGCTTTTAGTTGGGAAATAGTTATGGCTTCCTTTGCACTTGAATGCTTTGAAATGATTTCACTTACAAGTTCCTTATTTTATTTTGATTTGAGATTGAAAATGTCATGTTTTATGATGATAAATATCTGATAGTGAGATGAGGGATTTGTCCTGTTGGACCTCTAAAGTCTTGCAGCGAGTGAATTCCAAGTCCTCTGCAGCTGTAAGGCTCAGCCTCAGACCCAAACTTTCAAAAGTTTTTGAGGTCACAGTGGGCTCTGACCGAGGCTTTAGTCTAAGAGTTTTTATTACAGTAAGCTAACAATCAGGACCTGAAGACAAATTTTAAGGTTGACCAGTGCTCTGTGTTGACGTAGCTTTTTTTTCATGTTAATGTAACTCTTGTTTAGTCTTTTTTCTGTATCTCTTTCCTTGGATGAACATATATTGCTTTGCAAGGTGCCCCTTTTCTGTGTGACTTGGCTTGAAGCAGCAGACAGATGCTTCTTGCTCTTTGATGACAGATATTTAGTGGGCTGAGGGCTATCAAGGCAGGATTCTTCCAACGTCATTGGTACTTATCTGTCTCATCCGAATAGCTGTGCTAGTGGTTCATGGGGCACCGCTATATGAAGCGGTAATTATTTATTGATTTATTTCACTGCAGAAAGCCTTCTACCTTCATTCTGTGGGATGAAACAGGAATCCTTAAAGAAGAATGTCAGAGAAAATACCTGAATGTTAACTCTAGGATAAGCCACAGCAAATGGGCCCTACTTCTAGCAGTGGACAAAGGCTGAGGCAACAGGCTACTCTGAAGCAAGTTCCCTCAGTGGACCACTTTGAAGATGGGAGGAAAGATAGTTCTGGTTCACATAGGAGAGAAGTAGCTGTGGAGCCTTTGCAGGATGAGGGCCGGGAAGTAAAGTGAGGGAAATCTGAATAAGGAAGGGTGACCAGAGTCGATGTTTGATGATGGTGGTTCTACTGGGTGAAGGGCAGCCCCAGAAGCACACAGCTGGTCAGGGCTGCAGGAAGGGGAGGCAGCGTGGGGAGGAAAGTGAGGAACGGCTTAGCCCAGTGTTGGCTGCTGTAGTACCTCGTTAGAACGCTGCTAATGCAGGTACTGGTGAGTAGTTTCTCTTAACATGTTGTTTTTCTACTGCCGTCAGTCTGGAGAGGGTTTGGTAGAGACTGCCTTTGGGCTGCACCTGCGCATCTCATGGAGTTTGCTTCTTTCACATCTGCTGGACATATCCATCAGAGCAGTCATCAACCCCATTTTCCTTCCATGAAGGGCCTGAGTATAATGCCTCCTCGATATGGAATCATTTCTGATTTGGTAATGGGGACAGGGCCCAGAGTCAGTTGTACATGTAAAGGAACAGCCTTTGCTGCAGCCCGGAAGACAGAGGCTGGTGATAATTGCAAGAAGGAAGAGGAGGCTGGGCTTTAGAACATGCTGGGCCATACTGAAAACAGTGACAGGAGCTGTGTGAGACACAAAGCTTGGACAGAGAGAGAGATGGGAGCCTCCTAAACTGTTACAGGCTGCTAAAAAGCAGAAATTAATTCCACGTACGCTCTATGATTTTGTTTCCAATCCCTATTGAGCATATCTGGAAGGGAAAAAACACAGTCATACAGGTAGCCTAGGGCTGTTACATTGTCTGCAGATGACTCAAGGATGGAGGCTTTATATGTCCCCATTTTCTTGAGAAAAGTTTCCTTTCTGACGTAATCAAAATAATGACATCAGACAGCTTGTTGCTTTACTTTGCTGTTTTGGGAGTATCAAATCTCAGTGCTGCTTTGAGAATAGCAGTATGGCCTTGCTGGAATAGCTGGAAGGTGGGCCAGGAAACATGGAAGATTGAGCTCACGTCTAAAACAACTCCAAGCAAGATGCTGCATGTTTTGCTGAGAAGACATTCTGCATTCATGTCTTAGAAGACCTATGGGTATTAGAGTATCAATATAATGTTACAGAGCAGTGGCTTTTCGGTTGCTGCTCTCTCACACCGCTTCCTCTTAGCAGGTTAAGCGACATGCTCAGGATTCAAAGCCGCTTAGGGAGGTTGATATGGATATCATTTAGGTAACCCTATTTTGTGGTCTGCTGAGGGAGAAAGCTGACACACAGCGAGCGTCTTCCAACAGCACCACTGTACTGAGAGAGCAACAACTCTAAAGAAATTCCTGGTGGAAATCTCACTGAGTGCTTTTCTGGAGACTTTCACATTGGAGTCCTGAGTGGAAGAACTGCTACTTCATGTCAGCAAACTCCATAGCTCTAAGTACATGTGCTTTGTTCATCAAAGAACAAGGAGGCAGGAGTACTTCTGTAGAGGAAGAGGCTTCGTGAGCAGCCAAGATATCACCGTTACAGGGTGTTGATACTATTGCAGGTGCTGCAGTAGAAGATCTCTTTAGCACTGAACGTGGGTATTTGTCCTACCTTTGAGAGGTGACGTTGTGTTGCTGCTGCTGTGTAGGAGATAGGGAAGGAACAATAAAAGATACTATCACTGTGGTGTGGGTGCAGGGGCAGAGGTTTTGTTGGTCGGTCCTTGTTTGTTAACGCGCACTGGAAGGGATTCTTCTCCCAGCATTGCATTGGGAGGGTTTTTCACATGTTTCTCCCCCACCAACCAGTGCGTGTTTGGAATGTCTTAAATCACTCTAGACAGCTGCGGTCTCACCTGCAACAGCGCCTCCTGCCAGGGAGTATGACAAGCATGAAATTGCAACGAATTGGTATCCCCAGAATGCACCCTGGCGATTACCAGAGGTCACCAGAAGCATTTCAAAGGAAGAACCTTTCTTTAGGGCAAATGATGACTTCAGAATAAAGTGTCTTTAGGTCAACTTTGTCAGCTCAGAGAAGGAACGAGAGGAACAATCCTTCCCTGGACAGGAGGGAACAGGAAGAGGGGATGCTAAGCATGAACAAGTGTCATGTTTGTACATGCCGGTAATCCAAGATGTAGCAAGAACTCCAGATTCCTAATATCTTACTACATCTGTGTAGTGCTTTTTTGTCTGTGCAAAATTAGCAACAGAATATTAACATTTATTATTTTAATATTAAAATATTAAAATTCATAATATTTATCATCTTTTGTGGCCAGCAGCTGGATCTCCAAATGCTGAATTACTTTTGGACCTGGATGATGGTTTGAGCCTATCACTCCAGGCTCCTTCACTGACTCCGAAACCTCAAACGAGGACAGCACTCATTACTACTTTTCTGCAATGCCCTGTCCATGAAGCAACCCAGATTGGGCCCTCACCTCCTCCTACTCCTCAGCAGTGCTTCATACCTCCATTTCCTCTGTTGTGGCACACTTAGTCACACAACTTTCAGTGCACAAGGGCAGGATCCCTCTGGATGGAGAGTGGGCAAGTTGGCCTTTGGAGCAAGCACAGCACTGAAATACAAAGCACTAAAGAATACAAGACTAAAACGCTAAAGCTGGTTCATTGGTGTCTTTATAGATGAGTCCTAAAAATGCTAGTCTTCGATTCTCTCCTCATGTATGCTAGACCTCGCTTTTTAGCATTAGCAGGCCAAATGAAACATTCTGAAATGGTTGAAATTATTCATTTTGATTCCATCCAAAATTTCCTTGTATTTCCTTTATGGTGAAAGATGCTGGCTTTTCTTCCTGATTATTTTTTTTTCTTTTCAAAACTATAGGTTCTTTTTTTCTAAATCAGAATGCAAACTAGACTTTGAAATTTTTTGTGAAAGATGCATTGCTGTTCTTCATCTAGCTTTATAAACAGTGTTTTAATAGCTTACATAGTTTTATTTCAGGGGTCATTCCTTCTTTCATCTATTGTCTACTCACTTTGTTGCTAATGCTAAGGGTTGAAAAGATTTTGTTTTTCTTCTCTGAAATATCCACTCTCTTGAAAATACTGAACTTCAAGAGATACCTTACTGGCACCCCAAGATCTTCAACGTCATAAGCAGAAAAATAGAAGACAAAAGTATAATAAAACCTATCAATTGGTTGTCCTTAATGACTCACTTAAACAGCAGTCATGCTGGTTTTGCCCTAATTATTTTGTGTTAGCCATCTTTGGCCAAAGGAGCCAACTGTGAATTAAGTAAAACATCTTGCCATGCTGGCTGGGAAGAGCATTTGTTTAAGTTCCTGTGAGGACCTAAAATGCTTTGAATGCTGTATTTTCATTCTTCCTTCTGCTTTTCAAAAAGTGCTTTTGAAACCATATACAGTCTACCAATTACTTAGTAATGCGGCATTTCTGTTAACAGTCACTCAATTACTGCGCCTTAATTAGAAAGAAATTATCAGTCTTGTAAAGACAGGTCTGACAGGTTCACAATTTTGGGAACACATGACCAGAACAATACTTCAGACCAGATCTCACCTGTAGCATCAGTGTTTTCCTACTTTATTGGGAATATCTCTGTGGATGTACTGCTGTTGTCTTATTTATCTGTTTTATGGTAGCATCACACTGATGGGACAAAGTCATAATGGCTGATGGATTGATAAGTTTAGGTCTTGATACTTCTTTATTACTTCCAGCGATTTCCATGAGTGACCAATTTGAAGCGGACATTCTTCAAAGACTTACACAATATTCAAGTTCCTCTTCTTACTTACTGCTGATGCCATACATCTTTGTGTCAGTGGGTATCCCATGCCTACTTTTTGGGATAACGTCATTAATGAGAGCATGGAGCAAAATTTCCCCCAAGATGTTATTCAGAGCTTTTCTAGGTGATCTTTCCCATTTTCTGTTCCATTTCCATTCTCTTACTTTTGGAGTTCTGCATATTAAAAATATTAGATATTCAGATATCAAGCTGAATATTCATCTTCTGGGTTTAAACTTCAGGGGAAGTTTTCTTCCTTTTCCTTAGATTTCAAGTTTGAGAACTTCTGCAGCTTTAACTTAAAGGGATTCCAGATCTGATTTCCACTGAAATCTTTAAACCTTTAACTATTACTTCCAGTTTTGTGGCTTAAGAGCATGGTGCTGTTTTGTGGCTTAAGAGCATGGTGCAGGTAAACAGATATTCTGAAAAACTAACCAGGTTGCAGTTGTCTGTTGACCTTCTTAGGAGACCTGGTACATTATCCTTACCCTGATCAAGCAAAGGATTAAAGCGTGTAACATGCAAGTAGTCTATTGGGAACTTCGTGAGGTTACTAAAGCAATTGCTCACCTTTTCTCCAACATCAGGAACATTCTTCCAGTGAGGTGTGGTCTTTATATCCTGATCTAAAGCAGTTTTATATATGATCTGCAGATTTCTTCACACCAGAAAGGCACCGTTGCAACTGCCTAATTTCTTATGTGACGGAGTCTTAAGCTTTTCACTTAGGGGAGCATCTTAGTCAAGTGCTTACTGAAGAGCTCTCCCATTTCTGCAATGTCTTTGGAAGGACAAGTCATCAGGCTTCTCCATGAATTGTGTGAAAATCCAAGGCAGAATCCAATGTACATCTCTGTCTAGATTTTCCTGTGATTTGAATGAAATAGCCTTTTAAATAAAATGTTTATAACAATGATGTGAACTCTTGAAGTCTAGGTTGCTCAAGACAGTTGCGTATAGACTCAGAGAGTATGCATGTACGTCTCAAGAAGTATGTGCAAGCTGATTTTTCTTTAACCAAAACTGCAAACATACTCCTCCATTCAAGTGGCATAGAAGCGGCACACTTACCTCAGTGTGCAGTGCAGGTTTCTATCAGCTGAAGATCTACGCAGTATGTCCTCACAGTAGCTTTATTGTCACTCAGATTCAAAGCTTGACAATTCAGTCTTTGGTCTAAAGGCTCTGAAGGTCAGTGCCGTGTGAGGGAAGGCAGCTGACAGAAACACAATGGGCTCCTTGAAAAGCGTGCGTGCTTTTTGGTCTGTTTCCAAAGGAAATGCATCTCCCCTGAGACTAGCACTGTAGTTGGCAGTCTCAAGGGAAAGGGGAGGCTCTGATTTACACTTTTTTTCCCCCAAAGAAGGTCTCTCTGGGTAAAAGTCACATCAAGCTGACAGAACAGTATGCGGAAGCCTCTCCTGCCATGACTTGCGCTGTAGTTACTTTGAGGGGAGAATAGATGAGTTTGGTGTGCAGGTCACTTCACCTTTGTGCTAAGGAGCAGATCTCCAGCCTTTAGGTAGAACTCCTTCTGAGCACCCTGGCAGCATTGCTCTGCGGAGCGGTGGTGTGTTTGTCTACATGTGTATTGAAAATATAATAGCAGATTGTGGGGATTTAAAAATATTTATTTGCAGCCTTGCAGTGCCTCAACATGTCAAGTTAATTCAAATTATATTAAAGACTGTCATATAGTGTGTGATACGACAGCAACATGATAGGATTGATAGAATTCATCTTGGCAGGACACAAATGGACAGATCAGACAAGGATAGATTTTTTGCCCCCCTCACTTGCTGCTAAAGTTGTCCTCTTCTGATTCAAGGGAAGGGAGCTGCTTCTGGATTAAAGTTAAAGAAAAGAAACAAGCAGATTTGAAAGTCTGATAAATAATTTGGAGTGTGAGAAAGTTGTGTTTGTTTTTTTTAATAAGTAATATGAACTAGTCTATTAAAACAATTCTTAACATAGTCTTGTCTACTATAGTGTGGTAGAATATAAGTATATTTTATGCATGTTATCAATCTAATCTACCCAAAATGAGTCCATTTCTGTGCTGAAGAAGGTGGTTTGCTGACTTCTGCACCAAAAATACTCTTGTCTCTGTAGCTTCAAAAAATAAATGCTGTTTGGTCATCTAATTCCAGTGAAAATGTTGTGTGCTTTTGGTCTGTTACCAAAGGAAAATGCATCTCCCCTGTGACTGTCATCATTGGTAGTCTGAAGGGAAAAGAGAAGATCTTATTTACACATTATTCCCTGAAGAAGGTCTCTCTGGGTAAGTGTGGCATCAAGCTAGCAGAGCAGTGTGCAGAAGCCTCTCCTGCTATGGCTTCTACTGCCATCTAATTACTAATAACAGAGAAATCTCTCTAAATCCTCTATAAAATAGTATTCAAGTAGACTATATGAAAAAAATAAAGGAAGTTAAATAACATACTAGAAATTCCTAGAGCCTTCTGTTGATTATGCATGAAGTTATTAGTTGTTTTTAATCCCAAGAACACTGCATCTCATTGACTCATATTATTTAATAACATGCTATGCTTCTTTTAGGGTACTTATAATTGTCTGAATAGTCTATGATTGCTTTTTATTACTTCATTTATGTGTAGAGCTGCTTGCATTCTAGGTGTCCATAGTGAAATCTGAGCTAGGAATTGCTGAATAAAATACTTTTGCAAACATAGAACAAATATTTCAAATAAAACCAGATAATTAACATTTCTGGTATTACAACCTTTTTTATTTGTGGTCATTCAGAAGAGTGTCAGTTTTCTTTTTTCCAAGCAATACTTGTGAAAATCAGAAGTCTTGCCACTAGGTATAAATACATTTCAGGGAGCACATTAACTTCAGGAATGCTGTGGAGGCTTCCCGTAAGTAGTCATGCAGTATTTTAGCATGAGCTCTATTTTGGGCAGAAATTCAGTAGCAAAAGGGCTTATTCTCAGAGATTTTAAACTAGATGCAAATTTTAGTGCTTTCTTGGATTGACAATGTGGAAAGATCAGGAAATGGGAACTTTGAAGAAGCATAACAGAAATGTAGAATATCCTACTGATATTTTGTTTGGTATTGTTTTCAAATGGCCAAGCAGAAAAGAAGCCATATATTATGTTGTAACAAAAACAAAAGAAATGATCAGTGAAAAAACCCCATATATGTAGCATCTTCTTATTTATAATCCAAAGAAATACTTTCACAGAAATTTTCAAGAATCTGTTCCAGAATTTTTCATATGAATTTTTATTTTGCAGTGATTTGTAGATGGTTTATTATTTAGTTAGTCACTGTTCTCCTGCTAGGAAAGTCACTCATGCACCGAATAGTAACATATTTGGCAGGCCAGTTACACAGCTCAAGCAATGACAAAGCGGTGAGTTTACAAATAAACATGAGATAAATATTGCATGAAAACTCAGAAATTAACTTCCAGAAGTAAAATAAATACTGGCTTATCAATGGTGACATCCACTCTGACTTTTTTTTCTTGAGAAGCTATGTGGTCTTTTTTAAATGAATCTCATTACTATTCCCATTTCCTAGGCATTGTTTAAGTTTGCCAACTAGTTTTGGTACATGTGAACTGTATTATTTTCCTTTTGCAGGAAACTGATCTGCAAGCTGCTGTTAAAACCTATTTTTTTTTTAAACACCGCCCCCCCCCCCCATTTTTACTCCATCAGGGCTTTCTGAAGAAGGTGAAGAACTGGCTATTTGGCCAACCTCAGTTTGCGTAAGAGCGAAAATCCACCAAAATCAGTGAGAGGCTTTCCACTCAGTTCCGTAGGTACTGAATCATTCCTTCCATTCTGTGAAGAGTATCAGAACACAAGCAAATAAATTTGTATTGAGAACAAAAGATGTATTTCGCATCTATTGATGGTTTTTTGGTTAAGAATAATTGCATGTTCATCACAAAACCTATAGTTTAATTGCAGAGCAGTAAAGTGTGATTATATTATTAGAATAATAATGTAATTCTACTAAAGGGGATGTTTACATCTGTTTTTTCAGCAGTAGAGTTTTTTGAGATAAGTGGATTGCATGAAAATAGAAGAAAATAAAAAAAAAGATTAAAAAAATCTTAGAAAATAAAAAATAAATACTTTACTGCAGATGCTTGTGTTGTTTTATGGACAAGGCTAATATCTTGAAATGCACTCAGTTCTTTTATTGAGTGCTGAGTGTTTGTAAAGACTTTAGAGGGAAAGTCTGCTTTAATGGATATATCATAAGCATTAAAGCTGCTGTGCATGAGCCTACCAAGAGATGCTTTGGAAAAGCATAGCTTGAGCTTTTCTAGTCAGAGCCCTGTCTGAAGTTATTTGATTGTCTGTGAGAAATAAATGGGGCTCTGGGCACTAATGGGTTTGGTCCGGAAGAGTAATGCGTGTTCAGCGGTTGAGAAATTAAGGCACTGTCTAGAAAATTTATCTCTCTTACTACCAGGCTTCCAAATACACAGAGGATTTTGGGAACAACCTGACTGAAAGACCTGAGTGACAAGTCAGAGGATGATTAAGGAATGAATTAAGACACACGAGGCCAAACTGTGCTCCTGATTACTCCTATGGGGACGTGCGAAGACATCTCTGTGCAGGATTTTGTGGACAGAATCAAATTTGGTCTGCCTTTGTTGCCAGATGTATTCCAGCTGATTCTGCACTAAAAGCTGTGAGACTGTGGGTTTAAGATGAGGTTTTAAGCTTGAGGTGAAGTCTATTAATATTTGAGGCTTCAGAAGTTTGTGGGGCTTTTTTTTGTTGTTGCTGCTGTTTGAATTGTCTATATCTGCTTAAGGTTAAAGGATTAAAAATAAAGCCTTCTGTCTCCCAGTGTTATGTCCCCGTTTAGTTTCCGGCTGCCACCTGGAAAGGCAAAACAGAATGAAAAAGAACAAAACTGAAACCCAAAGTTCCTACATTTCAGACTAGTCTATGGTTGGCAGAAATAGGCATGCTTGGTGTTAGAAAGAAAAAAAAAAAAAGTGTGTATGTTTTGTTAACCTTTGTTTTTTAACTCTTAATGACAGGGCCTACCACAATATCATAAACACCATACAAAGGAAGAAATGCTCATATTTTCTCTGAAGTTATGCTTAGAGATATATTCCTGGAATAGTTACAAAATGTCTGTGGGCAAAATACAACAATTAGTGGATTATCCCTAGCTTGTTTTTAATGTTAGTTTTACTTAAATTACTGCAAATTCTGAATTACTTATTCCAGATTTACAGTGGTATGTAAAAGAAAGGAAAATGAAGTAGTTAAACTTTGCTGTTAGTGCACTCTGTCACCCTTCCGTGTTGGTCATTTTATTTCACCGCAAGGTCTGAGAGAAGTGTGTGGCCTTGATAGATACTGTCCTTCGGCAATTTCTTTAACTGAAGTAAATGATGATAGGTTTATTAAGAACTGAAATGGAAGAATATCCCTCAAGAACTGAACGCTGATGTTTATTAAGTGGTTATTTTAAAACTTAAACGTTAGCCTTTACACATTGCTAAGTTTCTATGAATTTTAAGCAATGCAATTGCAAAACTAAAACTCCATAATCTCAAAGTAAGGGCTGGGATGAGCAGTGACTTGGCTTTGAAGAAAGAGTTTGCAGAATGTTGGCAGTTCTTAGTCCCAGGATGTAGTTCAGGGCCTTCCAGTCCTTCATGCCTTCAGGTAAGAGGAAATAACACAAATAGCTTTGTGTATTCACCTCTTGGTTTCCAGGTAAGAGAGGTTGGATTATTGTTCTTGGAAGATGTGGAGAGACATGAAAGCAGAAAATGGGAGAGAAATGAAGGCGAAAGGCAGGGAAAATGTAGTTTTAGCGTTCAAGGTAACTGGGACTCAAAAGAGTTGATTTTTCATTTTTTTCTCTGCTTCCTCGGTGCTGTCTGCTCTGTAAGGAGAGAAATCCTCTGAGACTCAGCTCTTTTGAGATCAATTACTGAATATATAGGAAGGAGGGGGAACTAGTGACAGGGACGGGACAGATTAAGAAGGGTGAGATGAGTGAGGAAAGAAAAATAAGACTCAGTTGTGAAAGTGCCAGTACAAACTGGGAAGTTGAGGGGCCATGAGAAAATTTTGGAGTGAGTGTTGATGGAGCGTGAAGGTGAAAACCTAAGCAACTAGCACAGGAACTGAGAAAAAGTGAGGAAAAACTGTGGGAGGGAGAGACTAATGGTAAGGAACATTACCAGTTTTTGAAAACCAGGGGTAGTGAACAGAAAAAGAAATAGGAAAAGGGGAAAATCAGCAAAGAAAAATAAGTGAAAGTAATGAAAGTTAGAAAAAATCACGCAAATCTCTAGTTTTGTTAAATATCCTTATTTAAAACTGCCTTTTGAACAGTAGCAATAGCAACACGTGATGTCTTTGATTTGGTGTGTGAAGCCTTTCAAGGTCATTATACTGAAGGATTAAAAGAAGATAAGCTGGCCAGGATGGGAAGGATTCATAATCCATCTATCATTATAGAAATATGGGAAGTGGAAATAACTTTCCTATTTTTCTAACATACTTATGTTTTTGAGTAGGAATCCTGACTTTTGGTAGCTGTGAAATGTAAATAGCAACAATCAAGGTGCCTTTGAGGACCTTATCTTCCACCCGATTAGTGTCTTAGTTGTCCTATTCAAAACATGTAATTTGGGAAAATTAAGCTCCAATAGGATACTGTCACTGACATGAATGGGAAACATTCTACATTGCAATGAATGCTGCAGTGCTTCTGGGGAAATATGTCATGAAAAGCGAACAGCTGTGCAAAATGTTAATGCCAAGTCTGGCCATACCACTTCATGGTGTGATGGAAACTGACTTTGGTATGTTTGAAAATAGTGTTATATAGATGACCTAGCTGGGACCAGGGGCTGCTTAGTCTTGAAATCCTTTCCTGCCTTCAAGCTGTCTTTAGCATAAAATCCTGTCTTATGCTTATCATGGCTCATTGCATAACTAATAAGTGAATAATTACATGAAATATAAATTGGGACATTTCTGTAATACTCTTTTGACTGAAGGATCCCCTCATGTCTTAGTTTCACAGTGAATATTACATTTGTCTTCAGGAGTTCTTCTCTGTCCTTTTTTTGCCAGTATTAAAACTGTTTTCAGACCAGACCAGAAGTCACTTTATTCTGTTTCAAGGTTTGTCTGCTTCTTCACAGGTGCATATTTATGTGATAACTTTTTGGGTGCCTGTCCCGAGTATTTTTCTTTTCATGCAATCTGTTGCTTGCTATGGATTTCTGTTTTAGCCCCATCTGCCCTTAGCAGTTTGGAGTACAGCCAGTTCTGCCTGTCAGTGGACAAGGTATTTCTAGAAGTATCAGCTTCAAAGCTCTTGCAAGAGATAACACCTCCTACAGAAAGAACAACTGACAGTAAAATAAAATACGTATGAACAGCGCAAAAGCTTTTCTGTCTGAGTTAACAAACATTTACACTGCGCTCGTGTCTTTTGTAAAAATGGTGTTAGTTTTACATTTTGGTCATCGTTTCTATGTGATGACATTTCAGGCGTGGTGATAGTGGGTGAACTTAGGCAAACAAATTTCGACAACTGTGCTTAAATCATTGTGGCTTGACCAACAGATCTTACAGTTAAATTTCAGTGTTGCTTTTAGGACATTTTTATCATCTTTGCTCATACAATGGATGTTGAGGTCCGTATTGTGCATGACTAGCGACCGACTAACATCTGTGCTTGCAAAGTATAAAGTATTATAACTGAGATATGCCATATGAAAGGAAAAATACATCTGGGCCAAATTCAGAATACTTAGTGAGAAATGCAGTTATTCAGCTCATGTTCCCCCAAAAAACTTATTTTGGATGAAGGCCCTTATTTTAATTTCCACTGAATTGTTTTGAAATCTCACACATTAATGAAATGTCAGCAATTATAGTACTAAGATACAAACCTTCCACCAGTAGATTTACTACCCCTGCTCACTTCTTTAGTTAATTCATTTGAATAGCACATGCGGCTAATTGGTTCAGTATCAGATTTAGTATGGAATGAATGATACATGCATGAATGCAAGTCTCTGCATTAGGGCCTTGTGCATTAAGTATGGTAGTACAGTTATTACTGAGAAATCAGTTTGTCTGTAACTGCATAGAGCTGGCTTTTTGTAAAGTTTTCCAGACTATTTTAAAGAAGGTAATGTGTTCATTGAAAAGAATGGATTTAGTTCTATATTTTCTTAAGCTTCTCTCCAGGCAACTGCCTGACAGTTTAATAATGATGGGATATTATTCATGTTCTGCATCAATAATTTTAGCACTTCTATTTCTAATGATTGTCTTTTATAATCACCCTGTGAAGAGGTTTCCTGAATTATCTTCTAGGTAAAGTTGTCTTGGTTTTTTTGGTTGGATTTTTTGTTGTTGTTTTCATTTGTTTGGGTTTTGTTGTTCCTTTGTTTTATTTTGTTTGTTTTCTTTTTTATTGCTTTCTTTTATAATGGATTTTCTTTCTTTTGCAGTCAAGAATAATTTACACAAATTTAAAAGTTTTTAACTTTCAAAACAGCAGGTGCATTTCTGAAATACTATGGTATGCTAGACAAACCATCTTTACTTATTTGACAGCCACAGGGAAAAGAAGTTTGTTTTGCTTTACCCTATTAATATTCTGCTTGAAGAGACAATGAAGAATTTATTTTCACCTTACAGATCCGTTCATTTTATTCTTTCAAACTTGAACAGGACCAACCTTGGACCTGAATATTTTCTCTATTTCTTCCGGGATTATTTCTTACATGATTCTTTGGCAAAAGCAGGTGCTAAATGTTTTTTTGCTGCCTCTAGAACCAGAGATCCTTGCGAGTATGTATTCCTTAGCCTTGCTTCACTTTTGGACCTGGTATAGCTGATGAACTGTTAGGGCCTGGCAAAAGGCATTAGGGTCAGACAACAAGGGATTCACACAGGCAGCCTGGACAAAAGGTTAGATCTCAGTATTGCAGATCCAGTCTTCCCTGGAAGACAGAAAACTCTCCCTGCTCAGTTCAACAATCCAGAGAGACTAGGAAGCCCATTTTCAGTGTGCGGCATGAAGTTGTAAGCGGTGCAAATCTCATTAGTATTAACAGAAGAAGTATATCTCAATCTGTGTGGGATTTTCCTAAAGCCTTGTCCTCGGCTCTCTGTTATTATCATGGACAGACAGAGGTGAGAAGACACCTGTGTGTGCTTTGCAGTGTTGATGAATATTGTGGTTTAACCTCAGCTGCTTGCTCACTCTTTCCTCCTCTGGAGGGATGGGGGAGAGAATCGGAAGAGAAACAGTGAGAAAACTCGTGGGCTGACATAAAGGCAGTTTACTATGTAAAGCAAAAGCTGCACATGTAAGCAAAGAAAAACAAGGAATTCATTCACTACTTCCCATGGGCAGGCAGGTGTTCAGCCATCTCCAGGAAAGCAGGGGTCCAACATGTGTAATGGTTACCTGGGAAGACAATGCAGGTCTGCCTCTACAAATTCTGTTGCCTTCCTTTTTTTCTTTTTCTTTAAATATTCTGACTGGCCTCCAGCCATGAGTTCATGAGTGCCCACGGTGCCCTGCTTCTGAGATTGCCATTTTTGGCTTTCCCAGTGGCAGCAGGTAACTGCAATCTTGTAGGCTGCTTCCCACAACAGGAGAAATCAGTGATGTTAAGATTTGTTATTTCTTTAATTTAGCAAGTTTTATGTGTTGAAATAGTGAAGTTTATGTAACTGGGCCACATTCCAAGTACCTCTGTCATAAGAACTGATTTAAATTAGACACAAGACAAATAGCACATTTTCCTGCTTCTGGCTTAACGCTGTTTGTAAGGATGACAAAGTGCTACATAGCTTAACCCTGTAAATACCTCTTAGTATTAAGATTATTAGTATTAGATGCATCATCTTCCCATCTGAAGAAAGAAAATCTCCACAGAGTAGCCTTTGGTGGTGCTTGTCACACTAAAAACTGTTCATCTCTTCTTCTGAACTGTTTTCCAGCCTTCTTGGATTTGTTTTAATTAGTCAGGCATCTTTTACCACATCACACATGACCTTCCTAATTCTGCATTAAACCCTTTATATAATAATATTTCCATGCATTTATCTAACCTCATTTATCTTCATACTCTGGTAATTATGAACGTCTAAAAATTTTTTCTCTTTTGCGGTATTTCTCTTAATCTCTGACATTATTTTGATGTTGTTGCTTCTATAAGAAAAAACACGTTTTTTCTTATACAGGCTAACCTTCCTCTAAACTCATCTTTAAATCTTTTATGCATAATACTACAAGAACTGAAAAAAATGATCTTGTATATAAATTATTAACATAAAAATACTATATTAGCTGAAAAGGAATGTAATTGTGCTGCTGTGCTTTCAGTCTCTCCTGTGTAAGTCATTGCATTTGCTCAGTACGATTATTGCAAGCAAAGGAAAACAAGTAAAAATGGGGAAAAAACTGAAAGCTGTCTGATTAAAATTAAACCTCTAAATCTATACCTAAACATTTATAAAAAGGTCCTCATTTTTAAGGCTGAGGAGCCATGCTTGAAGTCACTGGACCACAAAGCTATCTCAAAACTGGGCTCGTGTAATTTAATGCTCTCTTATTGTTAGAAATTGAGGGTTTAAGGATCCAAACTTTTATTTTTCTAAAATGCTGATCTGTGCTGCTTCTAAAAGATGTAGCTATGTGGTATTAAGCAGACTTATCAAAAGAAAAACATAAAAGAAAGTTATTGAGCAATATTTTCAAAACTGACACTTCAACAATCTTCAGTGATACTAAACAAACAAGTATTGCGTTATTACTCATGCAGTAAATAATAATTAAACACTGCTCTTCTGCCTCGCTATGTTTTCCAGGTATGGAGGTGCCTGCATCAGGGAGCAGCACATCCACTTTGATAACTTGGGACATGCAAGATTCAGTCTTCTAACAGCCACAAGCTGTAATAGCAGCNGACAGAGGTGAGAAGACACCTGTGTGTGCTTTGCAGTGTTGATGAATATTGTGGTTTAACCTCAGCTGCTTGCTCACTCTTTCCTCCTCTGGAGGGATGGGGGAGAGAATCGGAAGAGAAACAGTGAGAAAACTCGTGGGCTGACATAAAGGCAGTTTACTATGTAAAGCAAAAGCTGCACATGTAAGCAAAGAAAAACAAGGAATTCATTCACTACTTCCCATGGGCAGGCAGGTGTTCAGCCATCTCCAGGAAAGCAGGGGTCCAACATGTGTAATGGTTACCTGGGAAGACAATGCAGGTCTGCCTCTACAAATTCTGTTGCCTTCCTTTTTTTCTTTTTCTTTAAATATTCTGACTGGCCTCCAGCCATGAGTTCATGAGTGCCCACGGTGCCCTGCTTCTGAGATTGCCATTTTTGGCTTTCCCAGTGGCAGCAGGTAACTGCAATCTTGTAGGCTGCTTCCCACAACAGGAGAAATCAGTGATGTTAAGATTTGTTATTTCTTTAATTTAGCAAGTTTTATGTGTTGAAATAGTGAAGTTTATGTAACTGGGCCACATTCCAAGTACCTCTGTCATAAGAACTGATTTAAATTAGACACAAGACAAATAGCACATTTTCCTGCTTCTGGCTTAACGCTGTTTGTAAGGATGACAAAGTGCTACATAGCTTAACCCTGTAAATACCTCTTAGTATTAAGATTATTAGTATTAGATGCATCATCTTCCCATCTGAAGAAAGAAAATCTCCACAGAGTAGCCTTTGGTGGTGCTTGTCACACTAAAAACTGTTCATCTCTTCTTCTGAACTGTTTTCCAGCCTTCTTGGATTTGTTTTAATTAGTCAGGCATCTTTTACCACATCACACATGACCTTCCTAATTCTGCATTAAACCCTTTATATAATAATATTTCCATGCATTTATCTAACCTCATTTATCTTCATACTCTGGTAATTATGAACGTCTAAAAATTTTTTCTCTTTTGCGGTATTTCTCTTAATCTCTGACATTATTTTGATGTTGTTGCTTCTATAAGAAAAAACACGTTTTTTCTTATACAGGCTAACCTTCCTCTAAACTCATCTTTAAATCTTTTATGCATAATACTACAAGAACTGAAAAAAATGATCTTGTATATAAATTATTAACATAAAAATACTATATTAGCTGAAAAGGAATGTAATTGTGCTGCTGTGCTTTCAGTCTCTCCTGTGTAAGTCATTGCATTTGCTCAGTACGATTATTGCAAGCAAAGGAAAACAAGTAAAAATGGGGAAAAAACTGAAAGCTGTCTGATTAAAATTAAACCTCTAAATCTATACCTAAACATTTATAAAAAGGTCCTCATTTTTAAGGCTGAGGAGCCATGCTTGAAGTCACTGGACCACAAAGCTATCTCAAAACTGGGCTCGTGTAATTTAATGCTCTCTTATTGTTAGAAATTGAGGGTTTAAGGATCCAAACTTTTATTTTTCTAAAATGCTGATCTGTGCTGCTTCTAAAAGATGTAGCTATGTGGTATTAAGCAGACTTATCAAAAGAAAAACATAAAAGAAAGTTATTGAGCAATATTTTCAAAACTGACACTTCAACAATCTTCAGTGATACTAAACAAACAAGTATTGCGTTATTACTCATGCAGTAAATAATAATTAAACACTGCTCTTCTGCCTCGCTATGTTTTCCAGGTATGGAGGTGCCTGCATCAGGGAGCAGCACATCCACTTTGATAACTTGGGACATGCAAGATTCAGTCTTCTAACAGCCACAAGCTGTAATAGCAGCCCAAGTTTAGGCTACCCACAGATGCCCACCTGCCTTTGCAGCAAGTGCCTCTGGGATCCCTCTAGTGAGAAACCGGGTGGGCTTTTTGTTGTCTGGCACTGGCCACCGGATGAGAAAGCAGCTGGACCGTTCCTTTGCCACTGCTGTACGCCTGGGGCTGTGGAAAGGCTGTATAGGCACCCACTTCTGCTTGCCTTCCATGGCTTCTAGCTTGGTGCTTCCATCTCATTCATCCATGATCATGGACTTACGTGAAATCGGTGGAGATGCTAATGAGTTTAAACTCAACTGTGCACTCAGGTCAATGTTTGATAGGCAACGGTATGTATCCTTATGTTCATATTCTCAATGTCTGTGTCCTGTGATGATATATCAATAAATTATGCATGGTGTACTTACCAGTCATAAAGTGAAGGAAAAATAATGTAGAAATGAACGTTACAACTGATTTTCAAAAGTCTCTAATGCTTTTAAGTTCATCAGAAAAGATTATCTGAATTTGTGTGGTTTTTTCTTTTGTGGAGAAGTTGCTGCTTGGGAAAGTTAGATCTATTTTTTTCTATTTTTTTATAAAATTTACGCTGAAAATAAGATAATGGGGTATAAAACAAGTACTGTGGTTTAGGGAGCATTTTATTCTCCCACTGTATACAGCAATGGAACTGCAAGAAGTTTATGAAAAGATGAAGTAAATGAATATTAAGTGCAAAAACTCAAGGGCAGAAAATACTTTCCTTTTTTAAAAAAAGAACCTAGTGGGGACAAAATAAGCTGTCTTCTTGAAGGCAGCTTGTCTCATTATTCCGTGTCTAGGTGAAGATGTCTCAGACTAGACTTTACATGAGCACTTGCAGAAACAATTAATAGACCCATGTGAGTTACAACTGGAACACTTGCACTGTTCTGACAGCTTTTAAAATGTGATTTGAATAAACTTTCTTGCATTAATTTAACTGTAAATCAGATTTACTCTTCACAGTTCTAGTTCTTATACAACCTCCTGCGCTGGGATTCGGACTATTTTAATCCTGTGCTGCAAAGAGTTTAAGTAAGGGTAAATGTCATATTCATTTCTGTAGCTCTCACTACTGTGGTATCTAAATGCCCAAAATGTGTTTAAAAGGAATTAATGTACTCAAATTTCAGTCTGATCAAAGCTACCAGTAGAGTATCATAAATGTTCTCTGGTTTTTACCTTACAATCTTGGTTTTTTTAAGGAGTTTGGGCCTTTCTGGGTAGATTGGATAAGAATTTTTCATCTAGGTTGCCTCAAAGAAAGATGTGCATTATTATACAGGTTCAGCGTCCACAGAATCACGGGTTGGAAGGGACCTTAAAGATGGTTTAGTCCACTCCACATGCTCAAAGCAGAGTCAACGAAGCCAGGTTGCTCAGGACTGTGTCCAGTCGAGTTTTGAATATCTCCAAGGATGGAGACTTCACAATCTCTTTGGGCAACCTGTTCCAGTGTTAATCATGCTTACAGTATAAGAAAATTTTTCATATGTTTAAATGGAATTTCTTGGGTTTTTTGATTTATACCTAGTGGCTCTTGTCTTGTCAGGAGCACCACAGAGGAGAGTCTTGCTTTGTCTTCTTTACTGCCTACTATCAGTGTTTATACACATTGATAAGATGTCCCACGAACCTTCTCCTCTCCAGGCTAAAAAATCCCAGCTCCCTCACCCTCTCCCCATATATCACATACTCTGAAACCTTAATTATTTTTGTGGTACTTCACTGGATTCAGTCCAGTATGTCCAACTCTTTCTTGTGCTTGAGAGCCCAGACCTGGACAGAGCAGCCTCACTCTAGGTAGAGTGCTCCCTTGACCACTGGGGACACTCTTTTAAATGCAGGCTAGGATGCTGTTGGTGGTCTTTTCTGCAAGAGCGCATTTCTGGTTCATGTTCAATTTGCTATCCACCAAGACCCCCAGATTCTTTTCTGCAAAGCTATTTTCCATTCCAGCCACTTGGCCCACAGCCTGTTCTGATGCCTGATGCATCAGAAGGTGCATAACTTTGTATTTCCCCTTATTAACATTAATAAGGTTCCTCTCTCTTTTCATTTCTCCAGCATGTCTAGAAAACCAATCTGATGTATCAGACAGTTCTTCCAGTTTTGAGCCATCTACAAACTTACTGAGAGAAGATGCACACTGTCCTGTTGTCTAGGTCATTGCAGAAGATATTCAACAGTATTACTCCCAGTATCAACTGCTGGGGTACACCACTGGTGACTGGACTCCAGCTGGACTTTGTGATGCTGGTTACAACCCTCTAGGTCTAGCAGTTCAACCACTTTTCATCATACCTCACTGGCCACTTGCTTGGCCTGTGCTTCATCAGTTTGCCTATGATGATGTTAGGGCAGAAATTGTCAAAAGCCTTACTGAAGTTGAGATAAACAACATCTCCTGCACTTCCCCACTTCATCCAACAAGACAATTCTCCCATCATAGAAAGATATTGGGTTGCTTGAGCATGATTTCTTCTGTATAAAGCTTTGCTGACTACTTTCAGGTACCTTCTTATCCTTCATATATTTGGCAACAGCTTCCGGGATTATTTGCTCCAACACCTGAGGGATCAAGGTGAAGCTGGATAACCTGTAGCTCCCCAGATCCTCTTTCATTCACTTCTTGAAGATATGTGATATCTGCTCTCTTCCAGTCTTTAGAAACCTGTCCCAGTTCCCACCACCTTTGAAAGGTAATCAAGAGTTGCCTCACAGTGACATTGACCAGCTCCTCAACACTTGTGGGTGCTGCCCATCAGGTCCTGTCAACTTGTGTATGTCCAATTTGATAAAATTTTCCTTAACGTGCTTCTCCTAGACAGTGGCTAAGTATTCATTGCTGCAGACTTTTCCACTGGTCTCAGGGACGTGGGATTCGAAAAGGCAAATCTTACCAGTAAAGACCAAGGCAAAGCAAGCATTGAGTAGCTCAACCTTTTCCATGTCTTTTTGCAGCAGCACTCCTGCCCCATTCAGCAGTGGGATCAGGTTTTCCTCTGTCATCCTTTTGCTGCTGATGTATATTTGTAGCATTAAAAACAATATGTGTGAATTTGACACGGAGGTCTTACCAGTTGGTTTCCCTACTTGTTGTGCTTCTGTTGTATCTCGTGTTACAAACTGGGTTTTTTTCCTGACTTTTTAGTAACTGAAAAGGCCTTCAGTAAACTCTTCCACTTCCTTCTAGCAGTGCAAAACTGGATGTGTAAGTCTGAAAGATTATGCAAATCTTGCTGGAGAGAGAAGAGTTTTGTCAGTACTATGTGAAATACTAAAGCATGAGATCTTTTGTTTAAAAAGGTTTACCAAACAGTTGCTGCTGTCCCATAACCAATTTTAAATGAATAAGACTGTAAGCAATGTCAGCATTAGTACCCGAGATTTGTGTATGCACTTTGCTGGTGACAGAATCATAGAATGGTTTGGATTGGAAGGAACCTTAAAGATCATCTAGTTCCAACCCCCCTGCCATGGGCAGGGACACCTTCCACTAGACCAGATTGCTCAAAGCCCCATCAAGCCTGGCCTTGAACACTTCTGTGGATTCCACATGTGGAACACTGTCACAACTTCTCTGGGCAGCGTGTTCCAGTGTCTCAACAACCTCACGGTAAAGAATTTCTTCCTAATATCTGATCTAAATCTACCCTCTTTCAGTTTAAAAGCATTACCCCTCATCCTATTGCTACCCTCCCTGATAGAGTCCCTCCCCATCTTTCCTGTAGGCCCCCTTTAGGTACTGGAAGGCTGCTGTAAGGTTTCCCTGGAACCTTCTTTTCTCCAGGCTTGGGAGCTTGATTTCTCCTATTTAACTGATGTTCCTCCTTCCAGTTCTCTTTTCTTCATGCACTTCTGCGTGTGTTTTCACTACCAGACAGCACCCTGTGCTTATGGAACCAGCTGGCAACAGCACACTTGCAGGTTTGCAAGACTAAGCGTTGCTTAACTTAGCAAGTTAGAACTCTGCCAAACAAGTTGGTTTGGCTCTAGGTGCCTTCACTAAATGCGAATGAGAACCTTTAATTTAGCACTGTAGGGAGCATTTTTGTCCTCCTTGCCACAGCGGAGTGGATGGAGTACATCTATGGAAGACAAATCATGCTGACTAGAACGTTTAGAGCCAAAGTTGTGTGGCTTGCATCTCATCTCCATACAGTGTGAAAAAAAGCACCCTTCACTGTCCCTAGTCAACTTCATTCACACTTCAAGAAAAACAAGAACAGAAACACTAATACCAAGCTCTTTTCCTAGAATGACATGGCATTTAGACAATCCTTCTGTAATGGTATAATTCTCCTGTCTTGTTTCCCGTTTGAAGGGTAGGAAACATGAAGGGAATAACTCCAGAAGAAAACTACTTTTTGAGGAAAAGGTAACCTGCCAAAATAGGTTCTCTGATGTTACTTTAACTAAATACCAGGCACTGATCACAGTTAAAAGTCTTGTATGAGGTGGACCACGTTGAATCCCCCTACCTACCCTGGCCCCCATTGTACTAGTCATTTATCAAGGTTTAGATCCTGCAAAGATCTACGACCTATGTGTGCCTGGAGACTTGCTTTCAAAACAGATGCACTACTGTTGCATGTGGTGATCTATGCCTGTAAGTCTTCGCTGTGGAAGAAATAAATTAAACCTTGTCATTCTTAGAGTCAATAGCAAAAGCCTTATTGGACTGAGTGTAGCCAAGATTTTCTATTTTCTCTCTCCTTTATGGAACCAGCTATTTTCAGTATCTACTAGAAGCACTGTTGCTTCCTTTCAGTTCTCTGAAGGCCCATTTACATACTGCTGGGCAATTTTTATTGCTATAAACTGGTACTATTGCTGATCTTTCAGGTCCCTATTAATTTTTCCGGAGTCACTGTCACCCCAGAGTTGTGCCAGTGGAATTTCTGGTCCGTAGACAGGAAACTGTGAGGAGATTTTTGTCCTTTTCCAGAATATGCCCAGATGGGAGCTTGGTAACTGGAGAGCTCGTTCAGCTCAATGCCAAAGCTGCTTATCTCCACAGTCAGGGGGCTGTGGAAATGTAAGGCGTCAGGAAATAATTTGTCTTATTTATATCAGAGCTTTTTATGGAGTCAGCGTTGTACTGTGGAGCGTTCAGATACTGTAGAGTCAGCGTTCCAACGTAAGGCACTCCTAGCAAAAGATTTTCAGTCGATTCTACCACCCGATTGCACTGAGATAGAAATATTACAGTAGTGTATTTCATGAATCGTGCAGTTCATGAGCAATGAAATTTTAATCCAGCTGCACAGTGATTTTGAGAACTGTGAGAATGTCATCTTAACTTGATATCCCTGCTACCTTAAATCCTGGCGTATTCCTATGGAGAGAGACAAATTAGATTTAGTAGTAGCTGGCAGGGGAAGATGTGAGAGTGAGAAGAACAAAGTCAGCTAATAGGGAAGTTTAGGGATTAAACGAAACCTTTCCGATGTTCTCATCCATTACTCAGTGAAAGAGAAAATGGTATATTGTGCACACAGCTTGAATACACTAATCAACAGTTTCCTGGGTGAGAATTGCACTAATGAAAATATATTTCAAGTGACACATGATCTGTAAACATCACTATCTGTGTCTAGGCCAGACAAATTCATTCTCAGCTTAAGGAATGGGAACAAACATCAGCTGTATCTCCAGCCATGCATAAATAGCTAAATAAATAAAATGGCTGGCTAAGGGTTTCCAAGGTGTCAGTGAACATCATCTGTTTTGATTCAAAGTGGTAGCTGTCGAGTCATCGTCTTCTCCAGATGACTTACTGAGTACCAGCAGGTGCCCAAAGCACATCCTCAGTGCTCATAGTTGCATTATTATGGGCAGAATGACCATTCTTAACACAGAGAGTACCACATCAGTTTTTAAGATGGATCTGGAAACCTACTGAGATTATACATCTGTTTGGGAGCCTTCCACCTCAAAAGGAAAGTAGAGATTGAAAAAAAGCCTTTAAAACTATTATATGTTCTTTTTTTCTTGAGCATATGCAATTATAATTAATAATTTTGACTTTCTTCCCAGCTCTCCTCTTCCCTCCTCCACACATCCACCCTTCAATCTCCTTTATCGTGCCAACGCAGAGTTCAGCTGAGGACTGTCTGACTTTACACATATGTACATGAGCGGAAGAGCTGTAGATTGTGGATGCACTGATGAACTGTGGGCATGCCACTGCTGACCCAGCTGTAGAACCAATTGCTTGCTATAGGTGGGTAGAGGCAAAGGGGAAAGCCCATGGTTAGCTTTTTAATTAATACATTGCTGCCTATTCATGTGGCCCAACTTACGTATTTCATTGCTACTGATGTATTTGCTGTTTCAGATCTATCAGATACGTCTTTCTGCTCTCACTCATCTATTTGCCCTCTCATCTGAGGTTGGGTTTTTTTTTTTCTTGTGAACACTGTATTTTAAGGAGTGTTTAATGCTTTTTGCCCAAGCTATTTTACATGGCTGCCTTGAACCTAGAAATGTTGGCAGAGGCAAGTTTTTTTTGATTGTGTTACAGATATTTACATGAAAAACGTAAGCTTAGGTGTATACGTAGGTCAGCTTGCAGTTACATTGCTGCTTATTGACTGCTCCTGATGGACTGCACTATGTAAACCCTCCCTCTCCCCTAAGTACCTCCATATACGCAAAAGATGGCCTTTAAAAATGGCAATTTGAAGTCTGGTGTTCCTTTCACTTCTAGATACAAGTGCTGCTACTTTTCACTTTTGTGGGGAGTTTGAGATAATGGAGGTAGACATACTGAAGGGGTGGGGTCACTGACAGTCCTAACCATCAGTGTTTCATTTGGATGTCTTACAGGGAACCTGGCATTTATGTCCCAGTTTCATATGCCCCTATAAGTTTTATGTATGCAAGAATTCTCCTGTGTTTGCAGGATTACGTGCATTTGTGTGTGTGTGTGTATAAAACAGATCCTAGTCATTGCATACTTGGGCTTCTACCTAACTGCCTGGAATGGACCTACTGGATTAAGTCATCCTAAAGTATGGGGCAGTGATCCTGTTGTTGGAAGCGTTCGTGAAGGCTGTGTTATGCCTTTGCTCTGTACATACAATAAACCAATAAGAAGAAACCACCTGTAGTTCCAAATGCAGAATAATGGATAAGAACTAAATACTGCTGTTCTGAATGATTCCTGGGAGCTTCTAACTGCCAACAGAGTGAGCATAACTGAAGGGCTCAAAAACTGTTTAAAAGATTGAATGATACAATTTCTGTTCTTGACAGGATCCTTTAAAATTTTGGGGAAGTTGCACATATGCCTTTGCAACGTATAGACCCACCTTCTTTGCTCCTGAAGAGCAAAGAAGCGTTTCTTTCTCTCATTCAGTAGCCTGTGTAGTTGCAGACAAGGAAATCTGTGGAAAAAAGAAAAATCGTATTTCTTTGGGGCATTCCCTGTCCAGTTCTCATAATGAACAAGCTGTTGGGCGTGTTTGGAGCACCTTATTTAAAACCGCTGATTACATTCTTTTCTTAGGATATGTCTAACTCCTTTTTTAACTCGCTTGCGTGACTGACTTCCATGTTCCATTAGCAGTGAGCATTGCAGTTACCTGTTCTTTCCATGGAAAAGAATTTTGTTTGTTTCAAACTTGCTATGTGGTAATTTCATTAATCATTCACAGATGCTTGTCTCATATGAAACAATGAAAATCATTCCTAGCTTAGTTGCTCCATATTTCAACACTTTATTGATTTCTAGCATAATTCCTCTTTGTATTTTTTCAAAACTAAACTATATCGTTTTCTACACATCAGATCACTCTTATCGGGTTTTTTTTTTTGCTGCTTACTGCACCTCATCTAGTTCTTTTGCATAGTTTTTCATATGAAGTGATCAGAATTAGGCATATTGTGGCTTAAGTAATAGTAAAATGACACTGGTGATGGCTATTCCTTTTAAAGCAACTGCAAATGTTTTATTTACTCTTCTTTTGGTGAAGCTTTGAATTTTTCAAGGGCTCAGGGTGCCAAGATGTATTTCTGAATTGTTATCAGTAGAGTCCATCACTGTAGCTGCAGTGTTAATGTTATTTTTCCATGTGCCTTACTATGCACTTTTCTATGTTGAATTTCATCTGCTCCTGCTTTTATCACTATGTTATTTCTGAGCCCCACCAGGATTGCAAGAGCCTTTGCAATACTGCATTCAGCTGAATGCAATATTGCATTCAGCTTATATTTTGATCTCCTGAATAATTTGTGTCTTCACTTTGTAAGTCAGCCCTTTTCCCAGATCATTTATAAAGATGTAGAAGTGAGCAGGTTCATGTGTGATCCTCTTGGTAACTGCCCTTCTTCCTCCACAGAGAGTAGTAGTCATATAATTCTATCCTACTGTTCCTTTCTTTTAATAAATTAAATTATAAGAGGCCTTTAGTTTATCCCCAGACAGCTGGCATTTTTACGAAACATTAGTGACGGGAATTTTAAAGCTTTTTGAAAATTCAAGTACACTGCATTAGTTGATTGTTTACAAAAGATGCTTAGTGAAGATTTCTCAACACCCTACTTGAAAGGGATACCTAGAATATGGCTGGTGAAACCAATACTGGGCACCTGGACAGGTATTCTAAGGAATTTGGAAAAAATGCTTTTGTAGAAGAATGTCAATTGTAAAATACTGCTTAGGATTGAATCGTCAGTCCCTAACCCAGCCCCTTACAAATTTAGGTGTATCCCTAAATAGATTTACCTATAGGTATGACTGAGATTTTAGTTTGAAGAACACCCGTTTTATTTAGGTGTGGTAGAAGGTGTGATTTGCTCTCCCATTTATTGATAATGTGGTGCTCTGCTGTGAGTCAAGCTCAAAGCCCATCTTTTGACTTGTAGGTGGAAGATGGTCATTGGGGATAACAAAAGTTACACCATTTTCACAACAGCAGTTTTTGGAGTAGAGCTGTGCCTCAAAGTCCCAGGTTCAAAGTTACCAAGGGCTTGTTGTTGTACGTGGGATGCTTCTTGTGTCTTTGATAATCTTGGGAAAACAGAGGACTCTGGTTTTGCATATTTGGCAGAGATGGGTCATATTGCTTAATGCATGATCAGATGAAGATCAGACTGGTGAGAGTAAACTCTTGGAGTTTTTTAATGCCTTCTAAGGATGGTAGTGTTTTGCAACCAGAGTTTTCCTATCCATTGACATTATGTTACTCAAATAATGTCAGTATTTTTAGCTGAATTATTAGTCAATGTATTTAAGACCCTGGTACTAACATAAGCATAATATAAATCAGATAGTCCTCATGTACTCTCCCACCTGCTTACCTCTTAGGGAAGGAATAATATTTATTTGTTTTTTTTGGTTCTGTAGGATGCTTTGTTGCTGATTAACATGCAATGAGAAGCTTAATCAAGCTTCACAACTGTCCTACAGTGCTAAGATGCCAAGCATATGGCAGTTATCTACTAATTAAAGAAAGCACTTTGATTAATATGTATCTTTTCCAGTACGTTGCACAACTTACCTGGTCTGTTGTGGCTGGAACAGCAATGCTCATTCTGACATCTGCTATTTTAGGTGTCAGTTTTGCAGTCTTTCAGCCTGTTTCATGCAGTGGCAATGTCCTTTGGTGGTGGCAATTCCTCAGAGACAGCTGGTGTTGAAAGGTGCTACATTTCCTCCATGTAAGTGAATCTTAAAACTTGATTTAAAGCCTCAAATCTCAAGAGCCTTCTGGTGGACAGGTAAGGAATTCACAGAGATGTATAGACCTTTAGTATAAATGACAATGTATCCATTAAATTGACGTTAGAGAGACAAAAAAAACCACCCCAACAATCCACCTCTAGATTTGCCTCATCTTATTTTTGACACAATGGAAACATCCAAGTTAGAAATCTAGTTACCCTATGCACCCTGTGTAATTAGTTAGCAGAGGGAGAGTCGCCTCACTCTTTGACACTGTCTCAAATATAAATGAGTATACAATGATATTGATGTGAGTTTCTTTGTAGAGCCAAAATGTTGTTTGAAATTGGCATGAAATGGAGCTTACAGGGTATTCTAACTTCTAAGCTGTGACTCCCTGTCATGCAGATATGCATAAATTTAGCTGGAATATTGATTTTAGAAGCCTGCAGTTTTGATACCTGATGATTAAGCTAAAATCCACTCAAGTCAGTAGAAGTCTTTATTCACTTTTACATGTTTTTTATTTCACTTGCTAAGCTGCAGGTTCTTGTATTTCTCATTTGTAAAATTATGTCCAAAATTCTGGTGCTTCATTACTGAAAGTCTGTGTTTCAGTTATAAATTTCTTTTACATGATCATTGAGTTTCAGTGTTTTGTCATTTAACAAATACTCTCCCTAAAAGATGTAAGTTGCCCTGAGGAACTATATCTCCATTTGTCTTATAAAAAATGCAGTCGCTTTTGTGGAAATTTTTTTTGGTAGTCAACTAACAAAAGGGAATACAGAATCAGATATCCTCAAAATTAATGCTTGTACTAAAATTACAGTTTTATTGCATTTTTTATTTTAATTTTTTTAACTTGTGGGAAAAAATCCAATAACTGCACTTATTGCCTATACCTGCACTTGGACAAAAATGGGGAAAAAGATGCAATGATCCCGCTGAACAAGGTTTTGAATAGTGTTTAAAAGGCAATTTGAGTGTGGCAGCAGGCACACTGACAAAAATCACACATTCTCTGAAATAACCAGACAATCCTAACATGATATTGTCTGGCTTTGTTGGACTGTGGAAACAAAAAAATTAAAATACAATAAAAAAAACCTAGTGCAAGAAACAGATGTTAGTATAATGGCAGATAGACTGTAAAAAATATACACCTAAACCCATAAAGGAAGCTTCTTAAAAATCCAGGCTTAAACCGCCATGAACGGATATGAAAGCATGTGACAATATTTACTTATAATGAAACTTAGGAGTCAGTAGGTTCCCATTTTGTATGGAGATGAGTCCCAGTGCTTGTTTCTGTCATGTCCCTCTGTCGAGGGTTTGGGCCGGATTGGCCCAAGCAAGCCGAGCGACAGATGTTCCCTCTCTCCTGCCGAGCAGGAGAGAGAGAAGAAGAGAGACTAGTTTAGTAAGAACTAAACTACTTTAATGAAATATAAAGAATAAAATAACAAAAAGGAAATAATGAAATATATACAAAACCGTATCAAGCTCCCAGGATGACAATCACGTCACCAGCAGGCACTGGGCAAGTCCCAGACTGGACTCAGCGACGGAAGGGAACTGCACCCAGGAACACACGGGTCGGGATCAAAGGCAGACGAACCGATGGAGTCCTCCTCGGATGCCGGCCATTGAAGAAGGAAAGCCAGAGCCCCAGCAAGAGCAAAAGCCCAAGCAAGTCGGAGAAGAAGGTGAAGCCGTAAAACAGGAAACGGATAAAACCGGAACAACTGAAACAACGGATGCTGACCCTTTGATCCCTCAGCTTTTATACTGAGCATGATGCAGATGGGATGGAATACACTGTTTGGTCAGGTTTGGGTCACCTGTCCTGTCTGCTCCTCCCCACAGATGGGACCCCTCTATGCTTCTCTGCTTCCAACCCTCCAACAGGGCAAATAACAAGGTGTCTGGCCTTGGTCGTTATCGCAGTAAGTCTAAGCAAGGGCCTCTCTGCACACCGTGCCTTGGCATCAGCTATAAACATGGGTCTTCTCACTCTGAGAAAGAGCAGTTTTCTGCACAATATGCTGCTAATTTCAGCAGTTAGAAGAGGCCTAGTTAGAAAGCAGAGTTACTGAACAAAATTGGTCCTGTTTTACCTCAAACCAGGACACCCTCATTTTGACTGCAATTTTTTTTGTTCCCAAATGCACTTAATTTCATACTAATTTGGTGACACTGGCTTATCGATGCTAAAACCTATTTCGTATAATGTGCGTGTTTGTAGGGACAGCAGATGAAAACAATAATTTTAATTTTGTAGGAATGAGGAAGAGCTACTCAGAGCAGCTCTGGATGGAATAATCTTTTGGGGTTTTTTGTCTGCCTTATGTCATATTTGGTATTGTACTTTGGAATGATGGCATGTTGAAAGAAATGCACCCCTATGGAGAAGCCAATGAGCATGTGATATAAGAAAGCAGAAAATTTGATGATGATTTTCTTTTACCACCAAAAGGTTATTAAAAAATAAAAGGAATACAGTGGTTGTCATTTGTTTTTGAAGGTTTTTCTTCTACTGAACTACTTGGTGGTGTTTACTCATTGTGTTGGATGCTTGTAGGTTGGTGGGGGGAAGCAGATGACTAGGCAATACCGTAAACTCATTCCCCTCCTAACCCCAGCCCTTGTGAGGATAGACTGCATATGTAGAATGCATAATCTGGATTTCATTTGATGTTAGTATTGATCTTCCTGAGGCAAGCTGAATACATTTAGGCTTGTTCTGAAGACTCTTGGTTGGCAGATCGTTTCCCATGTATCTCAGAAAATCTGTATGCAGCTTGGAGTTGGGGGGGTCCCACAATAAAAGCCAATAAAGAACAGGATGCCTTTTCTCGCAGAAGGCACAGCAATCTGCATTTCATAACATTAAACAAAAGTTGTATTAAAGATGTGATTGTCAAGGTTGTAGAAGAATTCTAAATAAGCACTTCTTGATGATGTCACATAGCAGGTACCTTTTAGTTTTCTCTCATGTTAATGGCATGTGCTTGTTCCGCTTAGGTTTGTGATTCCTTCATGTAGTGAGGATCAGACTAGATTATAGTAATGGCTCTTTCTGTCTTTAAGGTATATAAATCTTTTAATGTCTTTATGCTCTAGTCATATATGATCTAGGGTTTCTGGCTGAGTGGAAACACTGTGAGCACAGCCAGATGGGTTATGGAAGATTTAAAGAAAAATGAGGAATCTCATCAGAAGCTGACAGGGGACCTTTATGGCTTTGCTGCCATAGGATTGAATTGAGGGGACTTCCTTGCTTCTTATGGGCCGGCTCAAAATCATCTAATTCTTCAGAAAACTGCTCAGCATTTGGTGTTCGTTTAGACCTAGTGTCTCTGAAATATAATCTCCTTTCTGGAGGCAGTGCAGTATGTGACAGCTCACTGGTGGCCATGGATTCTGGAGATATGTTGTCAGGCACTTCTGGTGTTAGGAAAACTTCTGTAAGACCTGCTCGTTCTCTGCTTGGTTTTCAGAGGGCTTTTAGAGTCCTTTCTTGTCACTTGGCTGAAGCTCAAATTCAGATCTGCCACAGCGTGTTATGTCCAGACTCTACTGAACGCAAATGATTTCTAAGAAAAGTTTGTCCTGTTCATCCCTCAGACACACTGTTCCTGTGCATGTCTTTACCCCAGAACCTTTTTCCCATATTTAAAGTGGACCGGTCTTGCTGCACTTTACATCCATAATTCACTGTTCATGGCCATGGAGGAAAGATTGCTCTGTTCTTTGCAGCAAACTTTACTATTCGAAGCTGTTATCATTGTCCCCCCTCTTCTTTTCTTTAGGCTAACCCCATTTTTTCAGATTCTCCTTCCTAACCGTGGGTTTATACACCTGAGGAGGATGTTTATCTTTTCTTCATGCTATTGTTGACTGTTTTCTGAAGGGCTGTCAGGCAAGTAGCTGATGCTAGTCCTGTAGTTGTGCAGTTGATTATAGTGCTCTCAGTTAAGTACTCATCCTCCCTCACCCTAAAACAGATCTCTTGGAAAATCTGCTCAATGCATCTTTTCATTTTCACGGGCAAGCAGCCACCTGGGTGTGGTTACCAGTGGCCTTTGCACCTACCCTATAGTAGTTTCATCAGGATTATATTTCCCTAGTTAGTTTATGAGAATGCCAACCAAGAGCAGCAATAAAAAAACCTTTTACTAGGTCGACGACTGCTCATCTCCCTTATCCAGAAGTCCTTATATTTTGTTCTAAAGAGATGTGTTTTTATTGCTCACAGTAGCCAGTGTTATTTCAGTTGCAAAAAGAACTGCAAAGCAGGGAGACAAAAGATAAAAAGAAGAAAACCAGAAAAGAGACAATGCTGGTTTGGTATTTTAAGGAAATGCAGAGGTATCACACTCCCCCTTTGCTTTCTCAATGAAGAAAGATTTTGGCACTGGCATGAATTTTTAGGCAGATTACTTTCTCTCTTTTATAGCACTCTCTAAATTATAAAGCAAATGTTTTCCTGCAAATCATTTGCTTGCCATTAGAGGGTTTTCTTCATATAGTAAGATGAGCAAATTACGTTTTCAGCATTTTCTGAATACCTTTTTTTAGGTAATATACACACCTAGTTGACATTTGTCGTTTTCTTCCAGATGACACTGCAAGCAGTAGTCCAGTTAGTAGTTCTCTAGCCATCATAACAAATAAAAATCATACAATATGGTATATTTCAGCATGGCATAAGATTTCCCAACAGATTATGTCATCATAAAGTAAACCACATCACCATGCTCTGTACCACTTGCCAGCTAAAACAGTATTTTTATACTTTCTCTAAAGAAGAGAACAGCCCTAGCTAAACAGATTGTAATACTGGTGTTATGCTTTTTCATATCCAAGGCATATTAATTAATTTCATGAAGCAATGTGTTGAATATTTTTAATGCAATGATTGAATAAAAAGTTATTAATTTTAATGTGTGGTCAGTGACACATTAGCTCTCCGATCATTGAGAGATGGAATAGCTTGGCCGATACAGAACAACATAAGCAATATTAAGGTGATACAAGTCTGACATTCATAGAGTTGCTTCTTGCCTATTTACAGACATTAATTAAGCACACTACATTAATTCTCAGGTCTACTAAATCTTAACTGAAATGCTAAATTAAGTTTCCTCCAGCAAATTTGACTCTGGGAACACAAGGTAGTGCAAATACTAAGGTCAGATTTTGTTGCTTCTGTTCACATAACTTTTGCTAGGAAATTATTCTGTTCCAAAACATGTATATGCAGACAGTATTCACATTGTGAGGCTGCATGTTGCCCTGGTGCCCTTTGAACTCAGTGGGCATTGGATTGAGGCATTTTCAGGTCAGGTTTTAAAACCATTTCTCCCTCCTAATGCCTTAGATAAATCTGGTGCCGTTACTCAAGTGAAACACTAAGAGGCTTTTGACAGTCATGTAAATGACAAAGTAGATATTTCAGTGGTTACCACTGCAATTCAAAATAATAGGAGCAAACTTTTGCTCATAGGCTTAAATGAGTACCCATCTCATTTTCCTGAATGGATGACCAAATGAGTTAAACATCTTTCGATGCTGTCAGGCTCCACGTGAGAGGGCAACATCCAGCTCATTCTGGCTATAGCGTCAACACCGAGCATCAGTTGTACCGGAAATTCAGGAAGGGCAGAATTAGGCCTTCCATATCTGCTATGTACATTATGCATCACACACTGTCCCTTTCTGTACTGCAGGGCAACAGCGGGTTTAAAAAGGTATTTATTGCAATATGGGGAATTGAAATACATGGCATAACTGCAGTGATTAAAGGAGGAAAAGGCTATTACAGCTCTATTTCTTAGCAACTGGAAAGTGTTCATTACAGTGATAGTCCTTTTTCCAATGGGATATTTAACAGTTTTACTAAATAACCTTCATAAAAATATTCATGTTTGTATTCTTACATGCCGATTTGAAACTCTTCAGTAATGCAAATGTGTAAGGCTCTGAAGGCAGAGTTTAATTTTATTACGCACTCAATAGAATTTAAAGTCTTTTCATGAACAGTTGTATGGGAAAAATATCCTGGAAATTCATTGCAAGAGTTTAGTTAGAAGTCATGTCAGGTTCAACTAAGATGAGATTCTTTAATTGCCTTGTCAGCCACCACACTCGTCTTCTGCTTCTTGTCAGTTGTTTGTAACAAAGGTTGCTTACGTATGTGTTACTGCCTCTGTTAACCTGACAGAGTGGAATAGTACATACAATATTTAGGGCATTTCTTTTAAGCATCTACATCTCTTAAGAAACAAGGCACTGTTGTGTCAATCTGCAGTGTTGATTCCTACTTGGCTTTTTAAAATTATACCATTCATGTGTAAATTTTGTTGCATCTCAGGTTTCTTTTAACTAGAAAGATCACCTTTATTATTATTACTGTTCTAATTTATCTCTAGGTGTTTGAGTCTTTTGTAGCTAACACTAATCCTCCGAAGCTGGGAACTGAGTTTTCTTAATGTGACATGTTAATGCCAGTATAATAGCACTGACAGTAGGGAGCCTAGATAAATGTTCTTATAGAGATTAACATGGATCTAAAGTACTTTTTCTAGAGAGAGATAATTATTGCTCTTTTCAATGTTCTTTTATATCTTAACTGTTTACCAAAGGACCTTATGTACCACCAAGGCCCCTCAGAGTGTTTGCGGTAAATCCTCCAACTCAGCCTTCAAACATAGTGTCTCCAACCTCAAAAGAAGCAAACCAAAGACTGGTAACCAGCTCTTCACATCTCCCTGGTAGATTCTCTAGGAGGTCAGTATCATATACAACTCTGATGTTGACCAGTGTAAGTACCTACCGGATTATTACTTATTTGTCCTAAACTGCATCCCCCTTTTGACTGTAAGATGATACATTTTTTATGCTGGCTTCCAGCTCTGTATGTTCGGGCTCAGCCTCCTGGTTTTAGGGTCCAGGGAAGGTTCCTGTGAAGGTAAATACCTCGGTTTCAGAAGGATGCGTTAACTCATGCTTATGTCCAGCAAACAAATCTTTTCCCTCTGCCATGGCAGACAATGGAGTTCTGCATTCCAACAAGGCACTTCTTCCTGCTGGAAAAACAAAAATTGATGGGTTTTTTTTTTTTACTTAGTGAAAGGCTTTTTATATATATTATGCATTCTGTTGAGGCTTTGCTGTCGGAAAGCTCTTTGCCTTGTTGTATTTCTTCATGCTTGAGGGCAGGAACACAAAAAACCCCACTACTTCCTGCATATCCATCTCTGTTGAGATCTCTGCAAGTTGTAAAAACGCGCATGGGGTTTGCGTTTTGATGTGTTATTGGAGAACGGAGCATGTATTTGAAGAGTATGAATTATTCTTTTTTGTCATTCAGTAATTTTTGTTCCCTTCAACTATGCTTCCATGTAAATGAGCATGGCCCTTTTATTTATGAAAAGCTTTTTTTTTAGTTTCCGTGACCCTCAGAGGTCCAAAGTGCTTTTAGGTGGAAGCGGGGAACTCCACAAAGAGCATGGGACCAAACAAGTGGCAAAGCATCAGTGTTTGCCTGGAGGTCGGCAGATGAGCGCTACTGCTTCGTGCTAGGTATGGACATATTTTGCTTCAGGTCCTCCTGAAACCAAAGGAACTTACTCAAGAAGAGAGAAAGTACTTATATATTTTGCTGACTCGGGGCCTTTCTGTGGGGACGTGACTGCGTTGCTGACTGCAGGCATGTATTTGCTAAGGGGGAGAAGGTTCCTCCTGGCCGAGCTGTATTGCCTTCTCCAGAGTGGCAGGCACCACAGGGGGATGCATGAAGTGTAGAAGTCCTGTATTTCCTAAGCCCTGTATTGTAGTTCTTGCTGACTTCAAGGATAGATTGCAAGCCAGTATATATAGTCTGTCTACAGAAGGAGATATATGCTTTATTTTTCTTGTAAACTGTCACCTGTAGGTTTATAACTGGTTGAGTGCTGATTTATTTCCCACATACGACTCATTTTTGAAATACAAGGAAGTATTTGTAAGGAAACCTTCGTTTAAGTTACTCCTCAAAACCAAGAAATATGATACTGCAGCTGCCAAATGCAAGATCTCAAAAATTATGAATAAGGCTTACACTGCTCCCCCACCCCCCCGAGGTTATTATAGTAACAATGATGATAAATTGTTACTGCTGTTTTTTTTTATTTCTGAGGTTTTTTACAAGACACCTACTCCTTGTCTTAATGGCGTTTTTTAATTTTATTTATTTTTCTAGCCGCTGCAAGCTCTAGAAACTGTATTTGGTAACAAAAGCTGAAATTTTCTAGCAGCCTAACTAGTGTAGCTTTTGGGCATAACAGAAAAACATATTGGAAGACTGAAGAAATCTATGGCTTTACAGAATATGTAGCATTTACAGGAGTTTAGATGGCCATTTGTGGTTTTAATAGTTTTATGTATTTCTTCTTTGATCTTAAAAAAGGTTTGATTTTTTGATGTTGCATAAATTTAAATCCACAAAATGTTTTTTGTCAAGGTGCTGTGAAATATTAGTTGTTAATATTTATCTTTCTAAGAATCTTGTACAGGATATGAAAATAAGAGAAAACTCATGAAATGGAGCTGGAGAATTAAGTTGTTCATACAATTTTAACAAGAAATTGAACATGTAATTGGCAGTACAACAACCACAGTTCTACAGTAGTGGTAGAAGCTAACCAGTGTCTGTGTGATGTCCTGAACATTGCATTGCTGTAGTATTTGAAAATCAAGCCCTTGAACAAGTCACACGTATAATTGCTCTTTTATGCAATTTAAGCACAAAACTCAGTACCAGGTGATGTGAACTCATGCTCTTGTATTCCTTAACTGAACAGAAGGAAATAATTTTGCAATGATTCTGGTTCTTAATACTTTTTTAACCCTGTCATCTGTTAGTTCTTACTGCTGAGTGAACAAGCAATCCCAAAGATTTTTAAAAATGCTTTATTTTAGTAAAAAATATCAAGGGCCATCAAAATTTGCAGCTTTCATCTTCCTTCACTGGTTTTATATGATTTGTCACAAGGACATTGTATTACTGCACCATAACACCATTAAAAAAAAGTGGGCCCCCCTATGTTTAAATTTCAGTCAGAACATCTGGACCACAGCATTGAACTGGAAATGTTTGCCTTGAAATCTTGTAAAAAATGTTTCTTAGGCAAGATAAATAAAAGCAAAACAAATAAAAAGGTCAGTGGGGTAAATATATACCACGATTCCAGTGCAAAACACTTAAAGAAGTTAGTTTACGTAACTCAGAAAATACTCCTTTTTGAGCAACTAAAAAGAAGGTCTGATTTCTAGAAAACAGTAAATTTCAGTTCTTAGGAATCTTATGAGTTAGAAAGTTACAAAGCTGTCAGCACCTTAATGCTTTAGGGCTCTATTAAAAGCCTTCTGAGATTGGGAGCAGTTTTTGTGTGATTACCAATAAGACATTTAAGGTAGAAGAAATGTGTAGCTTCTGTATAGGTGTAGTACAGCTGTTTCCCAACCCACAGACCTTTTCCACTGCTTTGACTGTTCTTTTGGGGTTTTTTCCAGCCTATCCTTGTAGTAAGACATTCCTGGTATGAATAGTAGGTGAAAAAGTCTTAGTCTCAGAAAAATAAATCTGAGACTATTCATGATACCTATCAGCATTCAGAAAATTTGTTGGACCATACTTTAAAAAGTTCATATCTTAACTTGTTTCCAGTTTTCTTCTCCTACAAAATGCATGTGTAGCCCATTGTGATTGGAAAGAACATGTAGAAGCTCTTTTTTGTGGGGTTTCTCAGGAGCTCATGGGGACTTGATGTTTTCAGGGGAGGTGCTTTCATGGAACTGGTGAGCTTGTCACAGTTTTTAGTGGAGTTTCTTATCTCTACAAAACAATGAGTACATTGCAGAGGGTAATTTATTAGTTATAACATTAGTTACATGTTTGTCTCTAAATGCCCCTAGTCAGAAAAGGCTTAATCTTGTATTATTTGATAACACCTACTTAACTAGTTCTTGACGTAACTTTGGAAATAGTTACCTGTTTTATGGAGAACTGCTGCTATTTGATGAGGAAATTTAAATTTTTTGTAAGACAGTGTATTTTGCACTGTTAACAGTTAAAAGAGATGAATTAACTGTGAAGTCAGTGATCTTTTAAATCGTGCTTTAGCCTGCTGTCTCCTGTCAAAAGGCATATGCGCTCTTGTCCGATTAAAATCTTATTAAACCCTCCATTGGTAACAAAAGACAACATCTGAATTATCACTGATTTTTATAAAATCCCTAGTGGTTGGGGTGATTAATTGATATTTTTATTTTTTATTTGATTTTATTTGATTTTTACTACAGCACTCCATTTTAGGATTATAGCCACGTCCTGACTGCAAGCTTGGCAACAAAACAAAGGAGCAAATGCCTGCCACTAATCAAAAAACAGTGCTTAGTAATAAATAACAATTGTCAAGCAAGGACTCCCTTGAGACAATAGAGGAAAACCAATCGGAAGTAAGGTGCATGCCACAGACGAAGCTTATAGGAAGCCTATCTCACTCTGCGTTGTGCTATTACATTATCTGTAGGTGTCCATTAGTAATACATTATATCTTAAATTGCATATAGGCTGATCCAGCTTTAAAAATCCCTCTATCTGGTTTATATCCCATGTGAATGGCACTGTCTGCGTGTTTTTCCTGTTGCAAGTATCTTCTTTTACAGGAACGTGTAAGAATGTTCACATTATGCATTCTACGAATTATTGAAAAAAAGCAGATCTATCAGAAAAGCTACCAGAATCATTTGTATGGCATGGATCCCACAAACTTTTTCTGATTTATGAGAAAATTTTGAGCAGTGTATTTCTTGGAGGCAAAGATTTTAGATACTGTATTGTCTAGAGAGCATGTGTACACCAAGCAGAAAAATATATGTCACTTTTCATAATGTTACAGAATATTTGAGGGCTTTTTTTTTTTACTTAAGCATTCTGTAAAACATGAGAATATACATATATAGGTTACCTACTGATTTTTGATAGTGTCATAGGATTCTCATCCAGAGTATAGGGAAGTTTAATCTTATTAGTAATATTAAGTTTTCTTAGAGTTGTAGCAGAGCAGGTGGAAAGACCTCTCAAAGGTACAATTCCTGTCTAATCTCGACCTTTGTTAATTGTGCTAATGGAAATGGAGTAGAATTATATCTGTGATGACCTTAATGCAGAATAAGGCATTAATTTAAAACACCGGGTGGTAAAACAGTAAAGCATGAGGGCACACTAATTTTTGTGACTGGAGTTTGTTAGATTTTGTTAGGTTGGGAGATGAATATAAACGATTTGTGAGATTGAACTGTTAGAAATTTTATGCTGTTGATGTTATGACATCACTGGTGTCCAAACAATGTTCATACGCTAGAAAGATTCTTGCAGATAAGAGGATGTTTAATGAGTGAAACAAGGTACCATAAAATTTTGCATAAAATAGCATCATATTTATTTGTAAATAAATATGCTCATGAGGTTGTATCTCTTACATAAGGCCATGTGGGAGAAGCAGTCAAGTTGATATGTTGAATATCTCTTGATCATGCCAGGTAAAGAGGTTTTAAAGATGAGAAGGATAGTAAACTATTACCAAGCATTTGCTTTATAAGCATGCTTGTTTGAGTATAGCAATAATGAATGTTAGCTTTCCCTCTTAATTTCTGCTCAGCTAAATCTGTGATTAAAAAAACCAAACACAAATCAGTGTTACTGGTCAGAAAAAAACCTAGCAAAAGTGACATGCATTAAATGGGCTTTATCTAATCTCAGTCTATATCTCTGATCAGCAGGGGGCCTTTGTGCATGGAGGTACTTATTTTTTTCTCCCAGAATTTCTTCAGTTCTGGGGAATACTCTGAATCCAGTTCCCCTTTCAGATTCTTCTGAAACCACCAGCCCCTCTCAAAGCTTTTTCTGACAGTGACGCTGCTCTGATGTACGTCTTTCAAGCTGCAGGGGCAAATCTCGTAGAGATTTGTAGTGAAAATGAATGTAGAAACGCTAATATTGACATCAATAGAGAATGAAGGGGAATGTCTGGATGTGGAAGCGAGAGAAGGAAGGGAAGAAAGGCCTTCAGACTGGCAAGTGCTGGTGACACTAGGTTACTCACATTGATAAGATCACAGCATATTGGCATGCAAATTCTCAGGACATCCACTCTGGGAAAGCACAGAAGAGCCTGAGACCAGAGACAGCCTGAAGCCAGACTAGAACAGACTCAAGCCATTAAGAAATAATGACAAAAACATAGAGAACAGTGTTAGAGACCTAACATACCCACATCAGAAGACTAAAGGAAATTCACGGAAGTTGAAGAGGACAGATACACAGATTTTCTTAATCATTATTAGATCAAAAGCTAGCACATGGTCTCCTATCTAAGAAAAAAAACAAGTTGTAATGAAGACCTAATAGTCAAAGGCCCTTGCCCTCCTATGTCATTACAAGAAATTCTGGACAAACCACTGAGTACGTATGTCTTGTATCTGAATGCTGAACTGACTGCTTGGACCTAGGCACCTCAGTACATATGAGAGCTTAACTGTGTGAGAAAGACTTGTTTTGTTTTAAAATAAAATATTTTTATCCTTCCTAAACTGATTGCACTGAACACTGCTATGTGGTTGCGTAAATGTTGCGGCGTATTTTCCTTCCCTGTGAAAGTGATTTTTCTCTCTTTTAATGGTTGTCAGTATCACTGCTTGAAATAGAAGGTCAGTAGGGTAGAAACCAGGGGAGTGGTGGGTGCTGCATGCCTGCATGAATAGTCTTCCCTCCTTCACCACGTGAGTTGGGTTCCACAAGACACCTGTGCAAGATGCAGGTCATGGCGAGCAGAAGGTGAATCACTGGGAATGATTCTAAAGGAGTAAGCCAAGGAATTAACACTTGTGTATGTCAAAGAAGTAGGAAAAGTATGTAGATAAAAACTGCTATTCAGGGAATGAAGCAATATTAATGAATAATGAAATCAGAGTGTTTTGAGGGAGAATGTGGGCTACAGATTTCGGGACAAGTTTAGAAAATACTCATATTTCAGCATTCCGTCAGCCAAACAGGTATAACATGGATCCTTACCTAAAGCTGATTGTGGAGTTTTGCATCACTAAATAAAATCCATTTGTGAAGCCTAGAGCCTGTTTTTGTTGGGGGTTTTCAAATAGAAACCTGAATAAAATGAGAAACACTATTTTCTTCACAAGAAAATGTGAATAAGAGAGCTGTAACTCTCTTGTAGAAGGGCAGGAAAAAATATGTTTGTTCTTCATATGAAAATAGTTTGGTCTTCCTGATGCTATAGCTGTAAGGCCCTGTTGTGCATGAAGAAATTATAAGCTCCTATTGCAGTGCATCATCTTGGGAGAGTACAGACGGACTTTGTTCAGTATGTGTTGTTAGAAGATAATAGATGAAATGGGGTCTTAAAAAGGCAAGCATTTTATGTGAGTAACATCTATATGCTTCCTACTCATCTACAATAAAGAGCTAAAACATCCTAGAAGTCAATGATAAGTGATAAAGCCTGAAGTCTTCTCCAATTTATTTATGTTTCAACTTTTTACCTACAGACGTTTAATGGGAAGACACGTACTTATGCAAACTTTTACAAATAGCCTTTCTTATTTTAAGTGTAATCTATTTATAGCTAGTTTAAATCACTGTCAGGTCTATGCTGGGTGGGTACTTTTGAAACCCATGTAGGCTTTCCAAATATTTAAACTTGCTAGATTTTGTAAAGCTGAGATTCTGTCCTCTGTAAGCACCTAAGTATACCCATGTTAAAAAAATATTATTTCACGCCAGGAAAAATGCATATGCACAGATTTAAAAACTTAAAGTAAGGTATACTTAAAATGAAGGTTGTGCTGAAGTGTTTTGTTGGGTCTGACGTAGATTGTAGTCTAGATTGTAGCTAGGTGCTACATGTATTGCAATGATGGCAATAAGAGGGAAGGTGCATTAGAATTGGGATAAACAGTTCTTTGAGCACTGAGACTAACAACCTGATTTTCATCTGTTTTGTAGGTTGTGAATGTGCAGCAATGCTACACAGGGAATAAGCAACAATGCCAGATTGCTGCCTCCCTTGCTACGTGTGCTGTGTTTACTCCGTACTTCTGCTAAAACATCTCATGGTTCAGTTTTCTTCCCACAGTAGGTTCGCAGAGGAACAACTGGCAAGTGAATTGAATTTCTTTATTGTAAGCAATACAATCATCGCTATCCTATGAATCGGGTTTTCCTCTGTCTCTGTAGATGCTGCTCTGTATATGGAGAGAGGAGATAAAGGGCACAGCATAAATTATTTCTGCACAAACAAGGAAGAGCAAATGGTAATTCACACTAAATAGAACTGCTGTGTCTTTTGTGCGTATACATATGAGGGACCAAAAACCTGTCATAGGTATGCAGGTAGACAACATAACTGCAGCATACCTAGTTAATTTAGAGAAGTTTTTAAAAACTAGGCTGAAAACAGTTCAGGGGCAGCTACTGAGGAGTTCTTGAAGTCAGGTCTTTTATGTCAAGGAACCTAACTTTTAAGAGTGATAATCTGATTGAGGACAACATTACTGGTAGGAAGAGAATGTAAGACTATCACTAGAACGAGTTATGTCCTGCAAGCCCTTTAAGGTATTCAAAATAAGACTCATAATAAATGCTTTCCTGAATATAGATGAAAATAAGCATGAGCTTTTGTGCTTTCTGAGGCTTAAAGCTTAAAGCAGAAAACGTGTATTCACATTGCCAGCAAAACTTTGCTGAGAACATATACTTGATAGGGATCTTCAGATTTATTTTGCTATGTCATGTTTTATAAGAAGCAGTACTATGTTTTCATAATGAGAAGCTTTAGAATTACTGGGGAGTTTATGTGCTGGACCTTTGCTAAAAATGCCATTGTGAAGAAGTACACAGAGAAATGATGGGGGATAGAGCTGGATGGCTATAAAGGTTGATAAGGAATGGCTATTGGTGATCTTGACATAACTTTATATATATATAACTTTTTACCATATACTTGTTTCATTCATATAAATTTTTATGAGAAAAAAACTGAGATTGATCAGTGGTATTCAATAATAATCCTCAGACATCAGTGTTGTCTTGACTTGATATAGATAAATCAGAAACTTATTTATTGAACAACCCCTTCAGAACTCTTTGCCTCTCAGCTCACCTGGCTTAAAGATTTGAACATTAAACTCCTGTGCTTTTACCATCCAGGTACAGTCTGCCAGAAATACAAGAAGAGTTCTCCCCTGAATCTATGAGATCTCACGAAACTCACTCACTCTAGAATGTTTAAAAGACTCTTCAGGCTCAATGAAATAGTATTTCCTAATGATTTTTTTTATTTCACAATTCTACTTGTGGAATGGACATTACTGCATCTGGTGTGCTGCACTGCAGAGAAGGACATGATCCTGGAGTTTAATCTGTTTTATCAGGCTAAGGAACTTGATCTGCATTTGAAATCTGCTTCCATATGTCTGTATCTGAAGATTTGTAAGTGTTGCCAGGGAGGTGTTTTTGCATTAGGAAAATGACAGAGACTGTCAATAAAGAGTCCTTGTAGCTCCTGAGATTGCTTGCACTAAGAATTTGAATGCTGAATATGGAGGGTTTTAACAGCAAGTAGACAGCTCCAAGCAGGACAATAGTTTTTTCACTAATTTCATGGTAGTCTTTTTAGTAGAATTAAAGGTCTTTGTTTAAGTATGGCCTATATGTAGGAAATACTAACGCCATACGTTACATACAGGAATAGTAATGGAAACTCTTGAAGCTTACCCTATTTGTGTTTGCCTGTGTCTGTGGTCTGAGAGACCTTTGTATTTCACAGATGTGACAGAATCAAAGATTTTTCAGAATAAGCTAAATCTTCCTTCATATATCAGTCTGATCTAAAGATTTATGTCATGGCTTGTAGCACGCATTTATAATCTTCTATAAGCAGCATCAGTGGTATTTTAGAATAATTGCTGAAAAAGAAATTCTTAGCCTGTGGCATGTGCTCCAGCAATGCCCATTCTTCTTGCAGTGATTGCTGAGTAGAAATCTGTCACATCTGTGTAACCAGAATGACTTCTCAGAAGTTGTGTAGAGGGATGGAAGTGCAAGACAAAGTGAGGTCTGAAGCAAGTTCTTAACACTTAAAAAACTGAAGTCTTTATCAAATCACAGGGTCCTCATCCATTCAAATATGTCAATCTCTTGCCCTTTCAAATGGAGTGGTCAATCATTTGCTCTAGAAAGTCACACTTCATGGAAGTTTTCTTTTGAAATAAGAGAGAACTGGACAAGCCTCCTGTTTGGAAAAGAAAGTACTGGGTGGACAAAAAGAAGATGAAAACTCTAAGTGTACCTTAGATGAAGTCTTAGGCACATGTTTGGTACATATACATCCACAGTGAAAAGATCTGGGACTCTTCGCATGAAAACCCTATTATTGGCATTACTAGTTAATTAGTTATTGAGTATCCCTTTCACCTGTAGCTTTGAAATGTTGGAGGAATTTAATACCTGATCACCCTACAGTCAAAAGGATTTCAGTGTGGAAAAAGGGAACAAAACATCCATGGCTAAGAACCTGCGAACTCTTGAAGTTTGCAGAAGCTGCGGAAAATTGCCGAGTACATTTCTTTACCCAGTATAGTGTTTTCCAGGTATCTTCATTAAGAGAGTCTACCTACACTTCCTCTCTGTACACCTGCTCTGAATACTCTTGTCTGAGCTCTGTAGAACAATTTTATACCAGGACTTCTCAGTCTGGCTAGATTACCTCAGGCAAAAGAGACACTATCCTTGAGCAGCAAATTAAGGGAGAAGCATAATGAATCTCATCTCCTATGTAGCAGAGGATAAAATGGGAGGTAGTTATGAGGATTTAATTCCCTTTTATATGTAAAGAGCTTTGAGGTCTTCAGCGGGGAGCACCGTGGCTGTGCAATTTTCTATACTGATGATAACTGAATAGAAAAAAATATTATATTGTTGGCCTAGAGGCTGTCTTCTGTGCTTTGTTCCCTGAGAGGTTAAGTCGTAGCATTGGTTGGGATACTAGGCAGCTTCACACCCAGAGTAAGTGGCAAAAAGACTCCTAAAGCTCTGTAGGTAGGGTTGTGATTTTCTTTCAAGGGAGTGGGAAAAGAGGAAAGAGGAAGAGTATGTGCTATATGAGTTGCTATGTGATGAGATGGTATATGATTTCTCTGTTCCCTGTTTTCTGAGTCTGGGGTAAATACAGGATACAAGAGCTAGCAGCTTAGCCTCAGGGCTTTATTTAACTCCAGTTCCTTTGATTTCACTCCAGCTGTGGTTTACTGCTCATTGGCCTTCTCTTGGAAGAAGTCCCTCCTGGGACCTGCAGAGTGTGAAAAGTGCTTGTGAGACAGACAGAAATCAGTGGACCTTTGTATATCAGGATCTGTAATCAGTCAGGCCAAAGTATCGAAAAACTTCATTGCATAAAGAAGAAAAGACAACCGAAAACATTCCCTCCAGAGCAGTTGAAGTTATTGAGACACAAATTTCCGTGTCCTTCATGTAGAGTGTTTTCCTCTGACACCAGAGCATTGAGGACTTCTCAGTTTCTTCCTTTGTCAAGATGTGGTTGCTTTCACAGTCGTGTGAGCCAATGCCAGAGGTCCTTGTGCCTCGTTGTGCCCAAAATGGCTACAGTGTGGGCTTTGGTACCCACCATTGTTACTGTGATGGTAGCCAAGTGACTACTTTATTATGTTTCACAGAGACAGATATCACACTTCACTGTTTCCTGATGCTAAATTGCATTATAGAGCAGTCAACCGGAACTCGCTCCTCAGTGTTCAGGCTTGCTGGGATACCTACAAGTGCAGGAGACACAGCTGATCTGTTATGCCTGTTTATTACAAGTGTCTCACTGTTTGCTCTGTCCACTTTTTTTCAAGATGCACCCCAGTTTTTAATTTTAAACTGTGGACTGTACATCACATATGAGATCTATTTTTGTATTTTTATCATGGCTGGCTTTGGAGAACACACGCTTCTTGACTGGAAAAGACATAACTGAATTGTTAAGGCTTCTGAGTACTACTGGGATACATATAAAGGTTTCTTTGCATTATTTCTATGAACTGTTTTTTTTAACTGAGGTGTTGTTGTTCATCAAATAAGAATTTGAATCTCTGTGAGGTACGTTACCTAGTACTTTATTTCATACTACAACAAATGTGAGAGACTAGGATGTGTTACCAGCAAACAATTACTTTTCTTCCCCTGTGTATTTCCATATATCTTTTAGTAATATATACTACTCATGTATAAAGATATGTCCAAATATTATCACTGTTTCCAAAAGCTGATGATTTTTCTCTATTATTCGTTCAGAAACGCAGAATTCTGGCTAGAAGTGCTTTTATTGAAGAAATTCAGTCATTGCTTTTTTTTCAACACTCATTGATTTTTTTAACAAATGGCAGGGTGATACTACTTTGCAGGCAACTCGAGGCTGTTGGTTCAAGTCCAGATCTGTAGCTGATTCATTCATAGATCATCCTGAGCTGAACTGGAATGTTTTTTCTTAACCTGCTTTGCATAAGGTTGTTGGGATTTTTTTTTAAACATATTGTTGCTTAATGTTAGTAACTAGAAGAAAATGAGTAAAGGGTATTTCAAGATGATTACTCTTGAGAAAATCATTGATCCAGTTGAGATATCAAATTCAAATACAAAAATAATGCTGGAATAAGTCCGAGGGTTGAAGTAACCAACATTTGTTTCAAGAAAAGATCTTCCTAGGTTAGCATTGTTCATTTATTAAATTGCCTTTGTGGGGACAACTGTCACCTTTTAAGCTCGTAAATGAAAATGTCTGTCTTATGGTATAAATATCAAGTCTTCTACAAGCAATAGATTTGGCACACACGTACACATATGCTCTCTCACATGAAATGAAAAATACATCCAGAGCGAAGCAGTTTCTTGCAGAAATACAAACTACATAAAGCTGTGTCACATGTTGAATTCTAACTAGTCATGCATGTCATTCTTAATACGACACATTCATATTTTTTTGAATGTGAAAGCTATTGTAATTTCACCATAGTTTTTCCCCCTATAGGGTAAGTAATCACATTTCTTTTGCTTTCTCCTCCTTTTGTGTTCTTCCAGTCGTTTGCCTTGTTCTTTACTAGACCTCCTCCAACCCTTCTAATTCCATCTGACGGTGTTCCTTAGGCTTTTAGGAGGCTGAGCAGAAGGGATCGAGCACTTTGCAGGTGTGACTGCCTCTTCTTGCTATACACATCAATGGAAAATGTTAATAAGAACTGAATGAAACTGAGCTGTACTGTTATTTGTTCTTGTTAACACCTTATTCATGACAGTTATTGATAAATTCCAGGATTGGGAAATACCACTTTGCACTGACACAACATAAGAAAAGTTGTGCAGTATGTGATTTCATATAATAACTTTCAGTAATTTTATCAATTTTTGTCAAGTGAATTATGACAAATTCAGTGTTATGTAGTATTTCCAGGTTTAAGCAGCTTCATAAGTCAGCATCTGATCAATAACAGTAACTAATGGCCCCTAATTCTCCACTACTGACAAGCAGAGCTGATCATGGTTGGAAAGCATGGCTTAGATTATACTGTTTAAAATGGAGTTTTACCGCTTCAGATTGTAATACAGAGTAATTACTATTCCCTTTAGTGTATCAGGATGGTAAATTTATTTCAGAAAAATGTAAGGTCAGCTCTTTGGTGACAAATATTTCTTTGGAGGCTGTAAAAATTAAGTAATTAAGAAAATAAATCTCCTGGAAACATGTTTAGAAAAAATAGTGTATCCTTACTGGAGATTGGGAAATTTCTTGTCATAGCAGGTCATTTTGTAAATTTTGGTTGAGTGTTAACTTGCAAATAGGCCCAACCTAACCTCTGTAAAAGCCATTTTGAATTTTTTCTTATGATTTTATTGGGCAGGACATCTGGAACATTTGTCTTTATCGTATAGTTGGTCTTAGCTTAAAAACGATTGGTTTTGAGTTTAAGCTGAACTGAATTACCTGTTTTTCTACTAAAGAATACTGGAGAGAGTGGCAAGTAAATGCAACTGCTTTTGTTTCAGAATACCAGAGGAGGATATTTGCATTTGCAGAGTACCATTGGATGTTGGGAAAAACTCACTGGAGAACCAATGCTTAGAATTGTTCCATGATCTTCATTCAATCCCATATGAGTCATTGATAATGTGATGGTTTTTTATTTAAGTGGTCATGTGTATGGTGTAGCCGTTATAATTGGAAGTTTTAAAAATGGCTCTCAGGACAGGGCATATGTGCCACAAAATTTTCAGGTGTTCCAGAAGAGATTTTGCCCGATTGTCAAGCAGAAGAACATAATTTCTTTGATCCTTGCTAGGGGGCCCCTCTGATGTTCTGACCACCATTCTGACCACTCTGCTCTAAGTTACCTTTGAATCTTGGGTATTATCAGGTAGAAAGTCTGAGGTATATGAAAATTCTTTGGATTCACTAAATGGAGTGAAAAGGTACAGAAAGAGAAGAGTATACTGGGTTAGCTCGGGAAAGGCAATGTGCACTGGAAGGAACTTGTGTTTAAAATAAGATTGACCAAAAAACCCAAAAAGAATAAGAAAGGATTTGAATCAAATAGGTAACATCCACTGGACACTGCTTTGGTTAATACCATGTTGGGAGGATATAAGTAAGGAGCTGCATTATTTTAAAACTCGAAGAGAATTATATTTCCACTAGGTTTCCTTGCAGTTCTTCCACATTTTAATATAATTTCTCCTGAGAGGCATGTTGATACTCCTTAAAATATACAGTTTAATAAAATATGGAAATATATAATGAAGATACTAATTCTGTAGGAGTTTATGTGAGTTAGCAACAGAAATGTCTCTTATTTTAAAAGAAGGATGTGCAGTTATTTAAAATGTGAAGTAACTGAGATAAAACAGAAACCATTCTTTATCTTTACCTTCAATATTACCCAGCTCTGAAATAAGATACTTAAAGAAACTTGATTGTCTTTTTTTGCTCGTTTGTTTTTCGCTGTTGCAGTGCAATAAAAGGGCTGAAATGGTACTGAACTGTCAGTTTTAGGATACTTCCCTCCCATTTTTACAGTTGGGGCAACCAGTTTTTCTGATTATCAGTTAAAATTTACAGAAGTTTCTTCTGGTTGCATGCAATTACATGCAAGTTTGTGACACTGCGGAAATTCACCATCACTGGCTAGTGCCTCTGTGACTTTCTGACAATTTTGTAAATGAACTCTTGCTAGACTGCTCTTTTATTTCACTCTCACTTTTTAATCATTCTTTGCATCAGTGTTCACATCTGGCAATTGCTACTGCTTGAAATGTGCTTCTCAGGAGCTCCAAAGCATTCCCATCCCACCATTTATGGCCAGGAGGAGGTCCCCCAAAATATCTTTCTGCTACAAAATCATACTTGTTTGGAAAGCATTTAGAATTATGTTAGAATGAGCTCAATTTAGAATTACTTTACTAAGTGAGCTCAATTAAAGTTTCACATAAAAGTCCCTCTGTATTTTTATGCCCCACTGTTGGTTTTATCTCTGTGTGTACTGTTTGTTACATAATCTGATTGGCCACATGTTAAAAAAATATTCTTTTGATTGCATTTGTTCTCCTTTTTATACTGAAGTTCGTACTCACTAGTCATAATGAACCCACTGAGCTTAAAATTTACAGCACTATAACTGAATCTCTCTCTTTTTGCTAATAACTGGTATTTCTCATTCTTGATGGTAGTTAAAAAAAAATTTAATTCAAAGCTTAAAAAAAGCCAATCTGCTTGACTAAGAATAAATCTTATTGGCATAAGAAGGTTTAAAGACTTAGACTAATTTAAAAAATTGGTCAAATATTTACCTGCCCTTTTTTTTCATCTCTAACTCCTAAAAATATGCTGATAGAAAATAGTTTCAAAAAGTAGTTTATACCTCTTGTCAAAAAGGTAAACATTCAGTTCTTATCCAGGACAATACACAATTATATTAATGTATTTCACAGAAAGAGTCAGCATCATTCCGTCCAATAGATGGTAGTTAATCTGCTCATGAACATCCATTCACGTACATTATAGCTTCTTTTACTGCTCCCTGTTCCTAGCTTTAAGCTATCTAATTAATTTGATAATGTAAGACTTGACAGGTGGTTTTAATTTTCTGGACTGCTGAGAGGGAGACGCGAGATTACAGTCAGGGAATACAAATATCACCAAGATATTTACTTTAATATGATTATTTTGGTTGGTTTTACGCAAATGCATAAAGATATTTTATGGGCTTGGAACAAACAGGACTAAGGGATTTAGGCTGTTTGTAGGGTCAGGTTGTCTAATTACATGAACGTGTTTTCAAAAGAATAATTTTACTGTGCTCTTTTCCTGTCTTATGATTTTTGCTGTAAAAATACTTTCTGAAGGGCAAGGATCACGCTGTACTTTTTGATACACTAGAAAGAGTCTTGCAAGTTGGAGACCTTTGTTTTAGTAGAAGTTTCTCTGAAAAGCTTAAGAACTTCAAAAATGATACCTAAGTAGTACAACATTTACAGAAATGCTAACACCTAGTTAAAAGAAATGCCATTGTCTCTCCCTTCCATGAGAGTGTCATCATTTTTACCTGGATATCCTTAAATATCTTATGGTGCTAGAACGAAAAGCTGGATAGTTCTACCTGTTTTGATCTCACTTCTGTAACAGTGGATTGTCTTGCAGTTGTGGATGATTTTTAGGTAAAATGGGCA
>VZSF01011334.1:10274-125887 GCA_013398295.1 Chionis minor
GCGGCGGAGGGTTGCGGGGCGGCTGCGGGGTTGCCGTAAAACGGCCCGGGAGAGGCGTGAGGGAGCCGGGCTGTTGGCCGAGCTGAGCCCCGGGAGGCGCCGCGGGCGCTGGGAGGGGTTTGTCCCGCCTCCCGTTGGGCGTGGGCGAGGGGGACCGGGCCGGTGAGGGGCGCAGCGACCCCCTCTCCCCGCGCGGGCCGGCCGTTACGGGCCAATGGGGCGGAAATGGGGGGGGGGGCGNTCCTCCGGCGTCCGCTCCAGCGGCGGGGCCGCGGCCCGCAGCCCTCGTTCCTCCGCCGGGGCCTGCCCGCCGCCGCGACGGCCGCCACTTCCGCCTAGCAACGCAACGCGGTTGCTAGGGCGAGCCCGCCGCCGCGTCGCCCCGGAAGCTGTTGCGGGCGGCGCGGGCGCGCTACTGCCATAGGGCGGTGCTCGCCGCGGGGCGGGGTTAGAGGCCGAGCGCTTCCGGGTCGGGGCCCTCCCCGTCGAGCGCGGCGGAGGGAGGAGCCGCGGCGGGGCGAGCAGCGGCGGGGCCAGGCCCAGCCCAGCCCAGCCCGGGGAGCCCAGCGCCGCCGGAGCCAGGTAGGGGAGCGGCGGGGCCNCTGGCCCTGTCTGGTAGCGTGGGCAGGGCGCCGGCCGAAGGAGGGGGTGTAGGTGGCTTGGGGAGCTCCTTCTAAACCTGGTGGCATTCCTAGGTCCAAGGGCAACAAAGCATAACGTGGAAAAGTGTATTTACAACTTCTTTGTGTGTGAATTGTGTTTGTGTCTGTCCTCCCCTTCCCTTCTCAGGGAAACTGATATATATGTGCTCCTCGGCACGGTATGAAACTTTTGGGTTTAGGGTCGGTTGTTGTGTCCAGTTTGCTCATGGGATTGTCGTCTTCCCGTCCCTGTTTCGCTGCTGGGGACCGTCTTCTTCGGCCTTTCTCCACAGTGACTCGACTTTTCAGTTCATGGGAAGCGTTGGGCACAGAGTCCAAGCTCGTTGCCAGTCATTAATAGCTACTGCCTCCCGACTTCATGTGAGGTTTTCACCTTCCCCCTTTTGTCGTTAATTGGCGTACAGTGGCCTGATTGAAGTCACACTGTCATGGGTGTGATCTCAGACTTGATTTATTTATTTATTTATTTATCAGTGACCTAATGCATATGTGTAACCAGCTTGTACTGCCACTCCCCAAGTTCTTCAGGATTTGCCTTTTCCTTCTTCCCAGCTCCTGGCTGTGATTTCCCTAAATATCCATCTTCTCTATGTCCCCAGTTTAGTACTGTGTCGGTCTCTGCCGAGCTGCTGGGAGAGGATGGTGGGTGAACTGAGAAGCGTGAGCTTTGTTCCTGTTGAGAAACTCTTATCATATATTAGTAGCACTTTCCCATCGACTCATTCCAAAAAATCCAAAGAGCGCCTTTGAGTTACGGGTTTGTGGGGATTGCTTTCTTCAGGCTGCAAAAGTGTGGAGGGTTCCTCACTGCCTGCCAGTTGCTGAAGGTTTGGAAGTGTTGCCTGGGTGGGGAAACATTACTGAGAGGAGAATTTGGGTTTTCTTACGTTGCTGTTGTAGAGTGATGCACAGAGTGGTCTTCTCCATGGGAAGTCGGCTGACACTAGAGCTCTTTGACGCAGGGATGAGCTGGAGATGCTGCCAGTGATAAATATCAGCAAGAGTTCTTGTGTGGGGAAGGTGACTGCCAGCAAGGTGCCACCAGATAAGAAATGAATTGAAATATCATGGTGTGTAGAAAAAAAAAAAAATCTTATTAAAAAACCCCCGATGTACTTAGAAAGCACGGAGGATCATGGTGAGAAACGGCCAGGCAAATCCCCCTTTGGCATGTTGAGTTGCCTGCTGCCGGCATAGTGGTACCCTGGTAGAGCTGATATTGCAACCTTTTGGCAAAAATATTGCTGACGCAATTGAAATATTAGACTACCCGCTTGATAAACATCAGTGCTTTACACTTGCACCTTGCATAAGTACCTAAACTTTGTTTCGATACGAGTGTTTCTTCAAACATTGCCTGCCTTGAAATTGCTTTTTCTGGACTTAGCGAAGCATCCGGCTGGTGCATTTTTTATTTTTTAAGAGCTGTTGAGCTGTGAGGAAGACGAGGTGCAGTTCTCCGCTTTACTCTGCAAGTCTATAGCAGCGTATTTTCGACTGCTGGCCTAAAGTCCTTACTGGTTTAGGCCAATCTGGGCTTCTTGCTGCATTTTTCATGTGGAAAGCTCTTCTGTTACCCCTCTCGCCATGATGATTAGAAACTCGCACCAGATTCTCGGGATAAATTTATGTGTGGCTGGTATGTACATATCTGTGTTTGCTCTGGTGCTCGTCTCTCCTTTGGTGCTCAACTCTTGGCTTCTTTTTTCCAAACCACGCGTGCCAACCTTGCAGTTGCTCTTTTCCAGGTTCTCTGTCGATCACTTCTGCGCGTGTGTTTGCTTAAAGCTAAATCCCGGAAGGCCCTCGACCAGAGCAGGGCACGGAATGGTGGTGGAGGTCTCTTTGGGCTGCTGCGTGGTGCCGCAGGTGATTTCTTTGTGCTGGTGTCCTTCACGGCTGAATCAGGTTGGTGGCTCACAGCAACAAGCTAATAACCTGTGTCTCTCTCTTCTTCCTTGGATTAAAGCGCTTTCCAGTTCATAGTACCATTTCTTGCGAAGTCTGAAGTGTATGACCTCACCTTGTTCTGGTCCATCTTAGTCTTCCCCAGGAGTGTTTATGCTGTTCTGATTCTCTGTATTGACAACAATTTGACTTCCTATGCCGAAGTTGCTGGTGGGCAACGATCAAGCAGGCAGGTTCACAGAGCTCCATTGGGAGGGGAGTGATGATCTGGGTGAAGAGATCGTAAGCACAACCTAGATCACAGCCACTTGCTGCCTTCCTTACACTGAGATTGCCCCCTTTTTTGTGGTTTTCAAAGGAATTTCCAGCTCTTCTGAAGCAATCAACTGCTGCGTATTTTCAGGTTAACAGATGAAATCCTGTATAATGCCTTAAAAAGTGCTACCAGATGAGACCAGGAATCCATCTGGCCTGATATCCTGCTTGCTAGTAACCAGTAGCAGATGCCTGGGAAGGGGAGTACATAAATACAGCAGATCTAAACTGGGGAAATATTGCTTTATTTTTCTCTCTCTGGCAGTTTCTGACCTCCTTGAACCAGGTGTTTGAATTTAGTAACCTTCACACTTCTCTGACACAGATTTGTCCTCTGCCTTGCACGGAGAGAGACACACAGCTGGACAGTAGGTATGTAGACTGCTTGTTATGTGGTCTACACATGGAGGAGAGACAGAAAACAAGAGCTGGGGCTGTCCAAAAAAACTAGCAAGGAACAAATTACTTCCTCCACGATGTTTACCATTTTAGGTAACAACTTTTTGCATTCCTGGTGGTCTTTCGACTGGGCTGAATCATCCTCATCTGTTTTGACTTCCCTTTCCACATCTCTTCTCCTTGCTTTTTGTGCCATTTCCGGCTCTGCTCCAGCCTCCTTAAGGCAGGGATGGCAGGAGGGGGCAGCACAAGCGAATGGGGGAGGTCAGCAGAGGTGCTGAGCAGATCAGCAGGTGATATTTATGATGCGGGTGCCTCTTTAGAAAACGTGGTATGCCATGGATTTGTATTTTGTTCTATATTGTTGTCTTTGTAATTACAGACATTCTGCTTGTTTGTTAGTGATCCAAAAGAAAAAAAACCAAACCCATGGAGCTATGGTTTGTGTGGAATACTCTGCTGCAGCCCTGGTGTTCTGTTCCCCAGTGTTGGCTTGAGTTCAGTCTGTCATTTTTTTTTTTTTTTAAGCAGGAGTTAGGGTGGTTGTTCCTGATGTGCTGTGCTTCGAATTGTATCACCCACTCATATCACGAGATTTTACTGCAATTCCTTAGAGTCATTGCTCTTATTTACAGATGATGTTGAATTATTCAGAGTAGCAAATGTTGTCATCTCAGTACTGCCTTCTCTTGCATGGCTCGATACAGTTGAGCAGAAGAGAATCCTTTGGTGAGTCCCTTCCATTGCGAAACTGACCAGTGATGCCTTTCTTCCCTCTTCCTTATCTTTTTTTAACCAGTTATTTATGTGTGTGTAGGATCTTTCCTTTTATCCTGTAGAGTTTTGCTCTCCAAAGAGCTTTGAGGGATCTTGTTGCGTGGTATGCTGGGTTTTTTCAATGAGCTATATCAGCCGCCTTTTCCTCGTTCGTGTACTCTGCCTCCTGCGAAAGAAAAGAAGGCAGACAACAACCTCCAACTGACTCCTGAGACATGACTTCATTTCATAAAATATAATTAGCCCAGTGTCCATTTAGTCCATTCTTTAGGACAGCTCCAATTTGCCCAGCGTGGCTGCGTGGTTTGTGGTTGCTCAGATGCTTCTGAATCCCTCAGTGAAAGCTGGTGCAAGTGTCTTTCAGGTGACTTGGTGCAGCTTCAGCCAAGAAGCCGAGAACTTCCCCATCCTCCTCCTGGGTGACTTTGTATGTAAAGTGTGGCTGTTGCTGTCACTGTCTTCTGAGTGGTCTTTTGTCACTCAGCCTTATTTGCTTGTTTGGCTTTACCAGGGTCAGGCGGGGCGAGTAGAGATGGCCAAGCTCAGCACACTGGGTGTAAAACACAATTTTAACTTTTGGGAGACATTGTCTAGTAATTATTTAACCCAGCAGTAAATCATGGGACTTGGGTTTTTTGTTATAAAACCTTAGTAATTTTTATTGAGTTTCCTTCTTGAGTTTAGTCTTGCTGTACCGGCTGGATGCTTCTGTTACTTCCCATTGCACAGGAGAGGCTCACACCAGTATTCCTGCTGCCGTTCAGGGTGAAGGCCGGAATTGCCACTTCTCTCATCTGCTGCTGGGGAGGAGGAGTTGCTTTATGCTATTTAAGAACTTAGTCTTGGTGTTATGAATTGACCTGACGCGTGGAGGCATTTGAAGTCTCTATTTAATGCCATGTTTTCTGCTTGTGCAACCCCCCGGTGACAGCGTGACAGCTGCTATTGCTGCTTGGGTGGCTGAGACTATTTTTTTTTTTTTTTTGGTTTAAGCTTGGAATTCTGATTTACAAGGTATTTCTTGCTGACACAGTAATCAGATAGCTTGAGTGGTGGTGTACACTGAAGAAAGCTTAGGTTGTCTAAAAGCTTGCATAGTCCTCGTATGCTTTGAATGTCCCCTTGACTTGTTTGCCCTCTGCTCTGTTTTGAAGGAACCCTTTACATCCATTTTATCGCTTTAAAAACAGACATTAGAGTTTTCCTATCTTCTTGACTTCCAGCATTTGTGAAGAAACACACTTGTGCCTTGGTTTTGTCTTTCCATCTTGTTTTGCTTGTACCGTGTGTGGTTTTTCTAGCTTCTTATTTTCACATGTCTAAATCTTGTCCCAGCTGTAGGGGCTTTTGAGGAGATAAAGTTCTTGTGAATCGGCTTCTTTCTCCCAAAAGCTGCGTCGTCCTCAAATATATACTCCTCTATCTGCTGGCTTTCTCCTCTCTTAAGTGTCAGAGGAGCCTTTGATCTTGTTTGCCAGTGCCCGGGTGCTGTTTTGATTAATTCAGTCCTCATTCTTGTCGAGGCCTCCAGTTGTCCCAAAACCTTCTCGATTCCTAACAAATCCGAGCCTGAGTGTGGGTGCAATTCCTTGAGATGCCGTTGCACAGCTCCATCACACGCTCACTGTACCTTTGTGGACCACGGGCAGCGGCCCTTCCTGGTGTTATTTAGTAGTGTGTGTTCCTGCACAAACGGGTCGTCACTGAAGATACACCCTTTGGAGTCCTGCAAAGTTCCTGGGTTTGTTGAAATTCTGGCAGTGGTCACCTTGGCCTGCAGAGAGATGAGGTGACTGAAGGCTTCAGTCTACAGTGGCTGAAATGCCAGCGTGGAAAGCACGGTCTGCAGGATATAAGGGAATCGCCTAGAAGGAGGTGGTTCTCCCCCTCCACTCTGCTCTTAGGAGACCCCCGCAGAGTACTGCGTCCAGCTCTGGGGTCTCCAGTGCAAGAAGGACATGGACCTGTTGGAGCGGGTTCAGAGGAGGCCGTGGAAGCGGGCAGAGGGCTGGAGCACCTCTGCTATGGCGAAAGGCTGAGAGAGTTTGGGTTGTGCAGCCTGGAGAAGAGATGGCTCTGGGGAGATCTTACTTTGTGGCCTTTTGGTATATAAAGGGGGCTTCTAAGAAAGACGGGGAGAGACTTTTTATCGGGGCCTGCAGTGACAGCACAAGGGGCAATGATTTTAAACTGGAAGCGGGTAGCTTTAGATTGGATTTAAGAAACTTTTTATGGTGAGGGTGGTGAGCCCCTGGCTGGGGTTGCCCAGAGAAGGTGTGGCTGCCCCATCCCTGGAGGTTCAAGGCCAGGTTGGACGGGGCTTGGAGCAACCTGGTCTGGTGGGAGGTGTCCCTGCCCAGGGCAGGGGCGTGGACTAGGTGATCTTTACAGGTTCCTTCCAACCCAAATCATTCTGTGCTTCTACAGAGGGGTAGAAATCTCAGACTTGTGCCTGCTTCGTCACTGTATTCCATGTTAAATCCTCCCAGACCTTTCTTTTTTTGATAGAGGGAGGAAATATTTTAACTCCTTGCTAAAATACGTGTTTGATTTCTAGTTCATCAGACACTACCTACCTCTCAAAAGACGACTCATTTCTACAAGTTGAGAAAACCAACAATGAAACGGTTTGAGATTACCAAATCTCTTCTCCCAGCTTTTCGTGTGTTATTCCTTCCTGTAACATCTATATAGAGCAGCTCATCTTCCAAGATGGATGGGTGTCTCTTACCTGTCTGAATCTCCTGTTTTGGTTTGCTCATCTGTGAGCAAATCTCTTCCAGATAATAACTTAATAGCCTGAAGAGTTGACAGCAATTCTCCCCTGAAGATTAGCCTGACAGTTTCAGCTTTGTGGAAGACAATTGAATAGCTTGGACTTGCTACTCCTAGCATTTAATATGGGAATTGGGGATATTCAGTGGTGAGATGGGAAAACTGGTTTCCTGTCTGCTACTACTATCCAGCTCCTTTTTTTTTTTTTCTCCCTTCTTCTGATTATATTATGACATTCCTTTAGGCTGGGAAAATTGTGGCTGTTTACAAAGGAGTGAAGGTTTCTTTGCAGTCCTGAATCTGCTGTCGATTTTTCTGAAGCTGCCGCGTTTCGGTCGTCTTCTAAGACGAACTGGCCATATTGCCTGTGGTACATTAGAGGAGGCCACATCATTTATTAAATATCCTGAGTAGTTGCTGTCCTATATACGTATTTTAATGTCTATTGATAAAGCTTGGTCAGTTCAGGCAGTTCGTGGTGATGCTAAGAAAACTCTGGACTACCTGCTTTCTATAGAGCTACTTTTTTTTTTTCCTCCAGCCCACAGGGAAATGCTGTACTTCAGTGCTGACGCTGGGTTAATTAAGTTGTAGGACAAACCTGCTTGAACTCTGAAGAAAACCAGTCTGAAGTATGTTTCTTGAAGGTATTTATTTTATGTTGCAAGATGTGATCGCTTCCATCTTAGCAATTTGCTGTGGAGCTCAGCTCCTAATTTAACTCATCTAATGTAGCAGAAAATCCTGGGTGCTTAGGAGATTGAAATCTGCATGTGTTTTTTCTTAAATACTTATCTTTGTTGCACCTGTAATTAGGGTAACATCTTGTTGGTAGAAATAACAAACCAAACTGTTCCTTTGCTAACTGCTGCACGTTCATTTCTGAGTTACAAGTCGGAGGATGGATTCAGATACGGTCATTTTTCTTCCTTCATGTTAATGGAGAGCATACTCTGGGGAAAAACTACCTTGAAGGAAATCTGTTTGCCTCTGTTCAGTCTTCTGCAGAGCAAGGAGTGGCATGTGATTGGATTATTACTACTCTTGGATAAAGTTCTTTGGGTGGGTTTCTGAAGAGTAGCAATTTCAAGCTTCTCAGAAACTTCAAGCTTCAGGTCTTCAAGCTTTTGTTCCTCATGACTCAAAATTCTGTGTACATCTCAATTTGACTTGCTTAGGTCTGTTAAAAACAAATGAGAGGAAGTCCTCTAAAATACAGCTTATAGAATCGTTCCATTGACAGTGCTGGTTCTGGCAAGTGTCATGAAACAAACTTTTTTGAAGCTTGGTACAAGTTGCTTAATTGTAAGTCCTGTAGCAACTCTGTTCTGGCTAGTTTGGCAGTCCTTAGGTACCTTGTAACTGTCTTCCTTTGTAACATGCAAGGCTAGTTTCTACAGCTTGATCTGATTTCCTACATCTTAAAAGAACAAGTTTCAATGAACAAATGAAACTTAAGAACCTGTAACATCTTATTTTAATGAAGCAGAGACCACATACTTTGTAGTTGTCTCTTTCAAGTCTAAATTAGACTTCAAAGCTCTCACCTTTAGGAGGCTCATGGAGACTTGTTCACGATGTTGCTTTTTGGCAGGGCTGCAGTAGCAGGTAACAACACACTGGTTTGCACTGGGAGGGAGCAATTGTGGCGACACATGCATTAAGTAGCTTCTTAGGTGGAAATAAATGTCTTGAAAATGCATGCTATGTGTGCAACCACCACGTAGTGAAGTTCTTCCCCACCCTAAAAAAACCCCTGCTCTGTGTTCACCGTCCTGTTTTGCTAGCCATAGACGACCTCAACTGGCTTTAGCGGCGGTGCCAGGTTAGATGGGTTGGAGGTCCCCAGTTTCTCTGGATGATCATCCTGCAGCCAAGATCAGGCCTGCAGCCACTCCGGCATCTGATACTGCTTCCCAGCTGTCCTCTGTTTGGAAAGGTTTTGACAGGTTTCTAACTCTGCAAAAGCTCTGCGCAGTGTTGGCAGTGCTGAGACTTCAGTTTTATTGGTGATAGATGCAACACCAGTGATGGTAAATCACAGTTAGGCTGGGCTCCGTTTCTGCAGGAAGAATCTCTCCTCTGTGGAATCGATGTTATTCAGTGGTTAAGATCAAAAACTGGTATTGGGCTCCAAACCAATACGCAGTCCTTTGTTTTTGTCTAGATTTACTGGATACAGCACTGGTACTTGGTGTTTTTTATCATTTCTAAATGTTAGTAGTTATTGCGTGTGCCAGAGTGCCTTCACTTGTCAAGATCTACGAGCGGGAGCGTGGTGTTTTGGAACCACTTGTTCTGTTCTTTCTGATCTGCGCAGAAAACCAAGCGCTTCAACGTGAAGGAGGCGACGTGATCGAAGGCAGGGTTTTGGGAGTAACTTTTGGCCGCTGTGGCAATAGCTCGGGGTTTTGGCTTGCTACATGTAGGCTGGGGGACTTGAGGGTCTCGGCATCCTGCTGGCTGGGGATGCTGCAGGGACAGGTTTGGACGTCGGAGCAGGTATGTGTGGGGTGACCATCGGATGGTCGGGCATCCTTCTGTGTTACCCTCGGCTCACAGAGACTGGAGGGGTTGGGCTGTGACTTATGTCTAGTTGGACAACATATACTCAACATCTACTGTGAGAAACCTTGCGCTCACGTGCACTTGGTGCAGTCGCCTCAGTAATCCTGGGTTTGCTTGTGCGATTGATACTCCTATTTGGGTTTCTTGCACCAAAATCGGTTCTTTGGGGTCTCTGAAGGCCTGCAGGGCCGAGGCAGATGATGTAGATATTCCCTAGCAGTGTCTTGAAACTGAATTCTTTAACTTCCCCCCCACACCTTGGGGAGGTTCTGTTGAACGCTTGCAGCTATCCTGGATGTCAAACCTCAGCAGAGCGCTGTGGTCCTTCTGTGGGCTCGTGGCTGATACTGCTCCTAAGACCCAACACAGCTGAAGACTCTGAGTCATCACGCTCTTTTTTGGCTTGGAAAATTATTAAATGCCTGACAAAGCTGTTGGCTGTGACACCTTTTGATAAACTGGGGCTTGTCTTCCCAAACGGTTCGATCAGTCTCTGCTAACATTTACAAAAGCTTGGAATAATCCCGGTGTTCTCATTGATCCGCTTGTCTATAGCGTGTTATAACTGTAGCACGAGGCGTGTTAGAGTAGGAAATACGCTTGCTAAGGAGGTGTTCTAAAATACACTTGTGCTGAAACCCCATCTGTTAAATCTTTTTGAGCCCCTCTCCTACTGACTAACGTGGAACGTAGTAATAGTTTACACCACTCGAGCAAACCAACCTTAAAACAGTATCGCAGTGTGCTGATGCTAGTTTTGTGTGGCCCTCGAATACATCTCCTCTTTGATGAATTGAGATCAGGTTCCCTGTTAATAGCTTTGGGATCATTTGCAATGAAACAGAGTTGAGTCTTCCAAGGGCTTTACCCTTGGACCACTGCTCAACACCAGTATCCGAGCTTCCCCTAATAGACTTGCCTGAGGCACAGGTGGCTAAATTTAGTCTTCTAGCAAGCGAGGTGTGACCTTGTGTCAAAAGGACTTTTTCTGCTTGTGTCTACGTCAAAACGTGAAGGCTGTTTTTCTGTGGTGGACAGAGCTTTGAGTCTTGGTGACACTGAAAAGCTTTCCATGTTGGATCATCGGCTGATGCTTCCAATTAATCACTGTGAGCAGTGATTAATTTTATACCTGGATACAGTCCAAAGGGTCTACAAATGAACTGCTGGTACAAAGCGATCCTCACCAGTGTGTATTGTGGCTTCAAAGAAGACAAAGTCGGGCAGATTACTTGGTAATGAACACTTCTAATTGACAAATTAGGGATTGAAAGCAGAAGTTCAATCAAAGTGGCTTCATACAAATGCGATTTCCTAACTGTGTGAACGGTAACGTCTGCCTCTGAGGTGAGGTTAAGTTTATCTGTACAGAATAGCATTTTACGCCAGCTTTTGGGAGAAGTTTTTAGCGTGTGAGACAGTGCACAGAGGTGGACGGTTCTGGCATCTGCTTTACTGTGTGGGTTTGCCTCCTTGTGTGAAGTGAGACTTATCCTCCCTGTTCAGCTTTAGCAGCTTTTCATGAAGGCTGCTTCTAATTAAATACGTAATTCATCCTATGAGCGTAACGAAGAAGATGCCTTCCGCGTGTAATCAGGCTGCTGGAGCTCTTCTGCCATCCTCAAAAAATGCCAAACTTCTCTGAAGTTGGTAGCACGCTGCCAGCTGAACGGGAAGAGTTGTTGCTGGGAAGTCGAACAGGATTTTCAAGTGTCTGCTGTGCTTGCTTATGTTTAGGAGTACAGTGAGTGGTGTGGTTTTTTTCAGCTTGTGAAAGAAACTCCTTTGCAGGTGAGTGGGCAAAACCCTTATTGTTTGGCATGGGCAGGGCTTGGGACTGTGGGGATTTATCTCCCTGGCATTGACTGGGTTATTGTTGGCATGCTGGCCTCCTGCTTGCTGCAGGTAGTACACGTTGTTGTTTTATTTTTTTGGCTGAAATATTAATCTGATTAAGGACTAGGGTTGTTGAGTAACATGCCGAGTGAATTTCAATAGGCGAGTGTGTGACTACACCTATTGCACTGTGCATTTCTGGTCGTCGCATCTTCAGCAGAGTTGGAGAACTTAGAGAGGGGGCAGTTGAGTTGAAGACAGAGGAGCAGCTGCCTATCCTGGGGAGTACAAAATGTCTGAGACCCTTAGGATTGGAAGGATTTCATTAAAAAGCAGGCAATGGACTTCTGGATCTTGTTGTTCTAGGAGTTTGTGGAAGCCGCTGGTTTAGATGCGCCCAAAAAGTGGTTAGACAAAGCCAGAGTCGGCAGGTCCGTAAAATGAGTGCTGGTAGGACTGGGCCGTTGTGTCCATACTGACGTCTGTAATGCAGAGTTTGTGGACACTGGGGCACACCGCAGAAGCATACTGCTCCCTGTAGCATCCGCCATCGTTGTGGACAGAACAGCGGGAGAACACTTCTCGTTTCAGTTATTCCAACTTCATGAATGCCCTGCCTTTCCGGAATATTGGGGCAGCGTGGGGAAGGCAGTATTTCTCGAGAGCCCTGGAAGATGGCTTACAGACAGAATCATAGAATCACTTGGGTTGGAAGAGACCTTCAAGATCATCGAGTCCAACCATAAACCTATGCCAAAACCACCCCTAACCCATGTCCCTCAGCACCACATCTGCCTGTCTTTTGAATACCTCCAGGGACGGTGATTCCACCACCTCCCTGAGCAGCCTGTTCCAATGCTTGATAACCCTTTCAGTAAAGAAGTTTTTCATAATATCCAACCTAAACCTCCCCTGGCACAACTTGAGGCCATTTCCTGTTGTCCTGTCGCTTGTTCCTTGGGAGAAGAGATTGACCCCCACCTGGCTATAACCTCCTTTCAGGGAATTGTAGAGAGTGAGAAGGACTCCCCTCCACCTTCTCTTCTCCAGGCTAAACTATCCCAACTCCCTCAGCTGCTCCTCATAAGACTTGTTCTCCAGACCCCTCACCAGCTTCGTTGCCCTTCTCTGGACATGCTTCAGCACCTCAATGTCTCAATACTTCCAGGAAAAGGAATTTCAGGCTGTTTCTCGGCATGCTGTATGTACTTACAGGTTTCCCGTGCTGTACATATTCAAAGGAGATTCACTGTATGACATACAGTGGTTTAGGTGTAAAAGCGTCTCAAAGTGGGTTAGGTAGAAACTGAAACCAAGGAAATAAAAAGCAGAAATAACGGATGAAGAGAAGTTAATTGAATGCGAAGTTCTCGGTCCCTTTAAAATGGAAAGATTCTTGACATTCCACCTTTTTATGCAGAAAGTGGGAGGAGGTGTTCATAATGCTTCTCTTCAGCTTTCCTAGTGTGGGATCGTGACCAGCAGGCAGCCGGGCGTTCCTCGCAGGCAGTGGTCAGCTGATGGCCCAGAACCAGGCAGGCACAGCAACTAGTCAAGCATGCACATATTAACGTCCTACTCTGTGTCATACTAATTACGTGAAGTATATGTAGTCATGATCACAACCTTTTCTTGGTGCTGTTTTGCTCATGTTTGTGTCATGGCTGACCAACTGCAGATTGTTTAGTTTCTCAGCTTGCTGATCCGTGCCTGCTCAAAATCTAGTTTTAATCAGAAATTGGACTGTTAAAGCAGTAGTCTTAGCATGGTTGAGGAGCTGTTGATGTAATTTTGTACCTGTGTACACATAAAACTTGGCATTTCAATGCCTTCTGTGGTATTGAAACGTCTTGTGGAATGTTAAAAGCTTGCAAGGCTGTGGTGGTAAGTGCTGTGCCCAAAAGGGGAGGTTTTGGTCCTGGCTCTCCCGTATGCTGCTGCTGGTGCTTGTCAAACCCTGAGCTGCCCTAACTCTGTAACCTGGCCCAAAGCTCTCCAGGTATTGCTGGGTTGGTTTTCTCCTTTTGCTATAATGAGTTAAACATGTTCACAAATGGGTCTGATAAGCACAGGCAGGGGAGAAACCAGCAGGAATTCCTGCTGGGGGTTGCTGCAGCTCTTTGGTTGCTCCATCTGATGGAGAACATGCTTGGGTTTTCTTTCAAAGATACCATTTTATCCTGGTGTGAGTTCTAGACTGCAAGGAACTTCCCAGCTTTTTGGGGCACATGTGGATTGTTGGTATCTCCTGCACAGGGTTCACAGGTGGAAGAGGAGAGCTGGGAGGGATAACCAGAAGCTGCAAAGAACCTGAAGCCTACAAAAACTCTAGAAGAGCAGCAGAGGCCTTGATGAGTGGAGACTAGTGGACTTTTCTCAGAAAATGGCACCTCCTTTCTTTAGAGAGCCAATGGTGTCCCCTGAGTACACGGCAAGCTTTCTGAATCGGTCAGGTAGGGGAAAAAGAATTTAAAATATCTGCATTTGGATTATGGGCTGTTCTGGAGAGCATTAAATGAAGAGTCTGTTAATGATTCAGTAAACCAGTGTAGTAAGCAAGGGGAATGTCAAGCAAATCATCTTTGCTGTGAAGGCTGGGAGAGGTGAGTGGTCTAAGAGAGCTTGGTTATCTTTTTCTTCAAAAGCGTATGAAGAACTGAAGAAACTTATCTTCAGCTACAAATTAAAGGGATCTGGCAAGAAAACTCCTTGGACTAGATTTTCCTTTTTAAATATTATTGTCTGATGATCCAGGTTGAGATTGACACCTGGTAGTGTGAACTTGACTCTTAAGAAGGCAAATGCCATTTGCGATGGCTTCTTTGAGGCTTGACTTAGGAGGGGTTTACCTCTCTTCCCAGATGGACTGGGAGTGGAATCATTCCTTGTGCAGATGCTAGAAGAATATCACCTGTGTGACTCATGTAACCCATAAAGGGATGCTTGGAAAAGAACTTAAAAAAAAAAAATCAAAAATATGAGCAAAGTTCACTGTGATAATAGTAATATGCGTGATCCAGGTGGTGTGTGTTTTGGAGGACGGTGTAAGGTGAGCCAGTGCTGTGTAGAAGCATTTAAGAGAGATTGCGATCAGAGTAAGACAGAGTTCAAAATCCCAATTTTAAATATTTATCATAACTCAACGTTTAATCAAGCTGGATGCTCCGTTTTGGTCATCCTCTCTGAAATCGTGACACCCAGACAGTTACTCGGTGCTGTTTTGTCGGGTACCTTCTGCTCTTGATTCAGGGGAAGCCAAAGGGGAAGCTCTCTTGCTTTGCTCAGGGTTAAAAGAGAGTAAAAAGCAGATGTTTCACGTTAAGATGTGTGCTTGTTTTTCCCGGAGCCACTCGTTATCCTTTTTTCAGGCTACTGTTTCTTGCACAGTATCTGCAGCTGTTGGCAGCGGGGGAAGGTTAAATCATCTGGAAGTGAAAAGTAAAATGCACCTTGGGTGGGCTTTCCCAGTTTGAGTTTCAAGCTTTGGAGGCTGTATCAAAGAGGTCAGGGTTTTGGGAGTGGAGGCTGGCATTGGAAGGACAAAATCTAGTTGGCTTCATGCACATCCTTGGTGGGGCCGTAACTTCTTTGCACACTCAGGTTGAGGTGTTGTTGAGCCATGTAATATTGGATGATTGCTTGTTGCTGGAACCATGTAGTCTGGCTGCGTGTTGGGAATATTTCAAGTAAGTATAGGCAGTAAGAACTTCTATATAATGACATTTAGGTTAGAGTAAGCAGGATTCTGTTTTGGACAAGTCAAAAGATATAAAGAATTTCATTTCATGGTACTCGTGTTGTGAGCAGACTGTATCTGAACTTGCCCGCGTATTTTCACTGAATTTTTGTAGTCACCTTCTCTTATTTGAGGTACTGTTCTGTTCCCTTTTATCGCAAAGACCGTTGGCATCAGTTTTGAAGCCTTCCATATTTTGCTGTTAACAAAATGTAGGCTTCCTGTTATGCATTGGAAGTACATGTGGGCTTCGGCAGCTTGCTGGGAATGTCGAACCTTCACACACACCGAGATCGCAGTCAGGCATGCTGCTAGATAACTCAAAACGTTTTGTTTGCTGGTTTCCTTTTGTAAAGGCAAAATTGAGATCTAGACCCACTCGCAGTGTTCTCTTGCTATGTTTGAAATGTGTGGGCTACTCGCGAGTTAAGGGAATAAGAGAGAGATGTCGTGTTTTTTTGCCAGCAGCAGTGTTTTGTGGTTTTTGTTGTTTGTTTTTTTTTTTTTTTAACCTAGGTGTCAGACGATAAATACAGCCCAAGTGCCAGAAGAAAAGCTGACTCTTTCTCCAGCTGAGCAGAATGAATGTAGATGTCAGTTTTGGGGGTGTATTCAGGGAGGAATTTGCAAATTACTGAGGAGCTTTGCTTCAAGGGGAGTTGTTAAGGCGTTCAGCTTTCTGTCCAGCTCTTCCAGCTGTTGAATGTGTTGGTTTTCGGCGAAAAGGCAGCAAAATCTATCCAACAGGGTATAACTTTTCCCCACTTCACACTGCTACTTTCTGTGTTTTGAGGGCAAACAGCCTTAATGTGTAGTTTGGGTCCTTTCTGCTGCTCTGCTGTCCACTAGACATAAGGTTTAGTATCTATTAATAACCGGCAAATAGTACTGCTTATTTATTCACAGCTAGCTGGTGCATAATGCTGCTTGTTTAGTCTACGCAATCCAAGTTAGTTTCTTACTCTTTCTGACCAAGAAATGGTTATTTTTCTCCAGCTAACGTTAATGGGTCAACAGTGGATTAGGTCAGGTCAGCAAAGTCGTCAGTGGTGGATGTGGGAGGATAGTCCCCTTCAGCCGTGAGACTCGGAGAGGATCAGATGGACCTAACAGGAGGTGGGTTCAGAAGCAGGAGGACGTTGTTGTTCAGGCAGCAGAACGAGCCAAGGGCTAGTGCGGTTACAAAAAGTTTGGGTGAGTTCGGAGAGGAACTAGACACGCTCATAAAGAGGCTGAATCAAGTGTTCCTGAGTGCCCAGAAGCCTAAACTGATTCGGGAAGGCCCAAAACCAAAAAACACTAGAGGTGAAAAAAATGCACGGAGAAGTTAGGTGTGCTTACCTTCTTTCCCTCTCCCAGCCATCTGCTCGTGGCTGATGTGTCAAGCTGGAGGCTAAGCTGAATGAGATGTATTCTTTGGATCACCTCTTTGGCTCTCAGAGGACACGGCTTCAGGTGTTTTCCTGCTGTCCTCTGTGCTGTATCCATTCCTAATTTCTGTAATTGTTCAGCAACCAGAGCAGTATATGGACAGAGGTACAGGTGATACGTTCCAGCTGCTCTTGCCTGATGGAACTTAGAAACGGGTACTCGCTCCTTCATCATACTTCCATGCAACACACAGTTTAAACTTGCTGGACTTCCTGAATTGTCATCCTGATATCTTCATTATTCCTGAAGAGCTGTTCCTTATGCAGTGGCAGAATAGGAGAGGGATGTTTCGTGCTAACAAACTCACCTATTTAATGGTTTTAACCATTAGTTAGACTTTTCTTTGGGAGTTCGCTTGTTTGAGGTGAGGCTTTAATACGTTAAGATGCTCTTGCTAGTTTCCCCCCAGCCACTGGAGGTATTACCTGTTGGAGTCTCCAAAAATGTTAGTACCTCTTGAAATTTTGAAACTGTGTTAATATTTTGGGCACTTGTTTTTGCTGGTTTAGGTGTTCCAGGTTTTCTTTTAATAGCTTTAGCTAAAGGTCTGTAATGAGAGGAGAACAAAATACCGAGCTGTGAAATGAAACTGGAGAAGATGGTGTTTACCCTGAGATAGTTTGCATGTTGTTTTGTCATTCAGAAAAATGATGCCCTGTGAGAGGGATCCTTTTTCTAGACAAGGATTTTGAATTCTTGTATATTTAACTTGGACCAGAAACTGGCAATGTTGAATCTCCTGAAAAGGCTTTCCTGCCTACCAGAAATGGTCTACAGACACCTTCTTTTTCCATATGGGTGTGGAAATCTCTGGCTGAAAATGTGCTCACCTGAACGTAGGTTGATGGAGGTCTGATGGGTCGCTTTTCAAATCTGGCACTTGTTGATGGAGGTCTGATGGGTCGCTTTTCAAATCTGGCACTTGTTGATGGAGGTCTGATGGGTCGCTTTTCAAATCCGGCACTTGTTTCCAGACAGCTACATGTTCCGTGCGCTGCTAAGCAAAGTTCTCATTATTCCAGCTTGATGTGACTGCTGGAGTATCGTGTTTGCGCTTGAGGTTTTGTTTCATCATCTAAAGCTGTTGGGCGCTGTCTTACCTTTTTTGCCATGCTGGATGGTGTGAAGACTTTGGAGTGGGGCAGTGTCCATTTGGTTGGAATTTGAACATTGTTCACATGCTTTAATTTGGTAAGACTATAAATGCCTCAAGCCTAAAGATGACAAGCTTTTTTTTTTTTTAAAGTATTACCCAGAGTTTTGTGCTGCTAACTGGTAACAAAATAATAATGAGCTGAAATACAAAAGATCCCAAAACTATCAGCTTCGCAGGAGAGCTAATAAGGAATGGGTTTGTAGAGTCACTTTCCCTGCTGTCGCAGAAGCGGTGCCCTCCTCCGGGAGCCGCAATGTGTTTGTGGCACATCCTGAACTTCCAAGCGCTGTGCCTTGGAAATCGTGTGTCTCAGCTCAGGCTGGCACAGATTTCCCCAGCCCCTGGAGGAGATGAAGGGCCTGTTTGTGTACTTAAGGTAGCAAATATCATCTCTTCCAAGCTGCCTTCAGGGATGTTAGTTTTTACTCTGAAACTAAAAAGTCTGCTGCTTCCTTTGAAAAGTAACAGGGGAAAAAAAACATCTAGTGAGGCTTAAAGATTCTAGTGGAGCATTGTTCTCTCTCGTTGACAGCAGGAAGAGGTTTTGGGGGTCTGTGGGGCTTCTCCAGCCAATGTGATGGTGGTCACCTGAATGTCGTGGTCTTTGAGGGCTGAACGGAAGCGCTGCTCATTGGCAGCGTGCTGAGAAGGGGCGACTTTGCCACGGTTATGCCGACCGATGCAGAGGAGCTGTGGTGGGTATGGGGTGGATCGGCCTAAGCAAGCTGAGAGACAGATGTTCCCTCTCTCCTGCCAAGCAGGAGGGAAGAAGAGAGACTAGTTTAGTAAGAACTAAACTACTTTAATCAAATATAAAGAATAAAATAAGAAAAAGAAAATAATGAAATATATACAAAACCCTATCAAGCTCTCAGGATGACAATCACATCACCAACACACACTGAGGAAGTCCCAGACTGGACTCAGCAATGGAAGGGAACTGGATTCAGCAACACACAGGTCGGGATCAAAGGCAGACGAACAGACAGAGTCCTCCTCGGATGCCGGCCATTGAAGAAGGAAAGCCACAGCCCAAGCAAGAGCCAAAAGCCTGAGCAAGAGGGCTGACCCTTTGATCCCTCAGCTTTTATCCTGAGCATGAGGCAGATGGGATGGATTGCATTGTTTGGTCAGTTCTGGGTCACCTGTCCTGTCCTCTCCTCCCCACAGGTGGGACCCCTCTATGCTTTTCCGCTTCCGACCCTCCAACGGGGCAAATACCAAAGTTGGCTGCCCTTGGCCGTTACAGCATTAAGGATAAGCAAGGGCCTCTCTGCATCCTATGCCTCGGCATCAGCTATAAACATGGGTCTTATCACTCTGAGAAAGAGCAGTTCTCTGCACAATACACTGCTAATTTCAGCAGTTAGAAGAGGCCTAGTTAGAAAGTAGAGTTACTGAACAAAATTGGTCCTGTTTTACCTCAAACCAGGACAGAAGCGTGTCTGGAATACAAGTGCGTGGGACCTGTCTGTGCCCAGCTCTCCACCCCTGAATGTTTTGTATCCGTCTGGTTTTGGCATTCTGGAAAATAAATAACTCTTCCTCCTGAAGCGAGTTGCCTGGTGGGAAGCAGAGCATCCTCATTGAAGGATTCTGGGTTACTTCTGCCTGGGCGTATGAAGCCAAGGTCTGTTGAGTTGAAGCTGAGATGCGTGTCTCCAAGCCTAAGGCCTACCTAGTGCCATCAAGGAGATGTCACAGGAAATGGGCTTGGTGTCTGGAGGTACTAATTAAACACAAAACAAGTTTAATTATCTGTCAAAAGCTAGAAAAGGTCCCTCTTGCTGTTGGTGGTTTCTGACTGCTTCTTTCGTTGTCGTTCTTCTTTCCATAGCAGCTCTTTCAGCTGCCTTAGTCTTCCCTTCAAGAAGGGATGTGGTCCCCTGGGTTCTGCATAACGTTAAGCTTTGGGCAGCAAGGCTTTCTGGACAAGGAAAGATTGGAGCTCGTTACTGTGATAAACTAGTGTTCCAACTGGATTGTCCACATGTTCTTGCTTGTTCACCATTGCTTTTTCTTGCTGCAAGAGCTGGCTTTCTGTAACATGCTGTGATTCCACTTAACCGAGGTTCCTGGCTTCTTGGCTGGGTTTAATGTGTGCTGCAGTCGTGAGCTGAATCTTCTCGTTACTGTGGGCTCCTCTGAACTTTGCTTGAGCCATCTTGCTCCAGGCAGGATTTCTGGGCGAGCCCAGCACCATCAGTGTACGGCCCAGGAAAGGATGGAAAATGAGCTCTGCCCTTTGGACCTCGGGTGCTCTCGAGATGCTGGAGTCCCATCTATGTGAACGTGGGAGGAGTCGTGTTTGCTGTGCTGCAGGTCGAAAGATCTGTTAGTAAATGTTTTGTGTGAGGTGGGGACAGGTTTTTTGTCACCTGGCCTTGCCAGCAGGAAGTGGCAGAGGCTGACTGGCCCCGGGGATTTTCTCATGTTACACTTTGACTCCTCCATAACCTGCCTGTCGTCTTGTTCTTTGAGCAGAATGTGAATAATATCTAACCCCTGGTTCAAACTAAGCTGTGGGACAGCATGACATGATTTATTTACTTTTACTCCTAAAGTAAATAATTGCAAATCATAGAGCGAGTTATAAATAATCTTCTGTTTAGCTTCCTTGTTTGAAGATGCTCCTTCATCGCAGAGGTTGGTATTTAGATAAAGAAACTGAGGCAGCTTCTGGCCAATGAACCCCATTTGGAATTTTTATGCACAGCTTTTATTTTTCCTTCTAAGTTTAACTGGGGTGTGTTCAGGGTGGCAAAAGAGCAAGCTTCACCGGGTTAAAGGGTGTTCAGCATTTAAATATGTGGACTGTCATGTTAATGGGATACTCTTATTCTTTGCCCGAGAGTGCTTTTAGGATTGCAATGTCAAGTTACTAAATAAAGCTGCAATCCCTCTTTCCCTGTGAATCTGGGTGCTGGTGTTTTCCCTTTCTTGTAGGGCTTTGTATGGTACAAATTTGGCTGGTTCTTCCTTTGCTGCAGCCCTTGACCCGGTCAAATAACTTAGAACAACTTCAGTGTCAAGTAGAACAAAAGCTTGCCTGAAATGCTTTGCAATAACTTAATATTGGGGGATCCAGAATTACAGAATCCCCTGGGATGCAAGAGCCCTTTAAGGTCATCGAGTCCAACCATCGACTCGACACTGCCCGACCACCCCTAACCCATGTTCCTCAGCACCACGTCTGCCCGGCTGGGAAACACCTCCAGGGATGGTGACTCCACCACTGCCCTGGGCAGCCTGTTCCAGTGCTTGATGACCCTTTTGGTGAAGAAATTTTTCCTAATATCCAATCTAAACCTCCCCTGGTGCAACTTCAGGCTGTTTCCTCTTGTCCTATCGCCTGTTCCTTGGGAGAAGAGACCAATCCCCCCCGGCTACACCTTCCTTTCAGGCAGTTGCAGAGAGCGAGAAGGTCTCCCCTCAGCCTCCTCTTCTCCAGGCTGAATAATCCCAGTTCCCTCAGCTGCTTCTCAGGAGACTTGTGCTCCAGACCCCTCCCCAGCACCGCTGCCCTTCTCTGGACATGCTCCAGAACATACTCAGCTCCCTAATGCCTTTTCATTTTAGAGAAATGGGTGTCACTCACTCCTTGTCCACTGCAGCTGTGCTGTGTGTTCCTCACCCTGGTGGTTGGCTTCATTCAGGAGTTGATGCTGGGTAATTGCAGATGAGGATTAATTAATGACAGCTGTGGTGAGCTCATGGAGATTATTGATGTCTCATACAATGCCATTGAGCAATTCTTGCAGCTTCTTGAGGACAGAAATCATGAACAACGTTGAAGAGAGTATGTGGCTTGAGCTGGCCATGTTTATGAAAGTACAGGGCAGAGGGAGACCAAATTCCTGTGCGCTTCAGTTAATGCAGTGTCTCTTGGCAGTGCAATAGTGGCAACTTTGGTCTGTCTTGCACTTGATGTGGGAGAAAACAAAAATACGCTCTGGGACAGGGTTTCATTCTGCTGTGGTCAGTTAGGGCGACGAGTGACTGGATTTTCCCTTGTGCGTTTACAGAACAAGCAGTTTGAGAGGTCGGTACAGGCTCTTAAACTTCTATTCTTGCTGTAACAGAAGAATTAAGGATAAAGGCGCCGGGTCAGGTGAAGGCTTTGAATGCCCATGGCACGGGAGAGCCTGACTTCTTATAGCCTGTGTGAGGGAGTTTGACATGCTGCTTCAGCATGTCGGAAGAACCTGTCTTCTCGATGATGGTCAGAGCTTCACAGAACTTAAAGTTGCTTTTTAAAATTTCCTTTTTTGTTAGAGCAGTCCATGTGTTTTCTTCCAAAGGAAGTGAAATGCCCAAGTTTTTGAATGCAGAACGGAACAGTGTGTCTCTGGTTGCCCTGGGCAGAGTTTTCCAGAAATAGTTTGCTTTTTGGTTCAACCTGCACATGCCTGTTACAGTGTGCTCCCCCTTGGAAATCAAGGTTTGGGCCCTGCTCTGCCCTATGGGCTACATGCTCTGGAGGGTGTTATTTAAGGGGGAAAAGGCACCAAAAAAACCCCAACAAACCAAAAGAAAACAAACCAACCAAAACACCAAACCCCTTGTGCTTCCTTCTGACCAAAGTGCCTGGAGCATCGCAGGAGACGGAGTCAGCCCAGGGATGCTGTGTCACGGGGGTTCAAGTTTGGCAACCTGTTTCCCAAGGTGGGGAAACACAGTTTACTGAAAACAAAACCCAAAATGCCAGAAGAATCAGAAATATCTGTATTTTAAGAAAATGCTGTCATCTTCTGAACTAAAGTCACGTTGTTGCCCAGGACGTTATTAGTTTGCCCTGACATGGGGTAAAGAGAAATACTAGATTTTCCTATAAGAAGTGGTGTTTGGCTCCATTTCATCCGCAGTGAACTTGGAACCTGTCATATTAAACTGCAAACAATGGGGTGGCAGGGTTTTTTGTGTGGGTTGTTTTTTATTTTTTTAGCAGAATAAACCAAGGTTGGAAGTTACTTGTAAGAACTATTGCACAGAGACTTTCTAAAATAGCCTTTCTTCTTTTCCAGATTCACTCCAGATATGACTGGCTGGCTGCTCTGCTGCTCTTGTGCCCCAGTACTTGCTACCCTGTGATTTCAGACAACAACGTAAGAAGTGAGTTACAAAACATGTGCCTTGGTATTCTGGAGCGTCTTAGCATGCAACTCAAATATTCCTTCCTTTAAAAAAAAAAAAAAAAAACAAAAAACAAAAACAAAAAACCCACCACAAATCAATCCTATACAAGGGAGGACACTATAAAATCCAGTAACTTACAACTAGGGTATGTGAAACATCTTTCAAGCCTGTGGAAGGATGCAGAGAGACCTGAATGCAAGTTGTTCAATTCTTATTCCTTATTTCCGTTTTAACTTTTTTTTTTCCCCCTTCTTGATTTTTGTCAGCATTTTTCACCAGAAGTTCGTTCTCTGGGAACTTGCATCCCCCATCTACTCTCCCTGGCTTTATTTTTAGAAACATTAAGTGTTGAGCTGAGAAGTAGGTAGCTGCAATGCTGCTTGTCAGTGATGAATATCTCCCAACAAGGAAACTGGATAGGATTAAAGTCAGGGAGAGTCCAAAGTCTTTCGTGGTGAACTGAAGCTTCTCTAAAAGTGCTTTAGCTTTGTTACCAGGAGGAGAGTTGATGTGCTCTGTATATAAGCGTATGTTCCAGTAGTTCCAGCTAGACTGCCTGTTCCATTACATTTGACCTATGAAACGAGCGGAAAACTCAAAACTGGAGATGCTGGGAAAATTTTTTCTCTCTGGAACAAAGCCATCAAAGGGAATAGTGTTTGTAGGTAGGGGTGTTTGACTGTAGTGTGGGTAGACACCTTGATTTCATGAAACAGGCAATAGTAATGAAATTAAACAAAACAAGCAAGTTTTTTGATCTGATAAATGTAATGACCTTGAGAGCGGTGCAAGTCTTTGGGGAGGAGGGTTTTTAGGTGTATATACTGAGTACTGCAGGAATGAAACTGACACTAGATTTCCCTTTCTGGACTTCAGGAAAAAAAACCCCATAAATACAGCAACAGGCTATTTTCTGTTCAAACATAAGCCAATGCAGACTAAGTGATACTGATTAAGTAGTTGGGGCATTTTGTTTAGGCCCGTAATTGAGTATCATCCTCTGGGAATCCTGCTTCTACTTTTGGACAAAATGATATGACAAAACAAATTCTTTCTAAATTGTAATTTCCATTCTGCATTTGGTATGTAGAAAGCTTAATGAGCTCTTGCCTTTTTGGTATTTTCAGTTGAGGGGGCAAGTAGATGGATGGACAACGGTTTCGTGCTTTTCAGTAGCTTCCAGCCTGGAGGAGAAATCTGTTTTCAATTTTGCTTGATATTGTATCTCAAATGAGTTTGCAGCTTCATCCCCTAAAACTGATTTTATCTTTTTTTGGTGCCAGCAGTAGGAGTGCCATTAATTGTTTGGAAAGTCTTTAGTTTGAGCAATTCAGACTGGTGCAGTACACTGCTTTTAATATCTTCATATGAGTCCAACAGAGACTGGAGTCATCTGACTGTGCTTCATTTTATGTTCTTTTGTCTTAAAGATAAGCCCCAGAAGGCTAAAGCTTTGTTGATGTGGTGTTGTGAAGGGTTTCTTTTGTGACAGAAGTCTTTGGCTTGTTTTTCTTCATCCCGCCTGTACGGTGTCTGGGATGTTGGGAACTTGTTTTTTATCAGATCAACCTGTTTCCATGAGGTTTGGGATTGTAGCGTGCTTTTTCACCTGAGAGAAGCTTCTACCCGGCTCACCGTGTCTTAATTTGTTCCCTCCCTCGCTTTCTGTTCAGCTGCTTACGCACGAGGATGTGGATTCTTAGCATAGACTGTTGGGCAGCATGAATGCTAAACGATACAACGAGGAGACCCATCTTGTCTTTTTTTAGTACAGCAGAAGTTGATAATGCGTTACTGAAATTCTTTGTTAATTCCGAGAAAGCGGTGCTGTCTCAGCCACGGATCTTGCTCCCAAGCTGTCTGCACTTGTATCCTGGTCCTGCCTGCTTTTATCTACCTGTGTATTTAAATTTAATATTAAAAGAAGTTCTGGTTTTCCCGTTTCATGACTTCCACTTGCCCATACTAGCAGCAGGGTGTAAGGTAGCACCCTGACTCATGTCATTACTCGTTCAAGGAGCGTTTCTGCCTTCATCTGCGTGTTCCCTGCCTCAGGATCCCCAAGGAGAGGTGCGCTGGCCCCATTTCTTCTCAGCTCTGGTGAAACCAGTGCCAGGCGCTTCCACTCCTGCGTTTGTACTGTGGAAACAGGCATTGTCCATGAGAGTTAGGAGCTAGCTCTCAACTCTGCCGGGTTGTCCTCCAGTGTGCTTGGTGAAGCACGTCTAGCTTGAGGAATCTGGCTTTAGGAGCAAATTATGGTTTTTTGGGGGGTGGCATAAATGAACAAGAACAGAAGCGGCTGCTGGTTAAATGGTTGAATTCCCGGCTTAAAGAGCTGCTCACTAAGTGATGTGTTGAGGTGGCTTTCCGCATAGACCCAGTCCATGGTGGTATGGGCTGGCCTGGACCAAGGGTGGCTTGCGCAGGAGAATGCCGAGCTGTCTCACTGCAGAGTGAGCTTCTCCAGGTGGTGCTGGAGGATGCTATCTGGAACCAAAGTCTTGGAGCCTATGTCAAAAAAAAAAAAAAGCCAGCTGTGAAAGCCGTAGGTGCCTCCGCTGTTCTCTGTCTGCGTATCGAGAGTGGTCCTGATGATGTGTGGTAACTGAAATATCCTTCTGTATGCACAGCTTTCTAGTTGTATTAGTCATCCATCAGGCTTCTGGATTATTTCAGTGCTGAAGCTCTCCTCAAAGAACAGCAATATCTATTTGTAGAAAGGTACATAATGTGAAGTGCAATTCCACTATATTAGAGCTACGCTGCTTGAGACGTTCTTGGGAATGCTGCCTCTCCTGTTGTGGGACTTCATGATCTGTGAAGCCCCTATCAAAGATCTGTAATCTTATATGGCTTCTAGTTGGTCTCAGGGACTCAATGGTGATGCCGTTAGAGCCACTTCTCCACTTTTTCCACAAAATCACGCCTCCTGTTCAGTGCAGTGTAGCTTCAACCGTTGGGTGTTGGTCTCCAAACACTGGTAAAGCCTCAGGAAAAGGGGGCAGTGACCAAAAAGGTGCTCTTGTAGCATTAAGGAAAGATATTCTTCTAATAGGCATGGGAGAGCCCCTAACTCAAATAGTTAATGACCAAAAACCATCTTCTGTAACTCCTCAACTTGTACTGACTTGATCTAAGTCTGAAAATGCTGAATTGGTCCATTTTTAAGCTGTAATTCACCTGTCTCTGCTGTTTACAGAAAATCTTTAGGACAGCTGCTAGCTAGAAGGTTAATTACAATACAGCATGATTATATTCTCCTAAACTTAGAGAAAACTCAAATCTTTGTGGCTTTTGAAGTGCCTATGGGTTCGCTTTGTTGTACTCTAACCCAAAAATTAAATGCGGGGTTTCAAGTAACATTTTGAGATTGGTAGACTGGCAAAACACTTGTTCTTGCTTATGCAGTCTGGCTTTTATGTAACTCATTATTTTTGCTCAAATGTTGCAGATAGTCTGTTTCCTCTAGCAACAGCCACCAGATGTTTAGCTGAACAAGACTTAATTCTTTAAAATTGACCTGTAAGAAATGTGTGAAGGCGAACGCGGGGGCAGAACAATTGTATATCAGCATAATTTCCATTTCCTTGCTAAAAACCCAGTGCAAGCCTTGCAGTTTCATTCGAGCAACGATGGATCCTTATTTTTTTTGTGGTACGCTATGAGGCCTTTTTCATGGTTTTTAATGTTTCCATAAATGTGGTCGGGGTTGGGGGGGGATGGGATCAAGCTGTCTTAGGAGAATTAGCATTACTTGGGCAATTAGCACTGTATGGGCTCGGTCTATCTGGCGGATATGCCACTGTGCGGATCCAGGTGTGGATTGCAGTTGTCAGCTAAGCTTCTTACCTCCCTGTAGGTCTTCTGTGATCAACCCTGTGCTTTGCTAGACTGGCTCTATTTCTTATTTCCATGGGAAACCCAACTCCTGCCTTGGTTTTTCAGCTGGGTATAGGGAGTGCCACCATGTTCTTCTGTGGAATGCAGGTCAAGTAGCCCTGCTGGTGATGGTGAGGAGGTCCAAGCAGCTCTTATCTCTTAAACTTCCCCATTCTAGGGCTTCAAGTAGCACTGTCCTTCCAAGACTGCTCTGTGTGGGAGAAGGCTGTGCAGGAACTCTTCTCCTGGGGCTGAATGATATGGTACCTGGATTTTTGGGTCTGTTCTCCTCCAGGTCTGCAGAGACTAGATGAATCAAAGCAGACCTGTGCTGTTTCCCTNTGTTGTGTTTCCCCTTGTGCAGTCGGGACATCGAGGTGTGTGTACTGGACAGCCAAGGTGGCGGTAACGGTGGTCTCCTTGGCTGGACCTTCAGTCAGTCTCTGAACAGTATGTTTGGTACAGATATGATGCAGCTTTTAAGAATCTGAAGGCATGAAAAGCTGCACAGATGATCTTCAAGAGCAAATTTATTGGTCTTTGACTGGAGGAAGTGGCATCGAGTCTGTATTAGAGAAATATAGATTGGGTAGAGAAGTGCAGCTCTGCAAATGGCTTCAAGGTTTCAGAGGTCAAAGTATCTGCCTGGTTTAGGTTAGAAGTATTTCCACTAGAAATAATATTTACCCTGGTGCTGGAAATGCTTCAGGACACAGTGCAGATGCTTCAGTCTTCGCAACTGGGGATTTTGGTATGTTAGCCTTAGTTTTGGTGCTTTTTCAGAATTTCTAGATGCCTACCACAACATTTTGACACTGCTTAAGCAGGAGCTAACTTGAGTGTCCTTTTCCTCTAGTAAGATGGGAGACTGGTACTCGAACTAGCACCTCAAACTCCTCTCCCTTGTGCTGCTTGCATCAAGTTCACATGTTCAATAACTTTCAAAACTAGTGCATGGGGATCCTTACAATAAGATCTTGCTGAAAAGAGCTCATGGGCCATGTGCTCACTGGCCACTAGCTGGGTTTTACTGCGTTTACTGGCTCTTGTCATCTGTGCACAACAAGTTGCATTTGTTTCTCCTTTAAGTACATGCTAGATAACTTCTTTTCAAAATGCTACCAAATTATTTTGCTTACTAAATACCTTCCAGTTTTGAAATTCAGCGTTTCCTGTCCTGTTTTCTCCCGATGGGATGGGGGAGGGAGGCTGTGCTATATCCCAGTGTTTCAGAAACACCTGAGGGTGGAAGATGTGGCTGCAGTTGCAGTGAAAGCTGTTGCTACGGCAGTTAACACAAGAGAAAACCTTTATGTTTTTGGTATTCTGTTGTTACAGAGGATATGAAAAGAGCTACTGAAAATTACCAAACAACTGGGGAAGCAGTACTCCTTGAGTACACGTGTTTATTTTGAGGTGTTAGAAGACTCATAAATGTCCAGTTGTCCTCAAGTTCCTTAGCTGTCCATATAATGGAACAGTGTCACAACCTGCTGCCGCTGAAAAAGATGATACCATCTACCTGTACTTTTCCTCGGGCTGTCTCTGAGGCTTTTTTTTTTTAACCTTCCAGTGGGGATTCAGCTCGGGAACCAGATGGAAAGCCATGCAATTCTGGAGTTGGCTCACTTGAGAGATCAAGCAAGTACCAGAGCTGGAGAGATTTGAGGGCATCTGGTGGAAGGAGAAGCAGGAAGATGCGTTTTAGGGTAGCTAGATGTTAAATGGGATGAGCCACGTGATGTGTATGGTTCTTCTGGTAAGCATGGGGCTACTCGGCTCTTCTGTCCAGGTCATCTCTGTCTCCTTCAGCCCCCAGGAGACACCTAAAGCCTGGCTTTGGCTCCCACCCTGTCCTTCCTTGTACCTAGGACGTGGGCAGAGTAGGAAGGTGGGACCAGGCAAGGTCAGGATGAGGTGTGGGGAGGAGGGAGGTGGTGGGACACTTGGGCGCTGCTCCGCTCTGCCTGACCCATCTCCTGGGAATACAAGGAGATGGGTCATTGCTAGACATTGCTAGGAGGTGCAATGTCTCCACCTGACCTAGCACCAGGCTTGGCAGTACTTGTGCTCTGTGCTTCCTGTTGCTTGTCCGGTGTTCCCCGGGGTGTAGCGTGCCGGTGCTGCTGGTACCATCCGTGAAGCCGTCTTATACCTTATGGGCAGGGTGTTGGCTGTAGTTGAAGAGCCAGGACCTGGACCTACAGCTGCTGAGTCTGGGAGGCTCCTTTAGGCTGGAGTTGCCTCATCTTTGCTTAATTTCAATTTTTAGCCTGTCTCAGCCTGGCCACCAAACTACTAAGGCTGCTGTAGCATAGACTAATCGTGGTCTGTTACATCCCTGGGAATGGGGTGGAGTCTGAACCGCTCTGTGATGTGGAAGCAGCATTTCAGACTCGTGGGGTGCTGTAGAGGAGTCGTGGAGCCATTTGGGGATTCACCTGAAGGTAGCGGTTAGAAGAGCATGGGAAGTGGGTAACATGTTACTGGGATAAATGAATGGCTGCCTGAGAGGGGTTTGCCTGCTGTTTACTTACCTTGGGTCATGAGAAATTTGGAGGTAAATGCTTAATTTCTTCCCTTCTAAGGTTTTGGAAGTTTTTCTCATCACCTTGAACCAGCTTGCTGTTCTTCAACACTCGCAATTGATTATTAAACATGTCACCATGTGTCTGAGCTACTACAAGATCAAAACCAGAAGCAGAGTACATATGGAGCTTTGACTCGCACCCCGACGCTGCGGTTGTGCTGGCATCAATAGCTCCGTTAAAGCTGGTTTTGAGCAGCTCGTGGATGCTTAGTCTCGCTGTTTTCTGGGACACACATACACACGTGTGCACACGCACACCCCCACCTGCCCCTGGAAAACTAAAGCTTATTAATTGATGACCATGTAGATCAGGTATAAGCTCCTTTCTTGTACGTATATGTGAATTGGAAAAATTGTTGTACAGTAGAACTGATCTTTCCTTAAAACAACCAAAACCCCACTGCTAATGTGCACCCACCGTAGTAATCCTGGAAATAATTCCTATAAAATCTTAATCCTTTTATTTTCCCAGCGTGCCAATGTGTAAGAGAGGTCAGAGCATATGTGGGCATTGTCAGCCTTATTTGGTGCCGGTTCAGGAGAACCGAGAGAGTCTGAGCAGTAATTAAGTGAACTCCGATGTGTTTGAATCGGTGATGAACAGCACCACTAATGACCGCTGGTTTGCCAGCTGCTGTAACTCAGCTGTGCTCAGATAAACTGCTCCTGGAAGTGGCATCTTCTATTTCCTTGCAGAAATCCTGTGGTGTGAGAGGTCCCAGATTTGCGCATGTGCTGCATTCGCACGTGAGCCCTGTGGAAGAAGAGCAGATAAGCGTCAGACAGGGTTTGTCCTGCTTGCTTCCTGGCCAGCTGACAGGTAATGGGAAGCGATTTCTAAAGGCAAATACATGATGGCTGTGTCTTCATCCGGCACAAATCCCGGCTGGGTGGAGAATGGCTGGAGAGCAGCCCTGAGGAGAAGGACTTGGGGGTGTTGGTGGGGGAGAAGCTCACCAGGAGCTGGCACCGTGTGCTGGCAGCCCAGAACCCCCCCGCCCCCTGGGCTGCATCCCCACAGCGTGGGCAGCAGGGCCAGGGGGGGATTCTGCCCCTCTGCTCCGCTCTGGGGAGAACTCCCTGCAGTGCTGCCTCCAGCTCTGCGGCCACCCACAGAAGAAGGACATGGACCTGTTGGAGTGGGGTCAGAGGAGGCCACAGAAATGCTGGGAGGGCTGGAGCCCCTCTGCTGGGAGGACAGGCTGGGAGAGCTGGGATTTTTCAGTCTGGAGAAGAGAAGGCTCCAGGGAGACCTTAGAGCCCCTTCCAGTATCTGAAGGAACCTACAGGAAAGCTGGGGAGGGACTTTTTACAAGGGCCTGTAGTGATAAGATGAGGGGTGATGGCTTCAGACTGGAAGAGGGGAGATTTAGATTTCATCTCAGGAAGAAATTTTTCCCTCTGAGGGCAGTGAGCCCCTGGCTGGGGTTGCCCAGAGAAGCTGTGGCTGCCCCATCCCTGGAGATGTTCAAGGCCAGGTTGGATGGGGCTTGGAGCAACCTGGCCTAGTGGGAGGTGTCCCTGCTCAGGGCAGGGGGATGGAACTAGATGATCTTCAACGTAAACCATTCTTTGATTCTATGAAGCAGCAGCAGAGGTTTGCAGTGTTGTAGTAAATCACTTTAGAGCGTGCAGGTAATGAAGCGAAGTCCCATGGGGAGGTTGTGGCAGCTGTTGGACATCTGACTGGTGCTTGTAGACACAGTCAGGCAGTGATCCATCACAAACAGGGGTTTGACTCTATTTAGGTAGGCTGTCCCCTTTTCTATCTGCAGCTTCACCTTGTCCTGAGACACATCCTGCAGAGGGCTGATGGCCAGACCACCATGGTTGAGTGTTTATTTTCCATTTTAACGTTGAGTCTTCAGATGCTGGGAAGCCTAATTTTTAGCATTTCCTTTAAAATGCAGCAGATGTCAGATTGTCCTCAGTGTCCTTCTCCCCTAAACTTTCTTCTCCAGCTGATTGAGAATCAAATCTGTACGGTTTCTGTGACAAAAAAATACTCTTCCAGTTCTTTTTCTCTTGCGTATCAATGGCAATGTCACTTAAAAAAAAGGAAGGACTCTTTCTGATGTAGATGTTTAAGTTGGCCATTCTGAAACTGTATTGAGTTTTGCTCTTTCTGGGCTGCTGCCTTTGGGGACATAGTGCTCTCATCCTACAGTCTTGGCTAGATGTTGCTAGTGGCCACCTAAGATGGGGTGTTGTGCCAAACATGTCCTTTGTGCGTCTTGGCGTGCCTGCTGATGCTTTGATTGCACCTGTGCTTAAACGGCATGAATTTCTTCTTAAAAATCTGAAATGTCCTCGTGCCGCCTGCCGGTTTTCACAACCTGACTGAGAAGACTAAGCTGGAAATGACATGAATTTTTCTTTTGCATGCAGTGATTCAAAGGGATATTTGGGAGCTGAATAAAGAGCCATTTTCAGGTTTCAAGCTACAAAAGATGACTTTTGAAAAGTGCCTGATATACAGGCCAATACTGGGCATTATATATAGATGCTATCAAGAGGTGGTGTCTTTCCTTGTGGACAAACTGCATTGAAGGCCTGAAGGATTGGGCTTGTTTTTTCATCTTTCTCAAGGTTTTGTGTGAAAGGGGAAACAGGCATTGTAATGAAGTAATTTGTCTTGAAAATACAGTTTTCAGACAGTACCTAAAGGGGATCTGTAGCTGAGGGAGGCAGAGTTTCAGCAATGTGTTCTCAGAGGCTCAAGCTTTATTTAAGTGAAGATTTGGTGGTGGAGAAGGACTTGGATGGGAGGTTGATGCCTTTCAGAGGACAGAAGGACACTTGGTAGCATAAATACTCTACATTTTCTCCCCTGGTCAGGAGGTAAGTCTCTGCATGGGACAAAACCCCCGCTTCTTCTTTAAGATCATGATATTAAAACTTAATAGGGTGGAATAAGGTGTCGTGTCTCTACTCAACAGGATTGGTGCTTGCTAAAGCTCCATGTGAAGAAATCTGCCAGCCATAACTAGTCCAAGACCATGCGTTGCAGGGTAAAGAAATGTTATCATCAGGGTGTACCTTCCTTGCCTACAAATCTCTGAGTACCTGTGGCATCACTACTTCATTTTAAAAAATAAACTTCACTCTTGAGTCTAGGTGAGTGTGAAAGGGTAGAACAAATAGCTTTCTCTCACAACTTCAGGAACCAAGGACTTCCTGAGTGTCTTCTAATCACACCAAACTCATCTGAGTTGCCTTAATCTTGTTGCAGGGGCTTGTTTTGGTTCTTAAGAAATCTGTTTAGGCTTCTGCTCTGTGGTGTCACTAATTTTGAAGCCGTTATAGGATGGGAAATACAGTAGCATGGAGCCGCACTTACTATGGCTGCTTCTGTTTCCGTGCTTCCTTAAACCTTCGATTATGTACTTGGTAGCCAGCTTCAGTTTGGCATATCTGCCAAGTGCTCACACTTTTACATTTTCTTTTACTTTTTTTCTTTTACTTTTTACTATTCAACAATTACTTGTTGAATAGTAAGCGAGCTTGTACAGCTACCAGTATGTTTATTTCGTATATGAAGAACAGCAGCAAAGCTAGCTGGAACTGCGTGCTTTGGGAGGAAGGTTGCGCAGAACCACAGAACGTTAGGGGTTGGAAGGAACCTATGGAGATCGTCTGGTCCAACCCCCCTGCCAGAGCAGGTCCACCTACAGCAGGTGGCACAGGATGGCGTCCACATGGGTTGGGAATGTCTCCAGAGTCAGAGACTCCACCACCTCTCTGGGCAGCCTGTGCCAGTGCTCTGCCACCCTCAAAGGAAAGAAGTTCCTCCTCATGTGCAGGTGGAACTCCTATATTCGATTTTATACCCATTGCCCCTTGTCCTGTCACTGGGCACCACTGAAAAAAGACTGACCCCTCCTCCTGGCCCCCTCCCTTTAAGTATTTGTAAATATTGATGAGATCCCCCCTCAGTCTTCTCTTCTCCAGACTAAAAAGATCCAACTCCCTCAGCCTTTCCTCATCATTAAGACGCTCCAGCCCCTTAATCATCTTCGTGGCCCTTCACCCATCAAGGACATCCTAGCTGAGATAAAAATGCCCGTGCTTTGCCCCGGGGCCTTTTGATCCTCTAACACAGGTAGTAAATGACTTCAAGAGCAGCATAGGAAATGTGGTTTCAGTGTTCGGATAATCCAGTATCTAATAGGACCCAAGCTGTGAAGCTTTTTTTGTGGACAGGGATGAGCAACTCCTCTCCCATGTGTGTTCCTTTGTCTTACACTGCATCACTGAGCTTGTGCTTCATTATTTTCCTTGGTGAGGGAACCCACATGGATCGCTCTCCTCTGGCTTTATCATAATAGTTGGAGAAATTCAAAGTCTTTGAATTCTTTGTCAAATGGGATTGAAACACATGAATGGGTTAGAAACTTGCAAAACAGGGATACCAACAAAGCAAAGGCCAACATGTAAGTCTAGTTCCTTGAGGAATGGATCAAAATACTCCTTTTTGTTAAGCACAAGACTTTACTCTTGTTCATACGAGGTGGTATTTATAGTTTTAATGGTATGTGCCTTGCCTTTCCTTCCTAATAGATTGCCGGACCGCAAGTGGGTGGAAGATTTGTTTGTTTTGGCACAATATTCACTTTACATAGGCATGTCTCAAGTTTACAGCAAACAGAGGAGCCAGGCCGTGAACTGTGCAAAGTCCTTAACGTGAGGGAAAGGAGAGAAGTAGGAAAAGCTGTTGTGTAAAATTACCTCTCTGAAACATCTCTCCAGCTTATTTCCCCTGATAGGTTGTGTGCTGTTTCTTTAAGCTGACTTCGCTCTGTCAAATGCCACGTGAGCTTGAATGCTTCTGTCCGTCCTGCTTGTTCCTGCTGCTTGAAGTCATTGCTCGAAACTGAATGCGCTGTGGGTTGGCCGTCCAGGATCCTCACTTTGGGTGTTGGACAACCTCAGTGGTGATCTTCTTCTGGCACCGGGGAGTTCAAACCTGAATGGAAGTAACCAAAGAGGCAAGATGAGCTGGCGAAAAGGTAGCTGAGGTGTTCACTTACTACCGAAGTACTGTTTCTTGACCTGACAAATAAGCATCAGGTGGTGGGATGGTGCTGAGATGCAGATAAAGGGTTATCAGGAGCAGTGGCGGAGGTTGGCATGAAACACGTGCACCACCGTGACCTCAGCACAGCGGCAGCGCCAAATACATCTGGCTTTGATAATGAAAATAGATGTGCTGTGGCAGTTGAATATTGCTTTGGAGTTCTTATTTGCGGCTGAAAAATGGGTCCGTTTCATGTCTGCAGGGTCACCAAGTGGCCCTGCTGTGTGGGAGCGGGTCTGGGCTCTCAGTGAGGGGGACTCTATTGCTGCCCACTTTCAGGGTTGCTTTTTGTGGACGCAGAGGACTGTGGTGTTTTTTTTCATGGTACACAGGGATTTCATGGATTGCCAGATGTTCTTGTTGGCATTAACCCTCTCTCACGTCTTGGGCACGTTTTCCATCCCCTGGCACAAAAGCAGAGTGGTGACGTCCGGCCACCCGTATTTGTGAACCTGCATTCAGGATAAGACTGTGAACAAGGAAGGGATGGCGATGTCTCATAACGGGGCTGATCCTGTGCAAATTTAAATGTGTCCAATTACTGTGTACTTAAGGGGGGAAATTTGATGAACTTGATGATGTGTGAAGGCAAACGCTGTCACCTGGAGTGACAGTCAAAAGAAACCTCCAGAGCTTCTGCCCAACTGTCACTGTGAGAAACCAAAGAATACTCATTGCCATCTCTTATGCTGCTTGTGCTGCCTAAACATGTCGTAGTGTGCCGGGTGGTGGTTTCACATGGGATGCCAACATGGAGCAGGAGCAGCCTCTCCTGATGCTGCTCTGCTTGATGGAGCACATGGACCTCATCTGGGCAAGCAATGCAGGTGATTTTGACAAAGAAGCTGCATCTTGTGAAGCACAAGTAGAAAAATAATGGATATGGGACGGTGCTTGCTAATAAATCTGGAAGAAGCTAAAACATCCATTCAGCATATGAAGACTTATAAGCCACTGTCAACTTGCAAACTTCAGTTTTGAGGGGAAAAACACAACCTGCAAACCCAACCAACAAGAGAAACCTTCAAGTATTACAATTTCTAAGTCGTGTAAGGTGCTCTCTGGAGTATCAATGGCTTTCCACTGCAGGCTGGTGACGCCGGCTACTTCCTTGTCATATCGAGGAAATAACTAGGCACAAACATTTACTTTCTGTGAACAAACGCAACTGTCTAACTGTGTATCTTGAGCTTATTAAGCCTAATTGCTCTGCTGAGGAAGTGCTGGTTTTATGGAGCTTGTGCTGTTTGTGTGGGTGTAGCCTATCTTGCCGTTGGCGGGCACAGAACAAAACCAGTAACCAAGCCTGTACCTTGCACCGGGGAGGAGACAGCTCATAGCTGCCAGCAAAAGGAGTGACCTTTGCTTTGTTTAGAAATAAATAAATAGCAATAAATTAAGCTAAAGAAAAATTAAAAAGGCAAGAGAGGGGAGTGTTTCACAAAACTATCATGGAGCATCTTTTGGCCCCCCTGCAAGGGGGCTGTACTTCTCCAGCAGGTGTTTTGCTTGGTCTGCAAGTAATTCTTGGCATCTTTCAATCGAGGAGGCCATCCGGATCAATCTCTTCTGACAGCTGAACTGCTTTATAAGGACATGGAGTTGGGAGCTCTGGAAAAAGGGGGAATGTTAAATCTCCGAGAGGAAGGAAAAGGTTTTTCTTTATGTGCTGTAAGGATGGTACTGTGTCGGATAGGTGGGGGGGTTCTGACAGCTTGTGCTGGGTCTGTAGCACAGCTGCAGTGCTGACTTCATGGAAGTTTTTATAATCCCATAATGGGAAGGGAAGACAAATCGCTGCAGCAGGTTTCAGGGTTTGAGTGTATTTGTGGTATTAAGCTCCATCATTTTTAACGTAAGTAAGCTATCCCAGTAAAAACCTTCCCCTACAAAAAACAAAGGGGTGGGAGAGAACATGGCAATGGTAGGGAATCGGGGTGCTGGCAGCTGCTGCCCCTTCTTGGTGTGTAGCAGCTTTGAGATTTGTTTGCTTAAGCTGAAGCAATGTATTTATTAATCCCAAATGAGCAGGATTCATCAGCCAGGAGTCTTGGTTCTTAACCTTCTCAGCTACCTTGAGCTCTTTAGCCTCTGCGTGAGGCTGCAAGGTTTGTCACCCCTGTTTGACAGTAATTTACCTCCAAATAAGCAGCACGTTAAAGGCTGGGGGAGATTTCTCTCTGTATGTGTCTCAGGTGCATAGTTTCCTCTTTGAGACATAGTTTAGTTGCAAGTGAAATATGTAGGTGATGTCAGTTGAATTCCTGACAAACGTCTAATTATATGAAGTGACAGCATGGTCTGATCCTCTGTCATGTGACTGCTGGAAAAGGCAGTAAGGAGAAGGTGAAGTTCAGGCGTGAAAACAAAAAGACATCTACCTTGAATCGCTAAGTATCAAGTTTTCTTGTGTTTCCTCTTAGTACACTACTTGTGTTTCCTTTTGGCATCACCATTACTATTTTATTGCTTTAAGAGACGCTGATATTACAACTCCCTATCTCTTACATCACTGTGTTTCCCATTTATTAACCAGCTCTTCCAAGGAGTTTCTGGTGATGAGCAACCTGGAGACGGGGGCCAAGTCGAGTCTGTTGGGCAACAGCTAGACTCCATGGGATGGAGTCATGTGGACTTGGCAGGGTTGTCTGCTTCCCTATTTTCTGTGGGATTTATGGGCTTTGCCTGCTGGTCACGGTCTTAAAATTGTGACTTGTTGTGACTTCTACCCACTTGAACTGTTGGTTTGGATCATGTCCTCTTAGAGGTTTCTCTTTTTTCATCGTCTTTTCCTATGAGGGTGTGTGGTGGTGAAGAACAACTTCTTCAGTTTCTGTGATGCTCAGTCTTGCCCCACTAGGACATGACAGCACATAGTCTCTCTTACAGCTGAATGCTTTGGCTGATTGCTGGTATTCATCCCTGGAGGACACACCTAAGCCGGGACGGATCCTGCCCGATTTATGGTCTGTGTAGGTGCTCAGTGCCTAAATCCTTGCCCTGAATTAGGTGCTTGCATGAAGCTCCGTTTCTCAAGGCGCCTATTTGTGATGCCTCTTCGTTCCTTTTTGTGTGAAAGTGGTATTTTGTCTTAGGCTTTGCTGCTTCACGTAGTGGACACTTGGATGCTGTGGGTGCCATTCCACCTGTGTTTAGGGCTCAGTGCTGCGAGGGGCTGGAGTAGCTTTCCTCTGTCTTCTGAGACATCTGGTGCGAATGCTCAGCAGCATCAATGTCCTGTTTGACACCGACAAGACATAGCTTATGTTCTCGTCCCTGTCTAGCACTCTTTTGATCTTTGCAGCTGCGTACCGGACGTGGTATTACCTTTGTGCTGGTTAATACAAAGCAGGGGCTGTGCTGCTGCTTCAGACCACTAGCGAAGTGTCATCCCAGGTCCCTACTTACCCTGGTTTTGGAGGCTGAGATCCTGAATCTTACCAACAGTTTCAGAAGTTCTTTTTAGGAGCTGAGGGGAGCCTTAGCAGAGGTTTGGTGTGCTATTGATCCGAGGCGACCAAGAAACTCTTCCGCTTGTTTGTCCTCTGCGTATTGGTGGGACAGAGGAGCGGCAGCCTGTTCCCATAGGCAGTCACAAGCTGAGTCCAGGGACCCGCAGCTCTCCCCTCAAGTTGGGCTACAGAGAGCCTACAACTGAATCCCACTTGGTTGCTGTTCCATAATGACACCGTTTCTGTAGATAACTGGGTGGCACTCGATGTAAATGTGTTCTTCCACAGGGGGAAACACGTACCTGAGGAGCGCTTGTGTTCCTCTTGATGTGTGGCCAAATGCTTCTTGGCACCTCTTTGAATTACTCAGGGCTGCCTGTCATCTCGAGCTGGGTTTCACTAACTACCTACCTGTTGCTATCAAGGGGTTTTTGGCTTCCTTCAACCCTGTCTCCTCAAGCTCCTGAGGACTTTTCTTCCAGTAAAAGGCTTTTCCCCTGCCCTCCCCCCCCACGCACACCGTGAACACAATGTTGGCTCTGAACTCAATACTTGCATTCCTTTCTGAAAGCAGAAAAAACCACTTCATGGTTTGGATGGTGCAAAGGGTTGGGGTTTTTTTGTGTTTAACCACCAAATTTACCCATCTTTTCAAGCTCTCCGAGCCTGTCTGCAATTCATCCTCCAGGCTTCTTTTCCTTGCCAGGTGGCGCGCAGATAAAACAGTCATCGACTATTGAGATGTATCTGTTAAATTATGCTATAAATCTGCAAAAGTGATGTTGCTGCTAGTGATCCAAGCCTGCTCCAGAGGCCAAGCCATGGTGGTGGTCTTGTCGAGGACTTTGCTTGTCACTGGTACCAGCAACTGCAAATGACATCCGTCAACTGTCAGGGATGCACCTGAATCTGCCCAGTGCAGGTTATTTCTTGAAGACGGATGTGGCTGCCTAGAAATCATCTCTTCTTTGGTAGAATTGCCCTTCTACTAATCCATTGCCTGAAAGGAAGGAGTTGGTTTAGGTATATCTGAGACTCTCTTTTTGCTGTTGGGCAATCTGGTATTTTAAGGTGGAAAAACCCCACAGGTACATCTGATGCCTGGATATCAGAGAAGAGAACATCCACAGGGTTTTCATCCTGCCCTGGGTCTGTTGTAGACCCTTTGCTAGTGCCAGGTTTTTTCCCATTTCCTATGTAGCATCCTCACAAATACCTATTTCTGCTGGAACGGGATCTCACATGGCCTTTATGCAGTCGATTTTGCAAGGCGAGATGGTATCCTGAACATCATGCTTTTTGCCAGTCTTTTTACCCTGGATTTTAAAGCCTGGGGTTGGTTACTGTGATATCAGGAGGCAGATCTCAAAAACTTTGTTGATGTGACAGTTCCCTCGCCGGGCAGCGGCACAGTGGTGGCTGAGGGACTCTGGGGATGCTGGGGATGCAGCGTGGAGGCAGGTTGGGGTGCAGGCAGCTGCATGGGGTTCCGAACCTGCACTGTTCGGAGGCGCTTGCTGCCAACAAATGGGGATTTGGCGTTCTGTCAGGCTTTTATGTGGAGGGATGTGTGTCTGACTTCTGCAGCAAGCCTCGGGAGGTAGAGGGGAGCTTGTCTGGCAGTTGCCCTTCAGTTTTGCCTTTTCCCAGCCCTCCCAAAAAGATAAAATTAAAACATGCAGATTTCAAGTTTCATTAGGGGATTTTTTTCACTTTATTTAAGCATTCAACTGTTTGTTTAGCTGCTCCAACACAGTGCAACGTTCCATAAAAAGCACTAACCCTCTTTTTCTGGCAGATCAGGTTTATGGTTGGACTCGATGATCTCGAAGGTTTCTTCCAACCCAAGTGATTCTATGATGATCTGTAGTGCTTTGTTAAACATATAGGAATACGTGTACATGGCTGCTGGCATATATTTGGTTTGCACTCGACTGGGGAAGAGAAGTCGATGAACCTAGCGTGCATCACACAAACTACTTCCCTGAAAAATGGTCTGTTCTTTGTTTTGACTCTCTTTGTGTGAAAGAACTAAATTGCTAACTAAATTACTTTTTCCCTCCCTAGCATTCTTGGCTTTCATGCTGAGCTTGTGTAGAGGGTATTGAGAACAAAGTTCAGGAACAGGTGCTTGGATCACTTGGTGGAACGATCAAGCAAGACTCATTTGGAAAAGTAACTTGCCAACACGTTTAGATGAGTTCTATAAAATTAATGTGTTTTAGCACATTCACAATGTCTTCGAGGAAAAGACTTCATGCAAGTTTACTTCCCTAGGATGGAAAATGGTATGAGTTCATTTGGGTTCATCCCTTTCTGTAAAAACTGTAATTGTAGGATGTCAACTTGACAGTCCTGTGCATTCATGAGTAGCAAATGAGTGTAATGATCCGCAGTTGTCCATCCCTCTCCCTTCCCAGCAATTTAGACTTAAATACTGTTTATACACCTCATCTTGTAAGGCGTGTTTTCTGCCTGTGAAGTGTTGAACAAAACTAACTGCACAAGCTGAAGATTAAATTGTTGGGTCAAATGATTCAACAGAAGCAACTCGTAATGTTTAAAAGGCATCTGTAGCCTTCGAGGTTGGAAAGAATCTCCTGAGCGTGGGACATCTGACGTGACATGCACCTGCTTGTGGTAGTCTGCAGCCAGCTTTGTCAATGCTGTTGCCGGCTTTAAACTACAACAGAGAATTTTGACCTACTTTTTCAGTTTTTCTGTTGTTCTGCACAACATCGAGGACACTGAAACCAGGTCAGTCTAGTGCTGTTTGGAAAGCACAGATAAACGCTGATCTCCTCTGTGTGGAGGTACTGCTGGGATACGGGCAGGTAGTCGAAACACACTCCCATAACGGGAGGCTTAGTAGGGGAGTATCTCCTAGTAGAATCATACGATGGTTTAGGTTGGAAGGGACCTTGCAGATCATTGAGTTCCAACCCCCCTGCCATAGGCAGGGACACCCCCCACTAGACCAGGTTGCCCAGGGCCACATCCTGCCTGGCCTTTAACACCTCCAGGGATGGGGCCTCAACAACCTCTCTGGGCAACCCGTTCCAGTGCCTTCCCACCCTCAAAGTCAAAAATTTCTCCCTAATGTTTAATCTAAACCTGCCTTCTTCCAGTTTAAAGCCATTCCCCCTCGTCCTATCGCTACATGCCCTAGGAGAAAGTCCTTCCCCTGCTCTCCTGTCGGCCCCCTTTAGGTACTGGAAGGCTGCAATAAGATGTCCCCGGAGCCTCCTCTTCTCCAGGCTGAACAGCCCCAATTCTTTCAGCCTCTCCTCATAGGAGAGGTGCTCCAGCCCTCGGACCATCCTGGTGGCTCTCCTCTGGCCATGCTCCAGCAGGTCCATGTCCTTATGTTGGGGACTCCAGAGCTGGATGCAGTACTCCAGGTGGGGTCTCACGAGAGTGGAGTAGAGGGGCAGAATCACCTCCCTTGACCTGCTGGCCACACTTCCCTAGAAGACCCTCTAGATAACCAGAAAGCTCTTGAGTAGGAGAGAAGGCAAAAAAAAGTCTATTTCTCGTCGCTGGGTGGAGAAAGCGTTTAACTTCTGCATCCTCCCTTCTTACTAGCTTGTGTAGATAGCCAAGCACCAGAGCAGCATCCTCTTCTAGGTCAGGGTAAGATAGGGTATTTGATTATCTTTTGATTTTTCTCCTTAGAAACAGGGCAGATCTCATAACTCTTATTTTCTCGTTAGTAGAAGAGCGACTTTGCCAGAAGCGAGTAATGGGATAGCTTTAGAAAGTGAAATTTTTGTTGGGGCCAGTTGGAAGGTAGCGTTGGGCAGCAGCGGGACAAGAAATAGAAAATCGTGGGGGGGAAGAGATGAGGCGGTGGGATGAGAGGGTATGAAGGGACCTGAAGCCAATGGAGATGTGTGTCTGTGTAGAAGAGAGCAAAGCTGTAAGTGGAAGGTTTACTAATCGCGTTTTAATATAGGAAGAGCATTGACACCTAGGAAGCTGTTAATATATGCGGTGAAGTAGAGGACACAAAGCCAGCTTGTTTGTCTAAACTTAAGGGTGTGAGTAAATGAGTTGGCAGATGCTGAGAACGTGAGTGAACACATCATGTCCTGGTTTCAAAATATTCATTGCCCGCATCCTGACTGCTGTACCTTTTCCAGAGGGTGAACCGTTTGTCCCAATCTGTGGCAAAGCGAGCAAAGTTTGCTGCTGCTGAAGGCTCCACTTCTTGCATTCAACAAGCGTAGAAGCTGTGATCTCATATCCGCATGTTTATAACACGTAAGTTGAGAGCCCTGGAGGATTTTGTGGTCTTTTAAGTCACGTGGGAAGTAGCAGATCTTGTCTGGAAAGCACTCTCCAGATCAAGAGACCTAGTAGAAGTATTACACAGGTGTGTGGGGTGGACATTGGAAAATCCAGTGGGATGGCATGTGCCTGAAGAAGTGATCTTGGAGCTGCTTTGAGGAATTGAGTTCCTATTTCTGTGGAGAGCGGGATGAGATTGCCCATCCCAAAAGAAAATGGGGTCTTTCTTGAAGGCCGCCTCTTAAAAGGAGGGAAAAGGAACTGTAGGGCTGAACCTACTGCTTGTTAGGGTGGCTGTCCATGCACCAAGCATTTGCAGTTTGATTTCTAGCATGTTTTGACTCCTTCACGAATCAAAACCACACAGATGTGGATCAGGTCTGCTTGACTTGATTTGAAGAAAAATGGATTAATTTGCAGTTTCAGTTTGAACAGATTTTTCTGAAATTGTGCCACAAACCAAGACTTTGACAGCTCTTGTTCTTATCTTGGAAGGGTCTCCAGAGTATCTGAAGTAGGTCAAAGAAATTTGCAGTGCAAGGGAAGTGAGCTTTTCCTTTGAAGGGTAGGAATAAGGTTTGCTTCTGGCTTCTTCACACCAGCCTCTTGTTTGTGTAGTCCCTCACTCCTGCTGCTGCTTTCAGAGTTAAGGCCTTCATTGAGAAAACTGGATGGCTGTGAGCAATGTCTCTTATGCCTTAACGAGCGCTCGGTAAGTGATAAACCTTCCTTCGCCCTAGACTGTGCTGCGGATCGCAATGCAAATAGCAGCTGCCTTCAACACCGCTTAGAAGCTGGTTTGTAGCTTTAGCGCTGCGGTTTTATTGATAGAGGAGAGGCTGTGATTTACATCTTAGGTCCTAAGTGTTTTGAAGTGCGTAGGATACAAAGTTGTTGGTTGTTTTTTTTTTTTACTTGGCTAACTGTGCTTTAAGTAATTTCCTTTCAAGCCTGTATCTTGCATTAAATAACTGTTCCCGTGTCTCCAACTGTATTGTAGTGAAATGAATACTGGAATCGGACTGAGTCACCGTTAGGGAAATATCTTCATGCAGCTTTGTTTAAATGCAAGTAACTTTCAGCAGCGATCTTGCTGAGTGGGTGGAAAGGTAGGAAGGAAAATCGTTATGAACAAGTTTGAATCGTGGCAGGAAATAGTCCTGGCATTGAGTAGTCTTTAAATATTAATGTGACTGACTTCAAATTACAGTCTAGTCTTCTTTCTTCTACCAGTCCTCTTCCGAAGCCAAGTGCTTTGTTAGTCCTCAAAAGCCATATTTGATGCCGTATTTACTACAGTTGTTTTTGGTATGTAGTAGTGAAAGACCTTTGCGCCATTTGGTGTACCAACAGCTGAGATCTGCTGGTAGGGCTGGCCGTAATAAAGAGGTTATCAAATGCTTGGTTCACTTGTTCATTGCTGATCTGAATTCCTGTTCGCAGGAGGGTTTCAGCCGAGAGACAGGATTAGTGTTTGCAGACTGTCAGGCGTGACCTTTCCATCCTTCTCCCTGGGGAGACCTTATACAGATGGGGAACGGGGGGAGGATGGAGGCCCAGTAGCTTGTAACCGTTGACATCTTGTTTCGCTAGCCAGAAAATGTGTGGTGGAGCTCTCTACTTAATCTCCATGAGAAGAATGGAGTTGCTTGTCCCATCTGAGATGTGCTGAGTAAGATGGTGTAACAGTCTGCCCAAGGAGGTGGTGGAATCGCCGTCCCTGGAGGTATTTAAAAGACGGGTAGACGTGGTGCTGAGGGACATGGGTTAGGGGTGGTTTAGGCATAGGTTTATGGTTGGACTCGATGATCTTGAAGGTCTCTTCCAACCAAAGTGATTCTATGATTCTATGAAGTGTCAAACCAAGCAGTACGTTTCTGATGTCGGGTCTGAAACTTGGCATGCAGTGCTTGAGCCGAGTTCAGACTTTAGTCTGGAGGAGGGGAAGGCTGTATCGAGGCTCAGGAGGGCTTGTGCTTGCCAGAGGCATGAGCAGCCCTTCAGAGGTACTTGTGTCATCAAGCGCTGATGAAGCACCACCTGCCCTGCAGCTGCTGAAGGTCAAGGCCAACTCATATCAACCATCTGAAACTCATTAAATTGTGTACCTTTTACCTTTTGGTGGCTTTGAGCCCCATTTTATCATAGCTGGTAAAAGGCTTTTCTATAATGATGCTTGGTGCCAGCAGGTAGCCAAACTGTGAAAAGGTCTGCCTTCCAAACCAGGCTCTGCTGCAAAACCACCTCGCTCTCTGGATCCGTCTCTTCGGCAGGTTGAAAGCTGGTAGGACTTCACGGCAGAAGGAAGGGTTAAGCGGCTTCTGGCATCACACAGGAAAATGTTGTAGTGCATTCTTCAACAGCCTGCTCTTCCCAGTCCACCTCACTGTCATCGAGGTTGTGTAGAAGCCCTTGCCAGTGGTTTTTGCATGTATTGACTTTTCTCAGGCTCTCTACAGGCCATGTAACTGTTAGCTGAATAAGCTGGGGGGTGAGGAGGGGAAATAATCTGTTTGCAACTTTATAAAAATTGTATCATTCCTCCTTCCTGGGCTGTAATCAATTCCCATCATGCAGATTTTCCCTCTCTCTTTCAGGGGAGTCCTTCATAGTCGTATGTCCTCAGTCTACAGAGCTCTGCTGCCCTTCCTATCCCACAAAATCCCATGCGTTGGGTTTTTTTCCAGGAGTAAACTGGGCAGGGGGTTGTGCGCTTGTTCGAGACTTCTCTCTGTTGCCCTTTTGTGAGGTCTGTAGTTGTTTCCCGAGGATTATCCAACCTTGATGAAAATAATGACTTTGGTTTCCAGTGGGGAAAAGTCCTCTTCTCTGGCTTTGGTAGGACCAAGTCCAAAGTGCTACTTTTTTAATTCATGAATTCCTCTCTTCCACTCATCTTTGTTAGTGATCCAGCCCTGGAAGTACTCCATCATCCCCACGTTTGATTTCTCTTCGGCAAGAAAAGTTCCTTAGTTTAATGACTGTCCTTTTTTTATTTTGTTTGTTTTTGAAGCAAGTCTCTCCTCCCAGGACAGGCTGGGGTGGGGTCCAAGCAAAGCGCCCTTCTGAGATCTGATAGAGCATCATCATTGCTTCGGTTTCACAAAGCAAATACAACAGTGCTTGCGTCTATGCAAACAGCTTTGAGAAACAGCGTTAACTCACCCCTTCAAAACGAACACTGCAGCTGAAAGTACGTTGCGATGTCTACAATGAAAAACCAGTTCATCCTGTTTGCCCGTAACGGATGCTTCCTGCTCATCCATATTCAGTTCTAAATATTAAATCTTGAATTAATTTGAGGTACAAGTAAAGCTTGGTAATGCTAAATATTGAATTTCTTGTATGTGAACGTGTCCAAGTCTTCTGTCTCTAGTTAGGCCAGCGGTGCTTAATCACGAACAGCGTTTTGCGTGTTACTTAGCGCCACGTCGGGAGCTTGGCGCTGTGCTAGTATGGCCAAACTGGTAGCATGGACACGATACAGTGGTTCTCAGATGATTTTTCAGACCTCCTGGATCTGCTGCGAATGTGCTGATGACATTTTCTGCAGAGATACGCCTTTGTGCCGAGTGACGATGAGAATTCATCTGCTTTTCAGTCTAGAAAAAGAGGGCTGCTGAGTCACGGGCTGGATTAAATACCCGGTGGGTTGTCACCCGTGCAGCCCGAGCTACGTTCTGAGCATTAGCATAAACTGGTAAAGATGAGTGGTTTTGTGGATTGTTGTGTTGCGGGAAGCATCTCTTTGAGTGTATGGATGTTTCTTTGCGCTATTATTCGTTCCTTAAGGTCTTCCTTAAACACTGTGGAGGGACATCCTTCCTACGAAGATGGATTCTGTTTAGAGTCCTGCAAATTTGCTTTCTGATAATACAACAATATCTGAACAAAAGCAGTGGGAATTAATTGCAAAGCGGCATGCGAGTTGTGTGCTCTCTGTACTTAATCTTTGCTTTTTTACAGAAGTATTTTTAAAAAAAAAAAATGTAGGGAGGAAGCTCAAGCTGGGGAGAACTATGCCCTCTTTTGTGCAAACATACCGAACTGCGAATGGAAATGGATAGAAAAGGTCGGAGTTGTGCTAGAGACTAGTTTGGTGTTCAGAAACTGGAATTTCCACCTGGTAGCTACCTACGTTTTCTGGATATAGCGTGAATGACTTCTGCCTTGTATACAGATGTTTTAGATCAAACCAAAAGTTTCCAAAAATAAAAGTATGCTGGAGGTAAAGGCTGGGGAAAGCATACTCATATTTCACACGGGATGATGCTTTTGTTCTCGTGCCACTGGTTGGTGGATGGGTAATAATTCTTGTCTTTTGTTTCTGGATGACTGGTGGTGGGTAGGTTAGCTTCATCAGCTCATGAAATGAACAGAAGAAACCCTTGCTCAATTCTCCACAAAAGTCTTGTGCAGGAGGACTGAGCCAAACTGCCGTAGTAACTTTTGAACCCTTGTAAATATGGTTGTGTTTCTGGGCGTGCCCCAGTAGTGTTTGATTGCTGATGTCCTTCCACAATGACTCGCTTTTAGGTGGTTTCATTTAGCTCTTCTCTGCTGACTTCAGTGGCATTTGCTGACTTCCATGCAGACGTTGCAACTTCAGCTGTAGGCATCCATCCACAAGTAGGACACAAACCCTGTTTCTAAAATTATTCAGGCGCTCTTCCATTCACATCTGGAAAACTGTGAATGCAACAGTGTCCCCTCAAGGAGTACAATCCAGTACGTATAGGTCCTGGGATGTGGGGGATAGCTTCAGGTAACGTCTGTTCTAGTTCTTGCTAAAGAACTGCACCACAAGCATCTCCAGAGTGTCCACATCTGCCTAATACCAGCTGCTGATGGAGTGTCTGTATGGACAAAGCATGCTGCAACTTTTCCCTTCATCCTCCTGACTGCTTGGGAGATGAGGGGAGGCTTGCCCACCAGCACTGGTTCCTCTGCATGGTCCCATCAGGCCACAATGATCCGTTGCTCCAGAGCCTTCAGCGTTTTGTGTTTGAGTGGTAGACATTTCTTCTGACCACGGTGGGGCCGAGCTGAATCATTTGGCTGCGCTAATGATCCAGTGTGAGTTCACCTCCTAGGAAGGGTCTCATGGTGAGGTGTCAATCTTCCCTACGCTCCCTGGACTGCACTTGTGGAGCAGGACCCTCTGGGTCTGTACAGCTTCTGCCTGCCTGTTTTAGGCTGGTCTATGGGCCCTGAGGAACCCCTTGACCTGAATGGGTTGAGAAGCATCTATTTCTTATCCTCTTTTGCGAGAGTTGGCAGACCGATGCTCATGAGATGCACCAGTGCACTGTCTGGAGCAGTTGAGAGTTGTCCGCCCTTGGGGTTATGGTGGCGGCAGGTTTGGACACACAGGAGGAAGGTGTACTTCTCTGGGAGAACTCTCAGGCTTTCGTTTGCCAGTTAGGAATACAGGCTGCTGGAGAAGGTCTTGGCCCTCGAGTCCCTCACCTAATTCCATTAGAACAGCTGTTTTTCCAAAAACTTTTTTTTTTTGGCAACTAAATCACGTTAGTAACTTGAACTGTCTGTTGACATAGCTTTCAGGAGACTTCTAGCTTTCTTTTAAACAATAAATCTCACTTTTGGCTACTAATTTTGGTCATCTCTGTAAGACAACAGTTTCAATTAGCAAATATATGTGGGGTCAGCTTTAAAAGATGGGAAATGAAGGAGAATTTGGCTTCCTAAGTGCTTCAATATTTTCTTCTCTTGGCGCCTTGCATTTCCCACTTTCTATTTTTTGCCTGGCTTTTCTGTAATACTTTATAAATACATGAAGCGAGAAGCGAACTAACTTGACACTTCACAGTTGCTTTCAAGATGGGATGTGATCTCCTTGCAGTTTCCACCTGACGTGCTGGTGTCATTGAAATGGCTTTTGTTAGTATGTGCCACGTGAGTCCTGATAACTGAGGTAGTAAGCAAGGGATGGGCAGCACTTCTATCTCTTTGTGACATCAGGGTTTTTTATCAGAAAATCGTGAAGAAAATGGAAAAATTCCCGTATAGCTGTTAATTTCCTTGAGGAAAGTTCTGGACGTTGGCCCTGTTGTGCATTTCTTGCTCAGTATTTTAAAATAACAATTGGGATTTCATATGTCCTTTTTCTTTTCCCCAGGTAAGAAACCAAAAGCAACCTGCCTTTATTGAGTTCTCAAGAACATAATTGACCCCTTGGTACATTATCAAGATGCATTAGGAAACTGGATACAGTGCCAGAAGAACTCCATGCGTTTCCATGACTCTCTTGGACCCTGACACAGATACTTTTGGATATATATTTCTGTTCTAAGGAGAAGACTGTGTACTCCAATTCCTTCTGCCAGCTTGCTGGCAGAGATATTTCACTAAGATCATGGACCATCCTAATAGGGAAAAGGATGAAAGGCAGCGGACGACGAAAGGAATGCCGGGAAGGAGCGGGCATGGTTCTCGACCAAGCTCATCGGCGTCTTCTGGTGTTCTTATGGTGGGACCCAACTTCAGAGTGGGCAAGAAGATTGGGTGTGGGAACTTTGGAGAACTCAGACTAGGTAAGAAGTAACCGTTTTAGTGGCCTTCATTATGCAAGTTAACATTTCACCACTGGAATATAAATACAGAAAAACTTAGCCTGGCTTGAGAAATGCATGTGCTTGTCTTGTTTCTCGAGTGTTGAGCTGCCCTACCTGAAGCTTCTGACTCAGAAGATGTAACTGTTAGCATTGTTTTTATTTGCATAAAGTCAAAGTGAATACACTGGAGAGGCCAAAGATGCAAATTTTGAACAATCCCAACAATGAAGACTGTTCTCAGCCCTGAATGTCTTGCCTAAGGTGAAAAAAGAAAAATCTTCTTCCAACTGTCTGGATTGCTAAATCTTGCTCTCCATTTCTCATTCATAAGCTAGGGCACCCCATTAAAGTCACCGGTGAGACTCTCTCCCAATGCTCAGCCACATCTTCTCTGTTCCAGGTCCTTCACCAACCTCAGCGTCCTAGTTTCAGCCTCATCACCCACTTGCTGGCTGGCCGAGAGCGGGCTGTGCCGACTGGCCATCTGGCTGCTGCCTCTCAGCTGCTGAACCGGCCCGGCAGGCCGTGATTTTTCGTGGTCTGTTGGTCTTCTAACCACATGTCTTGCAGCTGGTCGCCCAAACAGATGGCTATGCTAATGCATCGTTTGTTTAGGATGACTTAAGAGCCCAATGCACTTGGGCTCTTAAGTCATCCTAAACAAACGACGGTTGTTTTTTAAATGAGCTGGGGGAAGCAGCCGGTGTTTTTAATTACATGCCCCTAAGCTCCCAATATGTGGTTTTGGGGTAGTTGCTGTAGATCAGAAGCAGCAGCTTGTGATGGTCTCAATCCTGACTTAAAAGGTTGCGTTTCAACTCTGCTGCTGAATGAGCTGGGTTGCTGCAGTAGCGAACTTGAGGGTGCTGAAGGCAGGTTGGCTGACATAAGTATCTGTTGCCCAAAACATGGTATGTGTTTAGAATTGAAATTAAAATAATTTGTGCATCAGACACAAGGGATGATAAATCAATTGGGGAAACTGCTTCAGGTAACCGGAGGGTCATAACACGTAACCATTGATAGTATCTCCATAGATTCCTGCTCGGAATCGATGTGATCTACGTAATCTTTCATTCCGGTCTGGTGTCGTGGTTTGGCCTCAGCCGGCACAAAGAACCACGCGGCCGCTCACCCAAACCTCGCAGCAGTGAGGGAAAATTGGAATAAAAAGGCAAAAACTCGTGGGTTGAGATAAAAAGCAATTTAACAGAACAAAAAAGAAAAAAAAAATTGACAAAACAACAATAGTACTGACAGAGGAGGGTATAAATAGGGGTACCGTACCGACGCGCACCGACCGGACCCGGACCGTCCCCGCCCGCTCCCAAACTGGGAACTCCCCTCCCCGGCTAGCTCCCCCTAAATACTGGGAATGGCGTCACGTGGTGTGGAATACCTGTGCTGGGCCAGATATTAATCCTGTCCCTGCCGGAACCAGGACATCTGGTTATCACACCTGTATGCTGTGCCGCTTCTGCACGGTGTGAAGATTCACCAGGTGGCTTATGATCTGTCTCAGTAAATGGGTAGTTTTGGTTTCAGCATTACATCAGAGAGGTTTTATTGATTTGTGCAGATAATGCTCCAAAGGTGGAGAGAAACCAAGGGCGGGGACAAAAAACTCCCACCTTCATGAACATGAGCATAATTGGCAGCTGAAGAGAAGTTTGGATCCTTACAGTGATATAACATGGGAAGCTGTACTGCATTTTTAAAAGCCCCCACTCCCAACAGCAAATGTCACAATAGCAGGATCCCCATGGAGATGTTGAATTGCTTTGTAATCCAAACTCTGCTTCGAGGTTCTGCAGCTGTAGTGGGTCCCTCCAGGTAAACGGCTAAATGGCTCTTGCCTTTGTTCAGCTGGTGCCCAAATGGTGATCCTGTTTTCATGGGGTTTTTTGGGTTTTTTGTTTTTTTTCATGTTTCTCAAAATTTCAGTGGTATTGAATTTCTGACTAGTGTATTGTTTCAAAACACGGACGCTACGCAAGAAATTTCACTTCTGAAAAAGTCAGGCTACAGAGATACTCAGTTTTAACTAAGGAAAAAGCAGCAGCTGTTAATTGAGCAGCTCTTTGTTTGTCGTTTTTCTTGCTACACTGGTAAATGTTTCTCTAATTCTGGTTAACTAAGCACACTGTATTTAGGCAATGGGCCATAAGTACCGATAACAGCAATTAGGTGTAGGGTCATTATAGCAGCTATATTGTTGTTGCTTTTTGCCAGTCACTATAGCTTTAGGGACTCCTGTTTGCTCAAATATCAGATATTCCCGTTGCACGGATGTGATGGCAATTACCACTGAGTTGTGCTGGGGGGAAGGACCTGCAGCACACCTGAAGTGTGAGCCAACAGGTCTCTGATAACCCTTTTGTCCTGCAAAGATGAATGGCGTGCCCCCTGCTTTTTGGCTTTTTTACGTGGTTTCGGGGAAGTTAAGCCCCAGTGACTCCTTTAAGGAACATGGGAAGAGCAAAGTCACGCACTGATAAGCAAGGGGAAAACATATTTCGCCGATTCCCCACAGAATTTCTCTTTTTTTCAGGTGGTGTGTTTTCACTCTAAGCTGCTCTTGTGTTGCGCTGCAGCACCAGAGAGAGGACTGGTTGTTCAGGGAGGAGATGGCCTGTACGTACGGAAGCTGTTTTCTGCGAACATCAAGCTCGCTGCTTAGGGTTGATCTTTCTTGCTGCAAATCCAGATAGCCCCGGGGATATTACTTTTTTTTTTTTTTTTTTTGAACCATGTGGGAGCCAGCACGGTTGGATTCCAGCCCGCAGAGGAGCTGAAATGGGAAGATGAACGTAAAAACTCAGCCTCTGGCCCATAGCAATAAGGTGCAGCAGGGTTGAACAATTGCTGTTTGTTCAGACAGGCTGTGGATTAAGTGGTCTGTGTGTAAAAAAAAAAAAAAAAAAAAAAAAAAAAAAAAAAAAAAAAAAAACAAAAAACAACACCACACACACACCTACTTTGGTTTCTGAAGGGGCTCAACCTACTACTAGCAGGAGTACGGTGCCAGCAAAGAGCAATGGGATCTCAGGGAATCTTGCTTTTGCTGCCCCTGGGCCGGACTCTGCGTGCTTACGGCGTTTCATTGCCTTTCGTGCAATGCCAAACCCTGCTGGGCAGCTCCCACTTGTCAGCCGAGTTAATTCTCATGCTGACTTGGGAGCTGGAATGCGTCTGAAGTTTTATAGCGCGTCTTCTGCCATGACAAGGTCCTGCTTCTGCACCCCGAGCTGATAGGAGAACCAGTGTCACGTAAAACAGCCTGAGAACAGGCTCGCAGGGCTGTAAAATCCTGTGATGTCAGTTGGTGCTCACCGCTCCCGGAAAATAGGATTTTAACCTGTTAAATCTAGCGCTGTGATGAGCTGTGGCTGTAAACTTCACTGTAGAAAAGGTATCACCAGCTGAGCTTACGAACCACCTCCTTGTATCGAGGCACAGACTTACCCAGTGGGGGGCACTTCTTGGATTTACCTGAAATCCTGAACCATGAGCCGTGTTAGGGATAAATAATCCTGTTCTAATGTCTCTTTTTTCCCGGCGTTCGACACCCATACTTAGTAAAGCAATTAAATAGGTACTAATGTAAAATTATTCCACATTTGGCAGGTTGGAGGGTTTTCTAAAATAAGCATTAAGTTCTGGGTAGACCAGCAGCTTATTTTAATGCAGAGCTGTAGACTCTTTTTGCTCTAATGCAAACGTTATCTTGCATTTTTGAAACAGTGTGTTAAATTACCATTTGAAAATGACAATTAGTGCAAGTTTTCTCCCTGCTTGGAGGGGAAAAAAACATCAGGAGGGCTAGAACCTGTTCGTTGCTCGTATCGTCCCTTGGCAGGCTACTACAGCAAAGGGGTTTTTGGATAAGTCTGTGTTTTCACATGCAGCCCCAAGAAATTGTGTCCAGAAGTCAGATGTCAGCATGATGCACACAGAGGTTTCTTGAAGATTCAGCACACCTCAGCAGCGAGCAGCCAGCCGCAGACTATAGGAAAAGCTGCTTTATTTATACGTTGCAAAGTCAGAGCAGGTTGATCATACCTGGGAAGGTGCCCCCCAAAAGCGAGAACCACCCAGCTGACTCCCAGGCTGCAGGTTGAAGCCAGGAGCTCTGCTTTAAAACAAATAAAATAATTTTAAAAAAAGAAAAAAAAAAAGTAACTGGTATTGGAGCTGGTTTTGTCTCTGCTTCCCAAGTAACAAAATCATCATGTGAAGATGGGACTAGAATAATGCTGGATGTGGAGGGCGTGGGTAAGAGTAGATCCCGCGTAGGATCCACAATGGGAGCCGTTATTCGGAGACGCGTGCTTTGGAAGGGACAGCAAACCTGGCACTACAAAATCGATGGGAACTCAGGTTTCAGCTGCCCATGGGATCTCGTCTCTCTGCAGACCTGTGGCGTCTGGGGTGAGCTCTGCTTTGGCTTGAGGACAACTAGTTGGATGTTTACTCCGCTGTCCAGCCCTCATCCGTCATCAGAATCTATTGTCCGTGTAGCAACAAGCTAGAAGGAAGGGTCAAAGCATTTTTGATTTGTGTCATTCATGAGAGGTTTGTGCTTGTGGCTCTTGACTTTGCCCTGTGGGAATAGTGCCCATGAGAGGTTTATCAGTTTGGGCTCCTCTGCTGGTCCGAGATCTGTATATTCGCCACGTCTTTCTGCCAGGGCTTGAGAAATCCACTCTGTTGGGTTTCCCACGTGAATGCCAGTGACTTAATGCAGCGCTTCTCATTTAGAGTATGTAGTTCATAATTGTCAGTGGAACTACCCAAAACTGAGGCATGAACTGAATCACTGCTCCATCAAAAGCTTTGCCCGAACTTGAAAGGCTTTTGTTAGCACAGTTATATCATCTCTCAGCTGTGTTATGGATCTTTTGTCTTACTAAGATAAGATGCAGCTTCTATTCATGGCTTATTTCTCCTGTGAGCAGTGCTGCCTTTGCTATTCCACATTAATTCCCCCGCTGCCTTAGAGGAGGAGGAAGGAGAAACCATTACACCTTGGACAGTAAGATGGCAGCACCGAGGGGTGGATCTCAGTCTGGAGCAAACCAAGGGAGAGATTTTTGGGGATTTGCTTTGCCAAATCGTAGCTGGTAAAACAAGCATCTCCTGCTGCAGCTTTAGGAAGGGTGTCGAGTTCAGAAGCTGGACCCATTTGCATCCCCTTACGTTCAGGGTCTCCCCATAGTGTATGCTCTGATGAACCGGAGGGTCAATTAGTTCATTTACCTGGCCTGACATCTCAAGCTAGTGTTTTGCTAATCCCAGTTTTTTAAGTGAGGAATTTCATTACCAAAATTATCTTCTATCAAGTCCTCAGCCTTATGAACCAGACCATAATAGGCCGCACTATGGCTCTGCAGACACGGAGGGTGTTGGCAGTGTCCTTCTCTACCTTGAAAGGAGCTTGGAAGAGCACTGTTTGCCCAACATCGTTCTCCTGTGTCGGTGGGAGAGCACGAGTGTTGCTAGAAGGTCTGTGGGCCACCTCTCCTTGGATGGACTCACACCCCTCCAGGGCGAGAGCCAAAACCACCTCGAAATGGTGCCTCTCCGAGATTGTGCGGGAGGTCATGGGATCTCTAGGGGGTAGCATTCCCATGCCTCCCTCCTTGGGTTTTTTTGCTGTTTAAAGCATCTGACTTCCTCACGTATTTGGACTTTGCCCTTTGTCTGGCTCAATGTCCTCAAACTGAGCATCCTGAGAAGAGTTCAGTCCCTGTCAAGAGGGGAGGAAGAAGTGTCAGTGGGCGAGCTGCAGCTGGAGCTGCTGATATGACTCATTTGCTGGTCGCTAATACAGAGCAGATAATTTAAGCGTATTTAGGCTGCTTTCCCTTCATTTCCTTGCATGTTCTCCCCCCACCAGGCTCCACACGTAGCATCAGGCTGGAGCCTTTGTCAGTCTGAAAGGGTGAAGCGGTTTATCCTGCCACCTGCTTTTCCACTGATTTGGCCTTCCAGCTCTTCCAGTGCTTTGAAGCCACTTCCAATGTCCGAGTGTTCCTGATGCGACTGCAAAACCTACTTTCTACCCTTCGTTTCCAGCCTGGACATAATGACTTTTATTGAAAGATCTGAAGAAGTAGATTCAAACAGCCCTGTGTTGCAAGGGTTAATGCTGGAGCTCAGCTTACACATCTACTTGCATAAAATGCTTCCTCTGCGGATATTTAACTTCCCATTTAAACGCCTGCCCTGTGTTAAACAGTATTGCCAGTTACCGTAACAGGTTGAAGCCTTCCATAAATATTTTCGGCTTCCCACTCAGTGCCAGACCTGGACTGGGAGCGCCCGATCCGGAACGTGGAGTTCAGGACTACACTGAGCAACGTAGCAGGGATAGTATCAAAGGAAGTTAAATGCCAAAAATACAAAGCTGTTATGAAGTAAAATAAATAAATGGGGATTTTCCCCTGATAAATATTTCAGGATTGAAAGATGAGTGTTTGTCTTCTCTCGTATTCATAATGGCTTTAATTTTATTGAGTCCTCCAACGCTCCTGCTGCACGCAGAGAGTGTCTGTATGCAAGGGGGGGACATGGCATGTTTTTAATGGTGTCACGATATGCCAGAGCTGCCCAAACTCCTGCCTGCTCTTGAGTATGTCACTCCCCGTCCTGGATTTTCTCAATAGCTGGTCTGTTCTGAGCATCGATACCTGTTACAGGAATTGGAAAAGCAAATGTGTAATAGAGCTGAGCAAAGCGGATGCTACAAACAAGCACTGATAACTTCCAGTATGGATTGCTGTTGAATTTGGGAGCTACGCAGTCACTTGCTGGAAGCATGACTTGCTAGCAGTGATGAGCAAAGAAGGTTAGCGCTCCCCAGTGTAAAACCATGGGGAGCTTAGTGTAGTGGAGGCTGCCCTCCTCGAAGGACGCAGTGGAACTAGAGGAGGTCAGAAAGGTAGCAGAGATGTCAGGATGATGGGACAGATCAGGTACAAGGACTTCCTGAGCATCCTTCCCTGGTGAAATCTCTTCCAGGAGAGTTTGTTGTCAGGCGTGGGCAAGGTGGAGGTGAACAGGGAGCAACTGCTGAACTTACCTAGCAGAGGAACTGGAGGACGTTGAATGAAACGATAACTGGCAGCTTCGTAACACGCAGGGAGACACTCTTTGACACACATAGTTGTGCATCTCTGCCACAGATCGCTAGGGAGGCCAAGGGCTTGGTTCAAACACCAGACAGGTTCCTGGGGGAAAAATTCACCTCCGCCTGCAGCACGCGCAGGCTCAAAGTCATCAATCCATGATATACGGGCAGCTGGCTGGGTGCTTGCCCAGTTATACTTGTCCTAGCCTCTTGCTCTCCGTGCTTGCCGGGGCTAGTATCAGACCAGACGCTGCTCCGTGTTTTGGGCTGCCAAGAATGGGGTTTGTTCTTCTAGTGTATTTTTTAACATCACTGGTACCGTGTTGCAACTGAGAGTTACTGGCCTTATTGGGTTAGGAGGATTGCCTTTGTGCTGCTGGCGTACAGGAAGGTGTTTTAGACACGCTGCCTGCCTGTTCGGAGAGGAAGAAATAAAAGCTGTGTGTTGCTACAAAGGTTGTTTTCATATGTATTCATTTCGATATGTAGCATGATTAAGCTAGTGAAGCTCCCTATAGATCACAGGATAAAATTGTTCAGTGCCCAGCAGATTCTTTCCAAAAGAAATGATGCTCTGACTCTTTTGTTGGGTTTTTTTGCTTTTGTGTTGTTGTTGTTCCTAGACTTTTTTGGCACAATGTGGGTAATGAAACCTAATGTGTCTGGGGTGCCTCCTCAGACGCTTGCATCGAACATAAGTGCTACCATAAAACGTGCTTACCTTACGCTAGAGTGAAAGATAGTGTTTCCCTGCCCTGGTGAGCTGCTGTTACTTTGAGACTTACGCTTTTGTTAAAGGCATGAACTTCAGTGGAGAATTGTGAAAAGACGTCTCTCTGCCATCGGTGACGCTCTTCTGCGTGTGTCTCGGGCTGCCAAATGTTGAATGTGGAGCTAAAAGATTTTTCTTGTTCCTTCACAGGTAAAAATCTCTACACCAATGAATATGTAGCGATCAAACTGGTGAGTAGAAGCTTCGAGTGTTCTTAAATGACTTGTACTTCATGTTAAAAACTCAGATAAAAAGCAACTTTCTCACTTTGGGCTTAATACTGTGCTTGCCCTCAGCTAGAATAACTTTTTAAACTAAGGTAAATTATTGAGAATGCTAAAAACGAGGAAAGAACCCATCCTTCCACCTTCTGAAAATTTTTGGTGCTTAAATGGTCTGTAGCTGTCTTGTACGGGTGAGAGCCTTGTTCCTCTTTCCAAGCTGGCTGCCAGGTCCCGGTGAATGGCACTGATTGTGGGTTTGCCACCTCTTTCCACTCCCTGAGTCGAGCCTTTCTGTTCGGGACTCAATCGATTGTCCGCACCCTTACCTCTCCCTGGACGGGCTGTTGTCAGGAGGGTGGCACTGTGCAACTCCTTGCAACGTTTTTGGAGTCGAGAGACCGGAAAAGGGGGTGAAGTTCCCTTGGGGAAGAATAGCACAGCTCTGACTGGCACGATGCTGAGAGACCGAAGGTGCAACAAGCAAAACAAGATCCAATTCAGTGAAGGTCGGTCTTTCCTCTAGCTGATCTGGGTGGCTGTGGATATGTAGCCACAGTATCTTCAGAATTATTTCGTCCTTTTGCCTCGAAGGATGGTAAAAATGACTCAAACCACCTCACCAAAGCATCACAGGAGTTGCGTTAAAAAACCCAAGTCTGACAGTGGCGAACTTCACAACTTGTGGAAGCAGTTTCGCACACAGCTCTCTTCTCACCCAGCGTTACAAGCCTCTACGACTTCCCAGGTTATTTTCTGCCCTGCTGTCGATGTAGCCCTCCCCCGGGTGCATGCAATGACAGCTTCCCTGTTTCTTAGACCTGCACCGCCCAGTGCTCCAGGTAAAAAGTCGTTTTCTGAAGACTACTTCAGGGCATGAAGACGCTGTGGTCAACGGTAGTTTGAAGGAGGAGTCTAGAGGATGGGGAAGCTCTCTAACTCGTAGCTCTCCCCAGATTTATAGAATCACTTGGGTTGGAAGAGACCTTCAAGATCATTGAGTCCAACCATAAACCTGCGTCAAAACCACCCCTAACCCATGTCCCTCAGCACCACGTCTGCCCGTCTTTTAAATACCTCCAGGGATGGCGATTCCACCACCTCCCTGGGCATCCTGTTCCAATGCTTGATAACCCTTTTGGTAAAGAAGTTTTTCCTAATATCCGACCTAAACCTCCCCTGGCACAACTTGAGGCTGTTTCCTCTTGTCCTGTCGCTTGTTCCTTGGGAGAAGAGATTGACCCCCACCTGGCTATAACCTCCTTTCAGGTAGTTGTAGAGAGTGAGAAGGTCTCCCCTCCACCTTCTCTTCTCCAGGCTAAACAATCCCAACTCTCTCAGCCGCTCCTCATAAGAGTTGCTCTCCAGACCCTTCAGCAGCTTGTGACTTATGAAGTCATAGTAGTTTATAAAGCCCAGTAGCTTGATTTTTATGCCTTGATTTTTCCTGTCTGTAAACGAAGACTTTCATTTGTCTCTTGGGTTTTCAAATTTGATGTCTCCAACTGATGTGTTCTTTTCTCATCCATGCACTCTTTAATCACAGCTCCAAACCCTAGAATCTGAAGTGAAAGTTGCTCACGTTAATTTCATATTAGCAGCCAACCGAAGCATTTGCCCAACCGATGTTGTCTGGCAAAATGAACAGAGCCATTCAGTTACAGGAGATCAAGATGGACTTGGTGCATTAATTCTGATCACGTTTGAGTACCACAGATTGTATATCTCTGGTGTTCTCCTTGTATGATGCATCGTAGATGAAAAATAATTAGGGCTTTGCAGGAGGGACTTGTTTTCAAGCGTGTTGGCAAATCTCAGAAGATATTCCCTAAAATAAATAAATAAACATCTGCAGTGGAGCTTAGGATGTCCTTGATACGGATCCACATCAGGAAGGAGGACTGGTGCTTGTTGAGTAGCTCGCTTTTTAGGCAGATCTGGCACTGTAAAATGTGCCATGTCCACAGACGAGTTGTTTTACTGAATTAATAATGCTTCTAATTTGCTTTCATAGGTGATCCCACAAAGTTACAGCATTGGAAGGCATAAGGAAGTAATAATACAGGAAAAACACAGCTGTGAGAGTCAGAAGGATCCTTGTTCCTCTCAAAACAGTGCCTCCAGTGACACCTCCCAGTAACCTGAAACCATTCAATAGCCGGATGGCAGAACTGAATAGCATTACCTTTATTGCTACCTTAATCTTACCTATTTTTTCTGATAATATTCTTTCTTTTTTCCTCCCCTGAAATATCTGAGTGCTAAAGCACTTAAAACTGGAGTGCGTTGCAGAGTATTTGCCCTGTTGTGATTCACGCTTAAAAATCTCTGGTCCTTCACATTTGAAGAACTGGAATTGCCATCCGGTGGCCATCTGGGCATTTGCACACCTGCACTGTTTTTGAGAAGATTAATGAGGGAACGGTGGAAGAGATGGGGCTTTTTTGGTCTTCTCATCTCGGACCATGTTCCCCAGGAGTAAGAATTACTCAGCCTCAGCAGCGAATACGCTTCTCTTACATGTGACGTGCTGTAATTTTTCCTTATCCTTCAAATAATTTCCAGACTGGTGATAGACTAGCTGCATTCAGTGTACTTGAAGGCAGCATTTTCTTTTATCTGCATCAATGGACCAAGTCAAAACTCTGCTCCCAGTCCTTCTAGCTTTGTGAGATCATCTTCTGCAACTGCAGCCTTGCTGTCTCAGCTATTCGTGCCTCCTGTCATGATGTTAAAGCTGGAAAATTAGAGAATTGTGTGATGGATGCCAAAGAGCTGATCAGAAAGTGCTGTGAAATTCAGCGCTAATGTCTCATGGTTCCTCTTCAAGGGTGAGGATTGTGCTGCATCTTGGAAAACTGCTGGTGGTGAAAAACACTGCCTGTCTTCTGACTTGTGTGCTGTCACCCGATAGCTCCTTGTCCTGCTCTCCACCTGAACGTTACTTGGTCAAGGGCGTCTAGTTCACGGAGGGGTTTGTCTTGTGAAATGCCTTTGCCATATTTACTGGTTTAATCTTCTGAGGGTTTTTAATGTGGAGTTGCACGTAGGAATTCCTTGGCTGCATGATGCCAGCCAGTGTCACATACAGACGTAGTCTGAGTGCAGGTGTGAAGCTGCACCCTCTCACAGTGATTGTGATGCCCGTTTGTTTGAGCTGTGGATTTTGTACCTTAGGCAGTAGCAATTCAGTTATTTTTACTACAAACACAACATCTGCCAGCATCCTTAAGCCCTTGGCCTATGGGACAACCATCTGTTCTGGTATGATCTTCTCAGGAGCTGCCATGACTTTGGCGAGCATCCAGAGCTCAGGCTCCAGCAGCCCCTGATGCAGAAGTGTCTTGGACTTACTTTCCCTGATTTTGTCATGAGCAGCCTCACGTCCTGATACATTAATCCTTCTACCTTTATCCAAATAGTTTATTTGGATAAATAAACTATTCGCTGAACAGGCTGAGTTTCTGTTGCCCTAAATCCCTTTGCTGTGCAGGTGTCTTACAGACTCTCCCTCAAGCCATCATCAACAATTGTCTTAATTTAATGCAACATATATAAAAAAAAGCCTTGGGTTTGTGTTGTTTTATATTTGTCTTCAGTACAGATTCAGTTTTGCCTTCAGAATATTTTTCTCCATAGTTTTCAAGTAGTTGGTCATATTTGGCTGCTTAAACTTGTAAATATCAGAAAATCAAGAAGCAACCAGGAGTATTTTTTCTCCTTGCTGGCAAATGGAGGGGATGACTTGAGCTGGTGGTGGACAGCTTGGCTGGGAGTCGAATTGCCTGAATTCATAGAATCACAGAATGGTTTGGGTTGGAAGGACCTTAAAGATCATCTAATTCCAACCCACCTGCTGTGGGCAAGAACACCGTCCGCTAAACCTGGTTGCTCGAAGCCTCATCCAACCTGGCCTTGAACGCTTCCAGGGAAGGGGCCTCCACAGCTTCCCTATTCCTGTACAAAACTCGTTCTTCTGACTTAAAAAGAAGTCTTTAACGTGGAGTTCATGCCAAATGTGGACATTGGTCTTGCTGTGGAAGGGAAACAAGACAAGTGGATCAGCTGAAGCCTTCATGTCCTCCCATGCAGGCAGAAGAGTTACTCCACTGTAGCGAAAATGTTGGCTCAAACTCTTGGCTATGTTCAAGCTCCCCTGGATGCTCTTGCTGTAACTCGTAGGAGCTGACGTGAAACACGAAGCGACTTCTTTTGTTGTGTTAGTCTTAGGGGCCTCCTTTGTAGGCAAACTTCTAGATGATGAGTTAACTTCCAAATAGAGGATTATTTAGCAGGTTTTTGAAATTCAGACTAATTTTGATGCTGGGCTACAAATTTTACATAGTTTTGAGTATGGAACGTTTCTTTTCTCAAAAGCAGGGAAATAAGCAACATCCAAACAAAAACTGAGGCCAATATTAAATTCCACTTCAAAGATGTCAGGACAGTTGGTGCATCCATGTTACTGCCTATCCCCAGCGCACAGCTTTACTGAAAATGTAATTACTCGTCCCTTAATCTTCTCTGTGTTAACTTTACGTTTTTAAAGCTTTGTAATCTTGCATGTTAATGCCTTTATGGATCACAGGCATTAAGCTTTGTGCATAAAGTGCAGATGAGTAGCAGTTGGGAAATATAACATTTTGGGTGCATTTCAGAGTTACCCGGTTTTTGTTGGTTTTTTTCTTTTTTTTTTAATTCTGTGTATAAAAGTAGAATATTCTTGAGTGCTTTGAGATGTTTGACTGACAACTACTACTGAAGAGGGAGACTTCTTCCTGAGTTTCTAGAAGATATCTGCCTGCGCTGTAACGCTTGCTGCAAGCGAGATCGTAGGTTTATACAACTGTGGTCTGACTTAAAACACAGATATATGACTCAACATTTTTCAGAAATATAGACTAGCAACCGGCAAAAATACTGTGGGCAACCACAGTCTACAAAGCGAATGTGGGACTTGATCTTTTGCAGCTTTGACATTCCTCCTGCCAATGTCCAGGGTCGTTCTTCAAGGACCAGGAGTTTTGTTGGACGATTCTTGAATTTTTACTGCAAAGAATGCGCTTTGTGTTTAAATGAGGACGTTATTTCTCCTCCAGAGTGCGTATTGCAAGTCTTACTGCTTTTTGTTCTCTGCTTATTTAAATGACATCTAACAGTGAAGTCTCGCATCAGATCTTCAGTCTACCGTGTTTTATCTCAAAACTTGAAGCGTTATGTACAGTCACATAGGATGTAACTTTTTCCAGTCAAGTTGATTTTAACCATCTTTGTTTGTTTGTTTTAGGAACCAATAAAATCACGTGCACCACAGCTTCATTTAGAATACAGGTTTTATAAACAACTTGGAAGTGCAGGTAAGTAAACCTACCTTAAGCTCATAGAAAATTTATGATTTCTTCATTAAACCAAATGTTGTCATCGTATGTGTTGTGTAACTCTCACTTGAACTTATTGACCCGGACAAACTCTCTTTGTCCCACATGAGTTTTTTGAAGAGATTTGATCAGAATAACACCATAATGTTACAGGATAATTATTTGGACCTAGAAACTCTCATTAGTAAACTGGCTATTGCATAAATGAGGACTGACTGATATGGGAAATACCTCGGTAAGTGTGTTTGTAAAACACAGGAACTGTCAATGGATGGAAAGTTATTTGTGTATTAGAATGGCAGACTTTAAAAAGGTGACGTGAAGTCTTAAAATCTAGGAAATTTTGTAAAAAAAGCATAAGGTTTTTCTAATAAAAGCCTGGAATACTATTTTTATTGATGTTTACTGAATCAGAAGAGTATCCAAAAGGCTCAATATCTTCTGTGCGATCATACTCTGCAGCAAATATGAGAAGAATATAACAGAATAACCCAAAGGTGGGGGGTTTTTTTATTTTTTCTGGCAAGCTCTCTGATTTCCCTAATATAGGGCTTGAGCTTGCCTCTAACAATGTTTGGATTTTGCTTCCCTGAATTTATGGTTGGTTTTTAAACCGCCGTAGGCTTCTAGCATGTGCTGTTTCCCGTGCCAAGGATTTCCACAGCTGTGACTACCCACTGCACGAGGAAGCCTCTCCAGGGCAAAGACCTTCTCTGCTCCTTCTGTGCCTTGGTCATATATCGACCTTGAGCTTTGGCAGGTTTCCTACATTACTAAAGTTTCTTTATGCTTTCTTCTCATTTTATTTTTCCTGTTTTGCCTGGGTGGCCCTGGCTTCCCCAGGCAGAGGATGTTCTCTTGTTACCAAAATACTAAGTTAAGCAGAATGAAAGCTGTATCTGCTCTGAGCTCATAGTACCGCATACCTGAGCAGTTGTCTTGCATTTTTTTTTTTTCCTTTCTGCGTGTTCCTATTAATTTCTCTAATCAGTTTCCTTAATTTTGTGGAGCACATCCTCTGGAGATTGGGTGCTATTGCAGTCTGCATTTTGTGGCTTCTTTGCTCCGTACAGGATGCAAAATCTGGGATGTTGGAATGAAGTAAGTCGTCACTATTGTAAACACTGAAATACTGTTGTAATTTTTTTTTTTTTTAAATAGGCCTTGTCTACTGAAATAAAGTGCTCTTTTCTCTGTATTCTAGTGGTAGCATCTGGTACAGTGCACAAAGCTCTTGGTAGGTTAACGTTGTTGCTTACCTCCAGTTACCTTTTCAGACGTAGGGCGTTTCTGCTGAAGCCTGTGTCGTAAATAAATCAAATCAGTAAGTGAGACACTTAATTCCGCTCTTCGCTCCCTACTTGAGTTCTCTGGATGCTGGACATCTCTGTGATACCCTGCCCTCATGACACACAAATAAATCCCAGTCTGCTTTTTTAGACACCTGTGGGCTTTCTACCATTCTTTAAAGACATTGTGGAGGAATTTTTAAAAGTGGTCACATATCGGGGGCTTGGCTTTATTTTGCTTAGATTAAGTATTTTTAATGGTTTTTCTCCTGTTCTTAATGAATCTAAACTTTTCGTGTTACAACGCTTACCCATTGCAGGGCATTTCTGCCCTATCTGATGCTGTGCGTGCTCCTGGAAGTATTTCTGAGTGTGTTGCTGTCAGCCGTGGAGATCTTGCCTTCAGGATCTCTCTTCCCTTCATTCTGGTGAGGAATTCTGGAGTCTGCTGACTGTCATCTCAAGCCTTTTTGCTGGTATTTGTCAAGAGACTGTTGAGAAGCCTCATGAACAAACATGAGTTTTATTTCTATCTCTGTGTGGTCCCGCAGGCCTGGCAAACCCAGCTCGGATAGTCTGTTGAGCGCCATTAGAAGCTCTTGCGCTAGAGTTTTGCTAAAACAACTGGAAATAGGCCAGGAGCTCGGGTGGAGGATGTGAGCCGCATCTCTGCTCTCTCCATAAAACTTGGAAGCTGAACAAAATAAATTTTGGTGGAGTCAGACTGCCAGGACCAGAGAGCCTTAACTTGGTGTCTGCACACCACGCAGAGAATTAGGGGAAGACCCTCTGTCTGTAAAAACAGATTGGTGCTAAATCTGTGCCTGCTTTGGAGAAATAGACGGGTCTGTTCTCAGTGATGTCGTTAGTACCGGGCTCTCCTTAATGGTCCTTGCTTAAAAACTTCCAGTAAGCAGGACTGGTTACTTGAAATTATCATAGACTTGCCAAATGAAGACTGAAAGTGTCCAAACCCATGGTGTGTATGACTCAGAGGAGAACAACAGTAGTGTTACATGTGGCGTACTGTTCAATAAATTAGCCAATTAGTCTTGCCAAATAACGCAGCTGACTGCGAACCTCCCACCGTTAGCCTGAAAAGTAAGACTCGTAAAAGCATTGCTGTAATGCCACAGTAGCAGCCCCGTCCTCTTGTTAGTGCGACTGCACGGGCAACCAGATGGTCTCAGTGAGCAGCGTCTCTGTAAATGTCAAAATTGTCATCACCTGCAGCATTTGGAGAAAAATGGGGTTTTTGCTAATGAGAAGAATTTTGATGGCGATTTCCTTTTTCAGAGTAAACATTTTTAAAGTAGATTGCTCTTGGATAGTAATCATAGGAAAACTTAGATTGGAAAGGACCAACCTCCTTGGCCACGGATCAAGTAGGAACCTGCTTGTAGGATGGCTCTGTGCGTGGCAAAAAAGACATTTCATCTCTAGTACGTGACTGAATGCGTCCACATGAAGTTGGGACTAGCCTGGAGGGAAGTGGGTTTTGGTAGTCAGCCTTCCAAGAGAATGGTCTTGGATGCTAAAGACCGCAGGAAGCTTGGTCATGACTTGCTTACAGCGTACCCGATGCAGAAGTGCAACCTCCAGACTTGGGGGCTTAAAGGTTTTGTGCGTCAAAAGCCCCACAGAAGCCCAGGCAGTGTTGTTAAGGTGTTGAAGTACTCGATCACACCAGTAGGACAAGTGCAGTTTTTGCAGAGGAATCTGCAACTAGCTGTGTAATGCTGACTTTCCAGTCTGGCCCTGCGGTATATTGCACAAAATACTTTTGGGGGGGCTTTTGCCCCAAAATTTTGGAACAATTCTATAGCTCAGTACCTGAAGGATGTATGTCGATATTGGTTACCTGCTTTACTTGTTGCTGTCATCAAAAGCTAGTGAAATTAGTCTTGTCTTCTTTTTTTTTTTTTTTTTTAAAAGCTGTCCAGTCTAGAAATAGCCCAATAATTCAGGGCTCTGTCAGAAGCTAATTCCGGGGATGAGCTTCCATGTGAGATGTTTCTGCAGCAACGGAGGAAGCAGCACGGTTGTGTGATAGCTTCCTCTTCCTTTTGCAGCTATGCCATGGCTTCCTGTGCCACATGCTGCATCGCCGTCGATGTTTAAAGACTTTCTGACAACGCACCAAAGTTGCATCTCTTACCTCCCATTAGCACCACCTTCTTTGTCTGCCACGTGCTTCAGTTGAAGATCGCTGGTCAGCTTGGATTAGCTGAGGAAAAGATTGGATTTCTTGTGTCTCATATATCTTGAGACATATTTCATGCTAGATAAGATATACTGGAACAGTGAGAAGTTTGATAAAGGGTTCTAAACTGTGTGAATGTGGTCCTTCTCAGGTCCTTCTCTTCTTGGTCCTTTTCAGAGTAGCTCAATTCCAGTGGATATATTGGATGGATTCAGAAGTAGCTAATCAAGATGGTCCTGGGTCAGAAGAACCAACTAACAAGTGTCTCTGATGTGCTTCTGCAGGAAATGATGTAATCTCTGATGTTTTGATGCCTCCCTGTAGGACAAGAAACTAATATCTCCCCTATAATTTCCTACCTTGCCCCTCTAAATGGAGGGATGTTTGCTTATAGAAATGAGTTCTCCTGTTTCTTCCTTGAACTTTTCTAACACTACCCCCCCCCGCAAAAGAAGAGGCAAGGGCTGCACAGCGACCATCTGCTGGTTTCTTCTGTCTCGCTGTGGAATTAAATATTTAATAACCTAAAATAGTGTATGACTGCTTTGTCTTAATGTAGCCAGTGAAACAAACAAAAAAAAAAGGCGACCACAGGCACAGAGTCAAAGACCTGATGGTGAGTCCGTGGGGTGTCTCAGGAAAGGATGAGAATTCCTTTAGGTTTGAGGTTGTCTGGGGGTACGATCCATTTGCTGACGAGGCAATTGGAGGTGTTTTTAACAATCTCTTTGCCAACTGGTTTTGTTACTGTCATCAGGTCATACTGGACTGTTTTGTGGTTGCTCTGTGTCGTAAAGTCCATGTTAAGCATGTGTGGACATCCTGACATAGAAGATTCATCCCGGCCTGGGCTGTCCCCAGGGTCTCACTTTACTGGTGGTGGCACGATATGTGTAAGTTGGTCCTAAATTTTTTCTTGCTGAATACCTATCCGTGTATGAACATGAGCAGCACACCTTTCCACAAGGAGTCCAAGTGGGTATTCGCCAAAATTAGGCTCTTGCTCTATGACGCTCTTTGAGGACTGGCTGTTCCAGGTGTTCACCTCCTCCTCAGGAGTGGTTCCTCAGCTGCTGGGCTTCCCCTTGCTCTGAGGCTTTGTTCGGCTACGTAAATCTGCTGCTTCCATACCTCAGAGCTCCCCCTCTGACCTGACTGGTTGCTTTTACATCTCCTAGGGCTACCAGAAGCATGTTTCCAGCATTGGATCAGTCACTTCAGCATGTCGTTTGTCTCCTGGACTTGAAGCTTGTGGAGCAGAGGCTTGGTTCCTTATCATTCATTTAAAAAATCTTGAATAATCAGGCCCTGCAGCTTGCAGGATGATGAGAGGAGGAGCTCCATCCCCACCATGGCTGTTTGAGTGTCTGGTTCCCCATAAATATTGGGGGGGGAAAGCAGGTGTTGGCAAAGCAAAACTTGAGTTACTCTGACCACGGTCAGACAGACCCAGCTCCTGGCTCCTGAGATGGTTGTGTTTCCTGGAGAGCGTACCAGGACTACCCAGCAGCATCCCGGGACTCTCCTACTTGGTTTGGGGTGAAGAAAGCACTTCAAGAAGCTTGCAGGAGCGCTGCCAGGCCCATTGGGCTGCCTTCAGCAGCTGGGTCCTGCTGGTGGCATGCTGAGGTCTTAGCAATTGCGTTGGCTTCGTCTCCTGGGCTCTTTTTGCTTATGGACCTGGTTTGAGGACCTCCAGCAGGAATGGCCTTTTCTGTTTTAAGGCTGATTCCAGATTCTTACCTTTCCTTCACATTCAACTCTTCTACAGCCTTCGCAGAGGAAACATCTCTTCCCAAGTTTTTATCAGAAACTCATCTTTTATCAGCAAGCAGTAGCCCGTATTTCCCAGTCTCTGTTTCTCGCTATTCATCAGCCTTGCCTCGAGCCACTCTTTCCCATGCATAATGCCGACATACAGGAGTATGTGGCCATGCTTTGATCCCTGCCCGTCCTGTCGTTTAGATTTGTGGCTGCAATCTGCAGCAGCTACTACCCATGCTTTCGCCTACGCTGGTATTTCCAACCAGCTAGTTGGAGTTGCACACGGAGACACCGGCCTCTCCTGTTGACCAGCTGCTCTGGTCGGGATATGGCATGGCAGTGGGGGTTGTGCGCGGCGTGAAAGGTGGATCCTACTGCTCTCAGCTCAAGTAGAAGATACTTTAAATGTGTTTTATATTCATGAACGCTTTTAAACTTAAGGTGCTGCTGTGGTTCCTGCTGTAGGAACTTCTCTATCCTTACTCTGTGCCATCAGCACATCGCTCGTCTGCTGAGTGTTTAACATCCCTTTGCCAAAGGGAAGCTGAAGACGCTGTTCATGAACACGTCTTGAAAGCTGTTGTGTTCCAGGGAGGAGAAGCAGGGCGCTGGGCTGCCCTGTCCGCGGCGGCAGAGCCCACAGAGCCGTTCTGTGTCACTTAATGCACAGCAGGAGGATGGCTGGGTGCTGCAGGCACCTGCTGCACAGTCGTAAAGCTGGTGTCTCTCCTCGTCCAGCTGCTGTCATATCCAGTGGCGCTCATATATATCCATTTCTGCAGAGCCTCCCAACCGAAATGGAAGCCAACTGCTGAGGCTTTAAGACAAGCTTTGTCCAAAAACTTTTTTTTTTCCTTCGCCAGCTATGCTGGCTGGAAGCATAAAAAAAGACTTCTCTCTTTCTCTGAGCCTTGCTTTGCTGAGAAGTTGAGGCAAACACGTCTGCTGCACTGAGTGCTGTGTTCAGTTTTGGGCACCGTAGTACCGGAGAGACACTGAGGTGCTGGAGCATGTCCAGAGAAGGGCAACAAAGCTGGTGAGGGGTCTGGAGAACAAGTCTTGTGAGGAGCGGCTGAGAGAGTTGGGATAATTTAGCCTGGAGAAGAGAAGGTTGAGGGGAGACCTTCTCACTCTCTACAACTCCCTGAAAGGAGGTTATAGCCAGGTGGGGGTCAATCTCTTCTCCCAAGTAACGTGCGACAGGACAACAGGAAATGGCCTCAAGTTGTGCCAGGGGAGGTTTAGGTCGGATATTAGGAAAAACTTCTGTACCGAAAGGGTTATCAGGCATTGGAACAGGCTGCTCAGGGAGGTGGTGGAATCGCCGTCCCTGGAGGTATTTAAAAGACGGGCAGACGTGGTGCTGAGGGACATGGTTTAGGGGTGGTTTTGGCATAGGTTTATGGTTGGACTCGATGATCTTGAAGGTCTCTTCCAACCCAAGTGATTCTATGATTCTATGATGTATACTTGCGAAGCTTTACCATATTTATTTTTTTTCCCCAAAATATGTGTGTCCCCAGAACACTAAGCCTTTTCTCCAGGACAGGGAGCCCACTGCTGCGTGACTCTTTCTGTATCGCTCTGAGCCCAGTTCCTCTCCCTCAGGCCGTGACCATAGCTGAAAAACATCTCCATGCAGTCAGGAAACTTCTCTTTAATCCTGAGCTTCCACGCAAATAAATAATTCACCGTGGTCCTGGGAAGTATTGACTTTCCAGCAATGACCAGTAGATGTACAGGAATGACTTTTATTTTTATTTTTTTCTGTTACTACATTTCAAAGCATCTCTGGCACCTCTCCCCTGAGGTTGTTAACGCCATAGGTAGCGCCTTCCCTGTAAGCTCTCCCTCTGGAAGGTAAAACGGAGTACTGCTTATTTTCAGGTTCCTTTGGCTGTGCTGATCGAGTTTCCTGCATAGTGACAGCTTCTGCCTGTGCGCATAGTGTGAAGAAGTCATGCATTTTTGATTCAGTAGTAGCTTATTTTTATATCAGCTGGCAGATGAGTCACACCTTCCCCCACTCCTTCGCCATCCCACCTTGGCACATGTGATTCATAGTGGTCCAGTGTCAACGTGCCCCGGGTTTCATGCGATAGCTCCATAGCCAGCGCTCGTCCCCAGCGTAGGTAGGTGACATTGGCAACTGGATGTCAAACGTGATGAGCCTCTACGGTGTTGTGGTGGAAAGCGGGAGAGGAGTCTGATACACGCTGGAGAATCCCAGGAAACCGAGAAGATCTCTGCTCTCCTCAGCCCACGCAATAGATGAGTCACAGCGTACGAGCAGAATATACTGACTCAGGGAGGGATATGTCGTTACATATAGAATATCGATGGATTCTGTGGTTTTGTTTTAATTTTTGGTCTGTAAACAAGTTCACCTCCAATGAAGGATGGCGTCTGTATGTTTACTTTTGGACCTCTTTCTGTTACACAACTCACTGGAGCGAAGCAGTCTGTTTACTTGTCAGGAAGTAGGACCAAGGAAAATGAAGGTGGTATAAATAACCGAGCCTTTTACATAGTGTAGTCAATATTTGCATATATATTTTTCAATGTAGCTGAGCTGTCTGCTACTCCATACCACGTACTAAGTTAGCTTTTTGGGATTGCCTATGTTGAGCACGTTTTTTCTCATTCCGCGTTGCTCGTGCTTTACTCATGACCTGTTGCATGCTTTGTGTGTCCCAGCATCCCGTATAAAGAAATTCTTTCCATGCTGGTTGCACAATGCTGTCATTCTCGGAGTAATTAGGTAGGGGTCATTTGTGTAAGACCTGTTGTAGGGATAGATGTAAACAAGTCACCGCGGTGGAGCGTGCTGCCAACACTAGCTATTTCACGGGGAACTCCCTGCGCGCAACACTTTTCCCCAAGGGAGCCGGAGTAACTCGAGGCCACCTAAATGAGGGTTAATGCAAGACGTCTACACCCCTGTTTAATTAAGGAGCACGGACATACACATTAGCTGTTGCTGTGGTCACTTTAATCTTCAGAAATCCCACTCCTGTTTGCCACCTTGATGAAAACATTGCTTGTGGCCAGGAGTTGAGCCGGCAGAAGATCGCCCCACAGTCGGGTGCTGGTTTGGGGCAGGAGAGAGCTGCTGGGTGGGGATTGCTCCTCTGCACCCCAAAGTGGGTTTGCACTGGCGGGGAGCAACAAGTGGCCGTCGCTGGAGCACCTTTGTGTCCTGCTTCATTGTACAGAAAGGCCTGTTCGTGGCTGTCATGCTACAACACTCTGGAGGAGCACTACAGCCTCCTCCTTTGAAATATTTGGAAATATTTCAGAATGCACGTGTTCGGTTACGCTACGTATTTAATAAGTGACTTATATGTGCAAGATGATAAAAACCTGACATCTATTTGCATGGAAAGCAACTTGCACCTTTGAGTCACATCTCATGTTTAACCATTTCCCTGCTTCAGATCCTTGCGATAGCCCCCAGCACTCGTTTTAAGCTGTTGGGTTAATTTTCTAACAGCGAGGAAGAACTTCTCCCTTCATTCTCAGATCTTGCAAAGAAACGCGCTGACGGTGATAGGTTTGAGATGCTTCATCAAGGAGACGTGGTTTCCTTCAATCTGAAAATGGCCTTTTTAAGCAAAAAACGCAACACGTGTGGAGGTCCCTCACACTTAGCTGCATCCTTAAAAGAAAGGTGAGCGGCAGTTTCACAATAAAGTCAGGGTAGTCCGACAAACTCTTGAACTTGAGGGATCTCTGACTTCAGAGCTTTTGACTTGCAAAATAAAATGTAGTGGATTCCCGTAGCACGCCCAGTTAAAGCCTGCCTGCTTTCAAAGCTGGCTTGCTGTTGATCTCTGGGGAATAATATTTTACTATCTAAAAATACTTGGGGTTTGGGTGTTTTGTTATATTTTTTTTTAATGTGGCAGTTCCCTTGTTAGGAGGGGCTTCCTGAATATGCACATTTCAGCGTCTCTTTTAATATCAGAAGTTTTGACTTCCTTGGGCTAAATTTAGACTTTGGCAATTGGAAGGTATCAGATGTTTTTAAAGCAAGGCCATTAATATTTGAATATGAGATTAGGGCAGTTTCCTTTATATATTTTTGAAAAGTCCTCGTGCTCCTCTTACTCTTCCGGTATTCATTGCAGTTAATCGCAAATCAAAACCCAGCGACGCAGGGCAGCGCGCGGAGGGGAATGGCAGGATGCCGGGAAGCTGAAAAATGCCTTTTCCCACAGACACTTTTCCTTGAAGCCCGATGTGCCTCCACAATGTGGGTCGTAAATCTGTAGCGGTCGGACTCATCGGAGTCATCCCAGGTGCCTGGTTGGGCTCTTCTGACAGATGGCAGCGTCTCCTGAGAGCAGGTTGGGTGATGTGCCGCTGGCCCAACTCCTGAACGGATCCGGCTGGGCTCGAGAAGTGGGATGGGCTGTTTGATCCTGAAGGTCCTGGTGCTGCTTCTGTTGCTTTCTAGCAAATCCTTCGCTGAAACAGCTCGTGCCCTGCCGGCAGCCCGGGCGGTGCTTGGGACTTTAAACAACTCAGCCATTGCAGCGAGGAGATGAAGATACTGTGTTTGGAAGATAAACTTTGGGATTCATATTTACATTGAATGGAAAACCCAGTTTGGCAATTAGGACCATGATAATTAATAAGGATGTAGCAACCGGTCTGCCTTGCTGTTCTGCTTGTCCCCCTTTCCCAGCCCTTCTATGAAAATTTTTCAATCTGTCGGGATGCGGCACTTGGAAACTAATTGAGGTCTAGAGCTGTACAAGTCGATTCATTTTCTGGAGGGCTGATGGCTCAGGTGTCGAGTACGGCCTCGAGTCAAATAAAGCTGATTCCCTTTTGGAAGGCGGGTGCTTGATTTAGTGGGATCCAGGCGCATCCTGTGCGCACACGGAAGGTTTTTAAGGCCCTCTTCACCTTCCAAGAGGGAAATAGTTGAGCTGTGCCAGGGAGGTTTGACGCAAGTGAAGTTCTGGTGTGCCAGGCTGCCCGCCTCTCGGGCTGGCTATTAAATGGAGTTTGCATTGCTGAGCTGTGCCCTGCCTGCTATTCAAAAACCTCCTCCCATCCCTAAAGATAAGCCATAGACTCTGCCCCTGAAATCTGTAATGGATCCAGTTATGCCAGGAGAACTTTTCAGCAAGCTCTGTCCTGGGTGGAGACTTGCAGTTTTGTAATAATTTTTCTGTCTGAAAGTGGCAGTTTTTCCTTCAAAACTCTGTTCCTCCCTGCTTGTACTCAGCAATCTTAAGGTGAAACAGAGAGATAATACCTGGGGGTAGTATGCTACCTAGCGCCTCTGAACTTCTGTTTTGCAGGAGGTTTTCCATCAGTCTGGAAGGACTGTGTGGTTAACACCTTCCTACTAATCTGAAAAATCCTTTTTTCCCTCAAAAACTACAGTAGTTACGGGACTGATGGATGCCAGGCTCTTGATTTGCATAGAGTTTACGTGTGTTTGACTCTCGGCATCCATCCTTTGCTAGTTTGGTGCTATTGCAGGAGCAAACGGCGGTCTCGTGGCTTTTGAATCAGTCCTCTCGGTGAGTCCTGCGCTGATGCTAAAGCAGCTTTGATGGCAGCATGAGGCATTCCTGCTGCCAAGCTGCCCTCCCAGTAGGACCAGCATGAGCGTTGCAGGGCCAAGCTTGCACCCATGGCTTTGCAAGAAGGTCTTAGCACTGCTGGGGGATGTCACGTATGGTTGTGCTGCCAGAAATGCCACCCAGATTGTCCCACTGTGGTCTGGCATGCAGAAGCTGGCCAGCTTCAACTGCCTGAGCATGGCCGAGCATCGCCTTATTCCTGAGCACCCAAACCAGAGCCTGCGTGTCTGATTTATCCGGCTAAATTGGACCAGCCTGATCCGTCACCCAAGACCCAAATGCCATTGGATCAACAGCAAATGTCACCTCTACGTGCAAGTTTTGCCTTATGTTGCTGTGCCATCCTGGCTACAACGACCCATGGTCGCTGCATGGAGACGTGGGTTGCAGCTGAGCTGGAATTCAAGCTGTCAGGTTCCCCCTGCATTGTCATCACGGCAGTTTTGCCCTATTTTTTTGTGCTATGGATTTTTGGCATGTGGGTAGGGAGGGGGTAGGGGGCTAGTAAGAGCTCTGCCTCCAGCTGACGGTCTCTGATGGAGATGAGCTGATGAAGGGCAGGGGCTGCCTGGGACTTGGTGTGATCAAGTCAAAATGTTTCTCTGGACGGCAGAGGAGCGATTCAGCAGAAGTCGTCTTATTGTTGCTGCTTTCTTAGTATTTTGCATCTTCCAAGAAGTAGCTTCTTCTTTGGCAGTGCTTCTGGAGTTAAATTTGTGTACTGCTGAGCGCTCCTTTGCAACTGAGAAGTTCTGTTGTTGATTTTTCTTAAGCTTCCTGTTGATTTTCCATAAGCTTCGTACCTGTAATGTAATTAATGTACATGACTTGTTCTCAAAGAAAAGAAAAATAAATGCAATCACAGGGCATAGCCTTAATCTTCTCAACTTTTCCCTGCTACCTGGTTAAAATGAAGCAGCCAAAACCTGCTGCTTAATTCCCTTTCAGCAGGTAGAGCTGACCCAATGCAAAAATTGTACAGCCGAGGAAAACTGAAGGGGAGGCAGTCTCTCTTTGGAATTAACCGGCAGAACCGACTTGCCCATCATAGATGTGACCTGGCTTTGCACCGACCGACAAACCTCACCTGGTGCGGTGACCTGCAGTGTGGCAGGAGGCCGCATCTTTCCCACTGGATCTGTCACACGGGAGACATGATCCCGACTGCAGAGGCTGCTGATAGCGCCTGGCTGGTTGAATATTTTTATTGAGCCTGGCTGGAGTGGTATTTTCTTCCACCCTTGTCCTTGTATCGCAGGTGTCTGGGAAAAGGTAGATAATTAAGCCAGAACTTAAGCTAGAACGTTTTGGCGTGGTTTAAAGTAACTCTTCTAAAACCTTCTCTTAAAGTGTTGTCTTACGCACCAGCTGCCATCGTCACTGGAGCAAGAGATTGTTGCAAAGGGCATATTGATATAAAATCTACCAGTAAAGTGGAGCACAGTCATTTCCCTTGAGCCCTAGAAATGTGAATTCAGTGTCCCGAAACTTGCCAAACAAGCAGTTTATTGTCTTCTGCTATATTGGTTTGTCTTTGTCAAGAATTGAAACAATTTCACTTGACTGCAGTTTACTTACTACAGCTGAAAAACTGCCCGTGAACAGGTGCCGCTGGGTAAATTTCCTAGATTATGAAAGTCTTCGTGCAGCTTAGCCTTCCCAGCTAGGGCTGGTTCTCCTCCCAGTCTGCTTTTCTTTTTATGAATACAAATGCGAACGTCCTCTTGGTACCCTCTCTGAACCTGCTTCTGTGTGTATGAATTGTTTAATAGAGTCAAGCCGCGATATCAGGAAACCAGCTTGTACAACTCAAGGAAAACGAAATGCCACCCCGTTTTCATAACACAGCGATCGTGAAAATTGTTTTTCTGCAACTGAAGTAAAAATCAAATTGCTTGGATTTTTACCAGCAGCGGGAACAAATATGTTCTTCCTTCTGTCCTTCCCATGTCTGTTTTTCCTCTGTTCCTTTTCCCATAGCTTTTTTTTAATAGATTCAAACACTAACAAGCTACTCAAAACAGAGCAAGGTTTCAAGACGTCCTGCATGTCCTGAGAAGATGCACAAAATACGCTGGAATTCTGGAGTGAAGCTTGAGTTTTGGCATCTGTGTGGAAGCCACGCCCGACTTGCAGACTTGTTGGAGATGACAGTATCTGTCTCCTCCTGGCTTTTACACAACTGTTGTACCGTTGTGTGCCGAGAGTCATCTCCTCCCATTAAAAGCTTGGCTTTCTCTGCGGTCACCAGGGGTGAAGGTGTTGATCCAGCTTGGGACATTCTCCCTTGCCAAGCTTCTCTCCAAGAGCTTTCAAAGTACCTCTTGGGTTCAGAGAGTGTTCGAGCTGGGTCTATTCCACGTCCAGGGGCACGGGAAGCGCCTTGCTCTGCCTGTCTTCCCTCTGGGCAGTGGCTCAGCACCCTTCTCACCCGCTGAGGGACTTAAGCGGGAAGTCCTGCTGCAGCTACTCCGGCTGGGCAGCGGCGCTGGAGCGTTTAGTAGAAGGGAGATGATTCATTGCCCAGCCGACACAGGGAAAAGATGTGAAAAGCTGGCAGCGGAGAGCCAAGTGTCTGGCAGCAGTTGGAGCAAACGGAGCAGGAGGATGTTCGGGGGGAGTGTGAGTAAGAGGAGCTCGTAATGATGCTGTAAAAGGGCTGCTGAGATGCCATCTGGAATAGGGTGAGCGGTTAGAGAGGAGATATCCGGAATAAACGGGGCCGGGAGCAGAGAAAGCCAGTACAAGGGCCAGTCGAGGTTTAAGGAGGTGGCTGCTGCGGCGGCGCTCGCTGCTGCTTTCCTTGCTGGGCTTTGGGCAGGGGAGAGGAGCAGCTGGGACTGGTTCGTGCTGAGCCACGCTCTGCCAAGTGCCCCTTCTCCCAGAGGAGGGAAAGCAGCATTGCAGGGAAGCCGGCAGGAGATGGTGGGATGCTGCCATATGCTCTGGATGGGTCTGGTTGCTCCTCACCCTAGTTTAGATGAGAGAGAGAGAACTAAAGGTAAATCATGGGCTCTGAAACCAGAGTATCAAAGCGCAGGAGAGCAAGGAAAGTATCCAGGAGCTTGACAGTCATAAGGTGGGCTGAAAACGCTTGTGATTCTCAAGCAGGTCGGTCATCTCCATTAGCATGGTGGGAAGGGAGCTGCAGCTCTGACTGCAGTCGCTGCCGGGTCACGGCGGCGTGCTAGTCCTGCTTCTGTACACTGATGTTCTTGTGTGTGTGTTGGATCAGCGTACCATTTTTAGGTTGTTTCCCTCATCTGATGCTGGTTCACGGTTTGTAAAGTCTTGGAGCAAGATTGGCAAGATTGTGGCGGACCCTGTGCCATCATCCCCTTTCCTGCCCACAATGCAGCTGCGCCTGAGTTGGTGCTGGAGTCAGAAACTGCATTTTCTGCTCTTTTTCCTTTGCATCTCAGCTGCTGGGTGTTTTCTTAAACAAGAGAAAATAATTCTCAATCATCCGAAATCTCTGTCCTTCCCCAAACTCCTCCAGTTGTGATTGAAGGTGAAGGGCTGCACTGAAAAGCTTTTGCAGTCCTGCTTTGAAATAAGACATCTCAGAAATGCGTGCGGTGAAATATTTGAAAGACCTTTAGGCTAAGTTTGTTCCAAGTAACAAGCCTATCTTAACTTTCTCCCCTCCTTGTATTTTTGAAGCAGATTATTCAGAAACCTGAAGGTTTGAACAAGATTTTGTAATTCCAGCCCGTAAATGTAACCCATTAACCAACGTGTTTGGGTAGATTTAAACCCACTGTCATGGGGCATGTTTTAAGAGGTGAAAAGATGAGAACTTGGCCCAGTCAACGCTGATAGCAAAGCTTCTGTTTCAGCTGGGATTTTATTCTGATTTGAAAATTAAGAGAAGGGTAGATCCTCATTAGTGTAATCAGCTTAAATGGGTTGACTACTCTAAAGCAATTTGTTTAATTTGTTTGGAACATGTTTAATTTTAGCTATAGACGTTCAGCACTCGCACAGTTGCTATTTATGCTGTTTATCATGTAATTTTGTGTTCTGTGATTTGTAAAAATAAACTTTCTGCTCTGAATGAGAATTTTGTGACAATCTACGTCCCATTCATCAGTGCTGCTTTAAAATCACGCAGAATTTTTTGGGCCCGAATTCTGCTGTCGTGTCTCTTCCCCTCTTCTCATCCATTTCTATGAAGAATAGTCCTCGTGGCTCACATAGAGTGGATTCCTGCGTCGAGCATAAGCTGTTTGCTTGACATCGGATTGCTCCCTCATTCTGTCTTCGCGTATCGAATTTGGGGTTCCTCAGGAGTGTCTCCCCTCTGCAGTAGAGCTCAGCTTTGAAGCACGCATGAAGAGGGGTTACGAAATTCTTCCATAATTCTTGAAATAAGATGTCAGCTCCTCTTTATTTGGCCACACCACGTCTAAGGCCAGCGGAACCCGATTTCCTGTGGGAGCAAAAAAATGTTGGTGATTCAGAAGCTACCAGTATCATTTGGTTTTCACAAGTGGCAGTTGTCTCCGGGCGATTTGATGTACGGGGACTAGGCTTTTGCACCTCCGCTGATGTAGGTGCCACATGGACCTTCCCGTACTTGCTACCTCTCTTCTTTGGTGTATTTTGGGCTGCTTGCTGTTGCACGAGGTTTATTCATGGCCTCTCACGATGCTCAAAGACAGAGCATCACACGTATTCTCTGCTGCAGCAAATCGTTTCCGTGCCTTCCATGTGGGGCAGGTGCTGCAAAATCAGATATCCCTTGGGCATAACCTGCTGTTTGTTACTGTTCCTTGTTCTTCTTATAGAATAGAAAACTTATAGAAGACTTATAGAATCACTTGGGTTGGAAGAGACCTTCAAGATCATTGAGTCCAACCATAAACCTGCGTCAAAACCACCCCTAACCCGTGTCTCTCAGCACCACGTCTGCCCGTCTTTTAAATACCTCCAGGGATGGCGATTCCACCACCTCCCTGGGCAGCCTGTTCCAATGCTTGAGAACCCTTTCGGTAAAGAAGTTTTTCCTAATATCCAACCTAAACCTCCCCTGGCACAACTTGAGGCCGTTTCCTCTTGTCCTATCGCTTGTTCCTTGGGAGAAGAGATTGACCCCCACCTGGCTATAACCTCCTTTCAGGGAGTTGTAGAGAGTGAGAAGGTCTCCCCTCGACCTTCTCTTCTCCAGGCTAAACAATCCCAACTCTCTCAGCCGCTCCTCACAAGACTTGTTCTCCAGACCCCTCACCAGCTTTGTTGCCCTTCTCTGGACACGCTCCAGCACCTCAACGTCTCTCAGATACTGCAGTGCCCAGCATGAGCAAACACCGAGGTTTTTTTGCGTTGATCTGACCTGTTGCTGAGTGGTGTGAGCACGAGGAGGCGGTGGGATGGTCCCTTTTGGTGACAGCTCACAGGAGCAGTTAGAGTTTTAGCATCTGGGGAAACCTGAGGCCAGAGTCGCGTGGCTGCACAGGAGCACAGTGGAAGCAAAGTCTGAGTTTTCAGCTTTGATGTCTGCATTTGCCGTCGCTCCAGCCACGATGCTTTAATCTCTGAAATGCTATGCGAGGTTTTTTGCTGTGCTCAGCTTGAATTTTTGCCAAGACATCGCACTGCTGAAATAGCAGAATTTGCCTGTGGATTTCAGTGCAGTGATCAGTCTGTGTTTATTGGGGTGATAAACTTTCCACGAGAGCAAGGGTGGAGCGGGGCTTTTTACATACAGTCAAGCCAAATCACTCAGCAACGAGACTGAAGCCGTTAAGCAAATTCAGATGATTTCTGGTTGCAGCAGCCTTCACTGTGAAAGGCTGCTTTTTCTCCAAAGGAGACCCTGCATGTGTCGTGTCTGGATTTTCTTGCCTTAATATGTTGGTTGTGCTTAATGCCACAGAGAAATTCCTCATTTAGATGTTGTTTCGTGTATTAATTGCGTTAAACCGATCATGGTTTGTATTTTAAGTGTTGAGTTGTACCTTTGAATCCTCACGAGCAGACTGTGGCTTTTCATCCCGCACTCTTTGAATGCAGAACTGCTCATCTAGGACAGATTGCTTCACAGCACCGTGGCTTCGTTTGACCTTTTCAGTCCTGTGCCGAAACAATTGCTCACCGCGAAAAACCTCAAGTTCGACTGCCCAGGCAAAAGATAATTCTTCCTCAATCAATCTCTTCTGCTGGCGATGTCCTTCTTAAGTATTTACAGCTCTGCTGGTGGTATTTGTGAAGTTTTTGTGGTTCACCATGACAATGGACCTGGTGGGACCAGGACGCGTTGCTTGTTGGTGAAATAGAGAAAAGCTACATCCTGAATTGTGCAGATGGGCTGCGGTTAAATAAAATTTTATGCAGATTTTCTTAGGCTGCCCCTTTTTTCTTATTCATGAGAAGGAGGGGTCCAGAGGTGCCTGTACCTCCATTTTGCAGAGAAGCATCCTGAAATCATCTAGCCTCATCTGCCTGCTTGGATCCTGCAGGTATCAAGCCTTAATATTTACACCAAGCTTACAACTTCTCTTGCAAGCTTTGCCCCTTCCTAAAATGATGCTAAATGTTGACTTGAGTGAGCTGAGGGCGCATTATCCTGTGTCCCTCATGACTTTATTTCAGTAACCTCATGACTTAATTTCAGTAACCAGGCATGGGCTTGTCAGTGATGCTCCTTTGTGGCTAGGATGTGTGAGTGCTGCGGCCTGGGTCTGAAAATCATAGAGTCATAGAATCATAGAATCACTTGGGTTGGAAGAGACCTTCAAGATCATTGAGTCCAACCATAAACCTACACTGCCAAAACCACCCCTAACCCATGTCCCTCAGCACCACGTCTGCCCGTCTTTTAAATACCTCCAGGGACGGCGATTCCACCACCTCCCTGAGCAGCCTGTTCCAATGCTTGATAACCCTTTCGGTACAGAAGTTTTTCCTAATATCCAACCTAAACCTCCCCTGGCACAACTTGAGGCTGTTTCCTCTTGTCCTATCTCTTGTTCCTTGGGAGAAGAGATTGACCCCCACCTGGCTATAACCTCCTTTCAGGGAGTTGTAGAGAGTGAGAAGGTCTCCCCTCCACCTTCTCTTCTCCAGGCTAAACAATCCCAACTCTCTCAGCCGCTCCTCATAAGACTTGTTCTCCAGACCCCTCACCAGTTCCATTGCCCTTCTCTGGACACGACATATTTATATATGAAATACACGTCACAGCATTTTTATTCTAGCAAAGCCAAGAGGTAAGCTCTTTACTGCAGAGCTGGCAGCATTGCTGCTGAAAACCCTCAGAGAAAAATCGAACCCTAAAAATATGCCTGAAACTAATAATGTCTTCTGTAGGCCGGCACTTAGGATGCTTTTTTTTTTTTTTTTTTTTAATGTTCTTCCCTACAGCTTCACCTTGCAGGAGCTCCCACTTAGTTGAGCCTTCTTGAGGTTTAAAGCGGAGAAGAGTGCTGCAAGCTCATGGGGTACTCTTGGCTCATAGGCTTTGGGTGGGTAACGGACCCTCGTGCACGAGAAATAGTCGTGTTGCTTCCTTTCCTACATGAAATCCCCACCTTTGGAGTCTTGCTGCAATTTATCTTCCTGATTCTTACGTTGAGTAGGAATTTGATTTTAATTGCCATGCACTGTCTTTACCAAGTCAACTTACTCCTTTCCCCTTGCTCTGGGAATGGGATTCTTCGCCTTCCTTAAGAGCCTTTCTCCAATCTTATTCTCCCGTATTCCTTAATTAGCACACTCCCAATCTGAGTGGTTTCCTTCCTGATTTGCACTTTTCAAGACTGTTATCCTGGTGTAGAAATTGAGGTAAAAGTACTCACCGTATATATATATCTTGAATTTATAACGGTCTCAGTTTTAAATTTTCCGTGGAATATTCTGTGACTCTGTTCTATTATTCTCTAGTATTCTTCTATTATTCTTTAAAAAGCAGAGATGATGATCTTGGTATTAGAGGTAATGTAGGTAATTCCTCATCAGATTTTACTGGAAACTCAATACCTCACCATGAGTTCTTTCAAGAGCTATTGCAATTTTCAAGCCTTCAGCGCTAAGTTGATAGCGTTAAATTATCATTCGTGTTGGTTTGGGGATAGTTGCAAATGTTTTGGAGCTGCCTGGGTCGCATCCCATCATTGTTCAGCTTTATGAATTGCATCTGCATCAAACCATCCTATTTTCTTAGAGGGCTTAATTGCTGTTAATGTTTCCTAAAACACTGAATCTCTGTGAGGAGCAGTAGCTTCCCAAGTCCGGGTTGGGTAAATGTTTTACATAGGATGGAAAACTCCAGTTGGACTGGGAATTCCTGCAATACTCTGTAATATGTCATTAATGCATCCCGATGACTGATACCTAATATGATTCCCCAGGCGTGTGAGTTAATGAGATTAAAACCATCCGACGGTAATCTTTGTCAAGCTGCATTTTGGTCTTTTTGAGCAATACATGGGAGCATAAGTTCTGTAGTATTTAAGCTTTGCTAATCTTAGTGCCGCATTTATTGTATTGTTGGCAGGTTGATGAGTGCCGTCGGGCAGATTAACGAGGCTTCCCTAAATCTGTAGTAGGACTTAAAGTTATTATGTCGCTGACACACTCCCACCTTTGTGTTTCCCTCTTTTACTGCCTTGACCTGGGCTGGGCTGGGCTGCCTGAGCACGCCACGGAGCAGATACAAAACCGTGCAGTTTCACAAGCAATTTAATTCTGGTGTCTGATAATTGCTGAGGTTTTTTGCTGTTTTTAATAATGATCTCTTATGTAAATATAGGTACGTTTATGCGTTTAGTGAAAACGTGCTGTAAAATTTATAATCCCTATTCTTTGAGATCCCCTGATGTATAATTTACAGACCACTGTGTGACTTAGGAAAAAAGGCTGCGTACGTAGTGGTGCTCCCCATGCCAAGCCTTCGCACTGAATAGCAGGATGTCAGATCTTTGTGTGCTGTCGCAAAGATGTTATTTTGACATAGGACAAACCCCCATATTTCAAAACAAAAACCCTTCCATTGTGTTTTGGAATGGCTTGTGAGATGTAGACTGGAGATGTATTACCAATAAATAAATAAATAAATAAATTACTCCGCTTGATACTGATGCCGGGATGCTGCGCGCCTGTGCTGGATGCTGATTAGAAAAATTTGCAATTAGCCCTGCACTGAATTCCTCCCTGTCTGGGCTGGTCTGACTTTTCTTTTTGCCGAAAAGGTAATTCAGGGAGCGCTGCATTGCTCAGTGAGTGCTCAGACACCAAGGCTGGGTTTGGGTTTTTTTTCCCTTTTGGTGCCTTTCAGAAAGCTAATCCATGCAAAAAGCCGCTGTCAGCTGGGTATAAATATTGCCCACTCTTGCTGAGAAACCCGTTGAAGAGCTGTTAGGTGGGAAGGGTAGGCTTCCACTCCTACCAGTTGGGTGTCGAGAGTTTTGTGTGCGACTTCACAAAACTGTTTGCACATATGCTTAATGACTGGGGTTGCTTATTTTCTACACAGTGCTGGATCAAAACTTAAATCTTTGTAAGGTTATGCTGAAAAACGATGACTACATATTATCTTGGTTGAAAAAGCAGCCCTTTTTTGGATGTGCCTCATTTTCTGCAAGGGCTGTCATCTTCCTGACTGCTCGCACAAGTGCCGGCCCACGTGTGGGGTTTTACTCTGCCTGGTGTTTAGCACAGCGTAGGGAGCTCCATGTCTCGGAACTTGATGTCCAAGCATTTACACTGCCAAAGTTAGATGCTTTCATGTGGTCACGTTATTGCTTTGAAATCCATTTGTCTATTCAAGGATGTAGCTGAGCAAAGCCTTGAGTGATTCGGCCTTCGGTTCATGCACAGTGCGTGCTGAAACTTATTTGCTTGCTGGGCAAGATCAAACAGAAAGGACACTCGAGAGGTAAAAATAAAGGTTCTGCCCCGTGAAAGATTTGCAGCCAGGAGGGAGAGTATTAACGTTGTCCGGTTGACTGATTTCGATTCTTTTCATATTCTTCCAGCTGAAGGGCTTCCCCAGGTGTATTACTTCGGACCGTGTGGAAAGTACAACGCCATGGTACTAGAGCTGCTTGGTCCTAGCTTGGAAGATTTGTTTGACCTCTGTGATAGGACGTTCACTTTGAAGACGGTATTAATGATAGCCATCCAGCTGGTGAGTAACAGCGGGCAGCCTCTGCGAGGCTGACTTGGGTTTATCTCTGTCCTGGCTTAGCTGAAGGAAGGGGTTGACACAGTGCGACGTTCAGGAATGTCTGTTGGTTGGAGGGAGAAACTCCCTCCATCGGAGAATCACAGAATAGTTTGGGTTGAAAGGGATCTTCAAAGATCTAGTCCAACCCCGCTGCCATGGGCGGGGACATTTTTCAGTAGATGTGGTTGCTCAAGGCCCCATCCAGCCTGACCTTGAACAGTCCCAACGACCCTCATCTTCTCTGGGCAGTGTTGAAGGTGCTCTTTCAGTTTAAGAACATTGCCCCATGTCCTGTCCCTACAGACCTTGGTAAAAAGTCTCTTTCCATCTTTCTTATGAAAGAAAGCTTCTCAGGTTTGAGAAAAAATAACACTTATGAAGGGCAGGTCAAATTATGCTTATGGGCAAACTTGTTCCTTGCGTGGCAGAACCAGTGAAGCTGGATTCCTATGGACTTGCATCCTGTGTCCCCTGCACGGCCCTCTCCCAGTATCTACCCCAGCTCCCTCCCTCTGTTAGGACATCCCCCAGGACATCTCATTTCTCACCCGCTCCCCGGGACACGGGGAGCACAACACCCTCCCACGCTCCTACCAGTTTTACTGGTTCGGTGCTACCAGGCTGCTCATAGACTGAAACCTCTCAGAGCGACGGGAGCTGAGCTCTCCTTAGCCAAGGTACCAGCATTCGTGGTCTCTGCCTTGGTCAAATTTGGTCAAAACTGGCCAGTGGGTTTAAATGACGACCAGTTGGAAAGTGGTAGATCTACGCGTAGCATCATGGAGCCCCTTATTTGCCTGATAACAAAAGGAAACTGAGATGAAAGTGGTAGTTTGGATTTGTGTTTGTGTTAAAAGCGGACAATGTGAAAACTGAACGCGCTAAATGTGGTGCGTGAGCTTCCAGGAGTGGGAAAGGCCAGTCAGCTGTTGGTTTAGTTTGCCTTTCTGCTTTTCAGCCCATGGTGTGCAGACACCAAAGCAACCCAGCAGAGGTGGGACAGCATATTCACGTTAAGGGATCTGTGGATAGCAGGGTTGAAATAAAGAGAAGATGGTGAGTGAGCAGGGAACACAGTTCTTTCTAAATAAACTGGTTTGCCAGAATGTGAGCAGAATCTCAAATGGAAAACTGAGGTCACAGATGCAGAAGTTTGAACAGTGCCTGCCTGCTGTTGGGTTCATGAAGTTGTCCTCCTACAGCTAGTCTAGTTTTGTTGGCTTTGAGTGTTCCTTCATCAGTGGAAAACCAATTTATAGTATTGTTTTTAATTAAGTGGCAACAGATGGCGAAGCCTCAGATGTAGCTTATATGACCTTTTGATTGTAAAGATGTAAAATGTAAAGATGGAAATTTATTCCCGTGAGACTGTTGGGGAAATCAAGATTGTCGCAGCAGGTTCTGTCTGCCTTTTGCCAAGCCCTAGGGTTGCAGATTAGCTGTGTGCTTGGACAGTCTTCACCAGCATCATCTGCTGATCTTGTGACCTCAGCTGGCCTGCCAGCTCAGCTAGGCACTGGTTCCAGTTTGAAAAACAGATGCTTAGGGTGATGTAGGGAGACACCAAAAGCAATCGCAAATGGAGGAGTTGATGTTCTCCAAAAGGAGCGGGCAGCGCTGCTCCTTTTCCCATGGGGTCATGTTTTAAGACCTTTCCAGTCCTCTCAGGAAGATTACCTGAGTTACCGTATGCATACCGTATGCATGCTTGGACCGTATGCATTTAAGGAGACAGACTGAGCATCTTCAGGTGTGTCCCGTCTCCTTCCCCGGGAGGTTTCCTGGGAGAAGGGCTTACCTGGCCCTCAGAGACATATTTTCTGAAGGGGCTGGCACTTAGTGCTGGACTGTGATGAAAACCCTTCTCTCCAGCCATGAGGCTTTGGGGGAAATTGTCTTAGATTTATCTTTGCTCCTACACTAAATCATTGCAGTCATTGTGTTGTGCTCCAGTGTGAGAGAAGCATTAGAGAAGGAAAGTTGAGCTGTTAATTCAGTGGGTTCGCCTCCATAAATTATGTTTTGCTCTTGCTTTTGACCAGCCAAGCCTGCTTAAGCTGCTGTAATTCGAACCACAGGCATGAGGAGAGATAAGACTTCGCTGCCAGAATCCAGTGTGTTGCACCAGCAGTGTTTCTCTCCTCTGGTGCTTGACACGCTTGTTAATGAAGCCTAATATCCAGGGAGTCTTCCCAAAAATGTGGATGGCCTGGTGCCACCCAGACAGCAGAGGAGCACCCTGCCCTGATGTAGGGAGCGAGGGACAACTCAGCACCTTGCAGAAAGCCGCTGCTCCCATTTGGTTCTCACCAAAATGTAAAATTAGTGGGTTTTTAGCCCAGGAAGACCACCCAAAGGTAAAGCAGTGCTGCTTGTCTGGGAGGCGCCTCTGCAGTGCAGGGCTTTGGGGAGCTCCTGGGAGATGACCCGGATGCTGGGAGTCACCTTTGCTTTGCCTCTCCAGCCTTGGAGAGGGGGGAAGGAGGTTTTCCCATGTGTTGAAGCAGCAACGCTGGCAGCAGGGGTGCCCCAAGCTAGTGGCATGTCAAGTGTCCACCCTTTTATCCCCTAGATCTTTCTCCCCCCACTGGCACGTAGTGATCCCCACGTCTTTAGGAGCACCCCATCCCTTCTCTGCTGTTTGCGTGGTTCCTCGCCCTCGCCTGCCGCAGGCTCATCCTGACGGCTACCAGCTGATGCTTTCGAGGTCCCGGTTAGCTGCCTTCTCCTCCCTCTCCCTCCTTAAGCCTGACTGCTGCTGCGGTAAATCTCCAACATGGGTGCTGCGTGCTAAAATTAGGCGGGAACTTTGAATGGCGGTGTGGTGGCACCCAGTCTCCTTTTCTTGTGTCCAGTGGCCAATTTTTAACCAGAGGCGTCCCTGAAGGGTGGTTTTTGATAAGCATGTGTGCTTGGCTGGTCTTACTTAGCTTGACAGGTAGCAGCATCTCAGGACTGGGGTGGATCCTTTAACTCTACAGATGTTAGAAGAAAGAAACGCCCTCTAGGAGAAACAAATACATCATCGTTGTTTTAAGGAGTGTCGCTTGTGATTATGGGAGAATCTAAGTGTGGTTTACATCAAGAAGACTCTCCTGGCTGAGGGAGATAGAGACGGGATGATAATGAGTCTTCGAGGAAGATGGAGAACCCATTTTGGAGTCTTTTCAGATGAGATGACACAGTAGGAAGGTCTGCCTGGGCAAGGGGACGAGCCACGCAGCCCTCAGGTTGGTCACCAGGCTTGGATGTTCTTCTGGTAAGCGTGCGTTGTGTTCAGAGTTGTGGCAGCAGCTCATCAAACACAGCTTGGGTCGAATCAGAAACGCCCTTAGTCTGAGGCGCTGTTTCATACCTCTTGGTAAAAACCTGCATTGATGGAACCCTCTGTTTTCCTTCCCCCGGTGGAAGCATTCCGGCTCCGGTGCTTTTGTAACTTGTGCATCTCCGATGCTTCGTGTTGCTCTGCTAAGAGCATCAAACGGGAACTGCTTCCTCCGCAGGCAGCTGAATAGATCGAGTGGCCGATGTTCCTGAACAAAGAATTGGCAATTAAAAACGTCTTCACTGATGTCAGTCCCTAAAGCCCATAAATCAGAAGTCATCTTAGGGTTTTGAGGAACTGACTCGATGTTCAGGTTGGGGGAGAACGCTTTTTATTCTGGCTTCAATTTTTCACTCTTAGCCACATCCAACATGTGCGATGCTCATTGACAACTCAGTTTTGTCAGGAGTAAATGTCATTTTCACCCTTGCTTTAAGTGCTTGTTTTCAGAGACACGGTCTGTTGTGCCTGGCACTGTACAGACACTTCTGGCTGCGATCTGGACCAAGTCACGGTGAAAAGATTTTTGACTGGTGACCATTAAAATCGTCTTGTGTAAGAGACGCTGTTGCGGTTTAAGCCCAGATTGCAACTAGGACCACGCAGCCACTCGCTAGTGGGATGGGGGAGAGAATCAGAAGAATGAAAGTGAGAAAACTCATGGGTTGAGACAAAGACAGTTTAATAAGTAAAGCAAAAACCGTGCGTGCAAGCAAAGCAAAATGAGGAATCCATTCACTGCTTCCCACGGGCGGGCAGGTGTTCAGCCATCTCCAGGAAAGCCGGGCTCCATCACGCATAACGGTGGCTCAGGAAGACAAACACCATCTCTCCAAATGTCCCCCTTCTTACCCCAGCTTTATATGCTGACCATGACGTCATGTGGTATGGGATATCCCTTTGGCGATGGGGGTCGGCTCTCCTGGCTGTGTCCCCTCCCAACTCCTTGTGCCCCCCCAGCCTGCTCGCTGGTGGGCGGCGTGAGGAGCAGAAACAGCCTTGACGCCGTGTAAGCCTGGCTCAGCGGTGACTGAAACATCCCTGTTTCCAGCACAAATCCAAACGTAGCCCCGTGCGCTCGTTAATTTACTGTGAAGCAAATTAACTCTACCCCAGCCAAAACCAGCACAGGCACCAAACCAGCCGTTAAACAGGAGGAATTTTTTATCTCTGCTCATCTGATTTATATTCAAGCAGGTGATGTGTGGAAGAAAGGCTCGAACTTATCAGGAGGGTCTAGAGGTGGGATCGTCAGCGACATCAGATCCTCAAGAATTACCTTTTTGGGGAAAGCAGGTTTATTACGCTTGCTTTCTTGGCAGGAGAGGTGAAAATAAAAGCATGGTTTTCTTTGGCATCTGGTTAAATGTCACAAATATCCTCTTGTTTCTCAGCCTCAGCGCAGGGGTCCTGCTGTGTGCCAGCGGATGCTCTCCCGTCCTAGGGGTTTTTCCGACATCTGAAATGGAGATTTATGCCTCCTAAGATGGACTCGGCCGGCCATGGCCATGGAAAGCCTGCTGTAATTCACAAGCAGAGCCTCCCGTCCGCCCCTAGTGTTCCTGTGCCCTCTGATAAAATGCCATAGTCTGGTCTTGTTACTGTTAAAATAACAGAGCAGATGTTAACGCTGCCTCACAGTCACTGTTTTTCCAGTGTAAAAGCAATTCCAATAGTTAGTCCCAGCTCTTTGCAGTGGCTTCTCTGTCCTTAGAGGAATTAATGCACGGACATTAGAGCCTGTAGTTCAAACTACGAGTGCTGTGTTCAGTTTTGGGCACTGCAGTATCAGAGAGATATTGAGGGGCTGGATCGTGTCCAGAGAACGGCAACAGAGCTGGTGAGGGGTCTGGAGAACAAGTCTTATGAGGAGCGGCTGAGGGAGTTCGGATTGTTTAGCCTGGAGAAGAGAAGGTGGAGGGGAGACCTTCTCACTCTCTACAACTCCCTGAAAGGAGGTTATAGCCAGGTGGGGTCAATCTCTTCTCCCAAGGAACAAGAGATAGGACAAGAGGAAATGGCCTCAAGTTGTGCCAGGGGAGGTTTAGGTCGGATATTAGGAAAAACTTCTTTACCGAAAGGGTTGTCAAGCATTGGAACAGGCTGCCCAGGGAGGTGGTGGAATCGCCATCCCTGGAGGTATTTAAAAGACAGGCAGATGTGGTGCTGAGAGAAACGGGTTAGGGGTGGTTTTGGCATAGGTTTATGGTTGGACTCGATGATCTTGAAGGTCTCTTCCAACCCAAGTGATTCTATGATTCTGTGAAACACAAAGGACTGGGGACCGTGTCTCTGCATCCAGCATATTTCTGGAGTGGGAACTCCACTTCTTTTCTTTGTCTCTGCGTGGGTCTGAGTCAGGCTGAGGTCGCGCTGCGCTGGCGCTGCTCGTTTCTCCTCACCTGGAAGGGCGACGCAGTGCAGATACTCATCAGCTCCCCCGGACTGGCAGCCACCAGCAGCGTGAGTGTCTTGTCAGGGAGAATAAAGCATGGAGGCTATTCCACGAAACATCTTTCTGACTTGGAGAGCATCTTTCAGCCATCATTGGCTGTGCGCAGCTCTCCGGCAGCACATTGTGAAGCATACAGGCAGGTGGAAGTAAAGAAAAAGGAATCTGAGAGACCCAACAGCACTGGGGGGATGGAAGCAAAAAAGCAGGTAAATAAGTATCTCCCAAGTGCTGCTGGAGTGTATCAGTTCATCTGACACCTCAACTGTTCAAGATGTTGTCCTGGCCAATGTGACTTGCTGGGAGGTTTTAAGGAACAAAAAAAATAGGCTTTTTTTGGGGGCTGTGTAATTGCTGTTGGCCATTTCAACAACTGAGCTTCTCTGGTAGCAGGGACAAATCAAATGAGCCAGTCAGGCTCTGTTTGAAAGCCTGTGAGCTTATGGAGAGGCGAGGAAACGCTTTGTTCCAGTTTTAAGGGTTGCATCTTAATTTGAATTGCCTCCCGACATACCTTTTTGTCTTCCAACCTGCTGCTGTGTCCTGTAGATGATTCAAAGCATGAAGAATGGCTGAAGTGCAGAGCATCTGCTCTGTTCTGCATCATCCTATAATTGATTAGAAATAATGCCTGTTAGCTGTGAAACCCATTTTCTCAGCCCCTTGAAATAAATCACTACTTAGGAGGGGAACAGCAACATGTGCTGTTACCTTCTTTGAAGAGCCTTTGAGCAAGTCCTGTTTTTTTAAGGCTGATTCACCCACAGTCAATTTTTTCCTGTCTCCTGCCCTCCCTGTACAGCGCTTTTTTATTTTATAAGGAGTGCTGCCCCCTCCTGCCTGTTAGCTCTTTCCGAGTTGTGGAAATGCAGCAGTTTTTCCTTAAAAATAAGGTATCTGATAAAGCTCTGGGAGCAGGGTGGAGTGATTACATGCGCATGGATCTTTCAGCTAGGTGTGGATCCACTGCTGGGTTGGGAGCTGCTCAACTAGGGGAAAAGTTGGCTTGTTGGTCCGGAGCGGCACATGCTCCAGCCTGGCCCGTGCCGGAGGTGAGGAGCCGCCCTCCCAGTAACAACCCAGTGCAGAACTGCTTGGGAGCCAGTGACTCCTTGCAGGGAGCTCCCTGGCGGGGGTCACCAGCTGGTGGCTCTCGCCTTAAATGTTCCCCAGTTCTGATGGCATCAGGCTGTGAGGTCAGCTGCAACAGTGCGGCAGTGACCTCTGCGGACTGACGCTCGTTAGTGCAAAATTGTGAGTTTGCAAGAGATTTGCAATGGTTTAGTCGTGCCGCCAGCCTGCATGCAGATGGGTAGATGGCCTTTCCAAAGACGCATCTTCCTTAAAAAAGCTGCCGTGCATGCTGGGCAGTCATGGACCAATACAGCTGTAAGTGGTAATTCACATGATTTCATTTAAAACCTATTTAAAAAAAAATTAAAGGTAATAAATTAAATGAAATGGTGAATTATTTCCAATCGGAATATTCTAATAAGTTAGGAACCCAAAGGAGAACTACTTGGCAGCCTATTCAAACTTCACCTGCAATGTATTTAGTTTCAAAAGCAATATTAATGATGAGCATCTCAATAAGGTGCTTTGTTAGAGGGGAAAATGGCCCTCCATCGCCTTGGAAGTGGAGTTGCTGCCCTTTTACCTTCCTGTCTCAGCCATACTGCCAGAACAAAGTTAAGTCAAAAGCTGAAAAGCATTCCAGATATTCCTGGTTGACAACTGATGAGATTAATTATTGTTTTTAGTCAGCATTGAGGATCGCAAAGCTTCTGCCTGCCCAAAAATCCCCCCCCATGAAGAATCTGGCATGTCTAAGGCAACATATGGGTCGAGGGAGGAAGGTGGTAAGACACAGAGCAACAAGGGAAGGCTGTGGGCAAGGGAACAGCTCTTGGTAACCGGTTTAGCGTGTTTAAAGTCAATACAAAAAGGCTGCTGTGATTCCCTGGGGAATCCTTCCAAGAGCTGTTTCCCAGTAGTAACATTTCAGAAACAGCCTTCGGAATTCCTGTAGGAATAAAGTCAGGGAGCACAGTACAGTAGCTGGAGAAAGGGAAGGGGGTGACAAATTCCTCTTCCAACTCTGTGTTGGAGAACACAACCCAGCTCCAATCGTAATTTCTGCCTTGGTTCGCTCTGTGTGTCGTTGTGTTCCCCGCAGAGTAGCGGAAATTGAGACATTGAGGTGCTGAAGCATGTCCAGAGATGGGCAACAAAGCTGGTGAGGGGTCTAGAGAACAAGTCTCCTGAGGAGCGGCTGAGAGAGTTGGGATTGTTTAGCCTGGAGAAGAGAAGGTGGACGGGAGACCTTCTCACTCTCTACAACTACCTGAAAGGAGGTTATAGCCAAGTGGGGAGTCAATCTCTTCTCCTAAGTAACGAGCCATAGGACAAGAGGAAACAGCCTCAAGTTGTGCCAGAGGAGGTTTAGGTTGGATATTAGGAAAACTTCTTTACAGAAAGGGTTATCAAGCATTGGAACAGGCTGCCCAGGGAGGTGGTGGAATCGCCATCCCTGGAGGTATTTAAAAGACGGGCAGACGTGGTGCTGAGGGACATGGGTTAGGGGTGGTTTTGGCATAGGTTTATGGTTGGACTCAATGATCTTGAAGGTCTCTTCCAACCCAAGTGATTCTATTTTCCAAATCTGAGCTCGCGCCCAACGGAGCCTCGGTGCTGGGCCAACAGAACCTTGTTGTCTTGTTGGTTGGTCTGCTCACAAATAACTTTCGCCTCATCATTTTGCAGATATCTCGAATGGAGTACGTGCACTCGAAGAACCTCATCTACCGAGATGTCAAGCCAGAAAACTTCCTTATTGGCCGGCAAGGCAATAAGAAAGAGCACGTCATTCACATCATAGACTTTGGATTGGCGAAGGAGTACATTGACCCAGAAACCAAAAAACACATACCTTACCGGGAACACAAGAGCTTAACTGGAACGGCCAGATACATGTCCATCAACACTCACCTTGGCAAAGGTTGGTGTGGTTGGTGGGAGCTTGCTGTGCCGTGTCCTGCGGGGCTCTGATGGTGGCTTGGCTTACGGCTCTCTTGTGTCCTTCAAGCTATTTGTAAACCGCTCAGTGCCGTGATGCTGTTTACGGTTGTGAGGCTGACACCCCTCCACTCCCTTTTAAGGAACTGAGACAGCCCAAGTGTTGGAAGCCTCGTAATTATAGTTTTATTAGGAGCTAAATAACCGGTAGCAACCCTGCATTGATAAAAGGCAAGTAGGCAGGTAGTAATTGCTGCACTAAATGATGACCAAATAGATTTTTTTATAGCACAGCTCTGTACTGGTACCTTCCACTTTCAAGTGTTAGAGTTGGATGTAACTGTAATTGATTGGAGAAAATTAAGGATTTAACTACTTTTAAACCTGGCTTTCATCTCCTTTCCTCACTGCCTTCTTTCATACCATTTCTGTGCCTGAAAGGCAAAAAAACTTATTAAATGTTTATGTTCACTTAACCTCGTAAGTTCAGTAAGGTAGTGGAATATTCTTTGAGTAGCGTCCCAGCTATGAGCTCAAGGCATCGCTGGCTTTCGCATCTCTTGGAAAGCTCCCTTGCTTTGGGGAGCAATGAGGGATGAGCCCAACTTCTAATTTTGGAAAACCTGGTGCCGAGTCAGGAAGGGATGGAGGAATGAGAAGCCACAGCGGGAGCAGGCTCGGGAACTGCTGGTGCCAGGTATGCACTCCGCAGGTGGATTTGGAAAGAAGATCTGCTTGCGTTTGAAGTACACTATTTGGCCTCTTTTAGGACCCTTTTCCCTGCAGGTTTTGCAGGTCACGCTCATCTTCCTCTTCGTGCGGGGGAAGAGTCGGTTGTGGGCAGATGTATTTGAGGAGGGGAAGGTTGGCTCCCGGCTGTGCACAGGGGTGTCTCTGCCCAGAGGGGTTTCCTGGTGCTGCTGCTTGGCTGGTGAGGTCAGCCCAGGTGGAGTCGATCCTTTCACATTTGAGGACTGAGCAAAATAAAGGAATCTGACTGCAATTTTTCTGAAAGATGAGTGCGCTCAACCATCTTCCCAAGAAGTTCATCTGCATCATTGCACTAAATTACCCAGGACATCCTCTTCCCCCCCGCCCTTTTTACTGCTGTATCAGGGTAACCTGCAGGAACTGTCATCTCAATTCCCTTCCACTGAGTGTTCTCACTCCCAGCTTCTTCTGAGGGTTAAATTTGCTGCTGCTTGTGAAGAAGTCGGGCTGTGCAAAGCGCTGCCTTTTTCTCCCCTGGCAGATGATGCAGCATCAGGCAGAGCTTACGCGCAGTTTGTCGTGGCGTGTGGGCTGCATGACTAGATCTGCTCAGGATTGCAGCTTTGGAGAACGTTATCTGCCTGCAGGTGGAGATTTGGAGGAGAGGAGATGGCATCAAATTGGTCTGTGACCTCAGGGAACCCAAGTCTGCACGATGGCATGTGGCGGCAGTCCCGTGCTGTTGCACTCTAGATTTGTCTTGTATACTCCCTTGGGATTTTTTGGTACATTTTGGTTGATTATTTTAAGGATGCTTTTTGCTTTGGCTTGAGGCCCCCTTTTTCCTCCCCCTCAGTTATGCTCCTAACATCTGCATGGCAACAGCAGCAAGTGTTTCACAAGGAAAAGCAGTGCTAGAAGGAGCTATTTTTGATCTGCTCTGATGTGATGAGCTGCAGAAGCAGCTGGGAAAGGGTTGACACTGTGCAACATGGTAATTCCCTGCAGCTGGTTGCAAGCGTCCCCTGCCTGTTCCTGTGCAGTTCAGAGGAAATAACGTAATCCAGCCCCACATCGCAGTTGCGGCGTCAGCACTGGCAGTCCAGAGGACACCTAGGGAATGGCTTTATCCTCTGCAATTAGTACCTCTCCACCTCTTACCCGTTCTACCTAAGGCTGGGCAGTATGTCTTACGGTTCCTGTGTTATCTCACGCCTTTTAGCTGTTCTTTTTTTTATTTATTACGGCTTCTAGGTATTTTTGCACAAGGTCTGAGTTACCAACGGCAAGTGAACTTTATCTCAGAAATCGGTGTGGCTGCTGATCAGATCTCAGATCCTTTTCTGCAGCCGCAGCAATAAGTTGTCGTCTCTTCTGTTTTAGAGCAAAGTCGTCGGGATGACTTGGAAGCCCTCGGTCATATGTTTATGTATTTCCTCCGAGGCAGTCTGCCCTGGCAAGGATTGAAGGTAAGTTTGAGCTGTAGGTTTTGCCCTTTGAAACTTTGGTCTCTGCTCAAATGAGAATCTGGTGGGGAAATAGTCGCAAAATCCAGCCAGAAACACTGTCGTCTCCTTTGTGTCCTTGAAGTCTGACAACAAGGCGTTAGCTTTATCTACAGGAAAGATTTTAAGATAGAAATATGTTACCTGTCACTTCAGGCTACCCTGAGCTTAGCTGAATTGGTACAAGGCTGGAGAGACGATTGAGCAGAGGCAAATAAGCGGCTGGAACGGGGACAGCAAGGAGAGAGGCGCAGAGCTGTTGGAGCTTTGCTGCGATGTGAAGCTGCCCCGAGCTGGAGTGTGGCTGGGACACAGTGGTTGTTTGTGAAATTCCAGTTAGGGCACACAGTGCCCCAGCTGCATCTGTGCGACGTGTTTATAACGGGAGGAGTTTGACAGTTTTAGGCATGCAGATGGACTTCAGCTTGAAAAAAACCTGGTTTTCTGGCAGAAGTATTGAGCTTGGCTTCCCTCCAGAGACGCTGGACACTCAGTGCTTAGAAGTTTATGAACTGTCTTGTACAATGTGGAAGGCTGCAAGCAATTGAGTTAAGCAACTGCAGCTAACATCCGTCAGCCGGATTAGCTGTAGTAAGTTATTTGCTGGCTCTGAAGCTGTTGGTAGTTGCATCTTCTCTTCTCCATCATCACTTTCCTGATGATTGAGCTACTGTGTTCAACTCTGGAATTGCAGGGAGTGAAGGGATCCAATTCGATCAGGTTAGGAGAAGGTTTATTAACGAAGACAGTAGCGCCTGTTAGACCTGTTAGTGCTGTTGGAAAAACGAGACAAGCTCTTGGGCTTGCAGGCTGCTGAGCAGGGTGCTGCTGTGGTCAGCGGCAGTGGCTTGCATGGCAGACTTTGTTAAGCTGCTTTGTCACCATCTATGCAGAGTTAGTCTCAGCTTAGCCTTATCAGACAAGTGCCAGAAATGATGGCAACAACTCATAAAAGCAAAGAAAGGTTTTTTCCAAGCCTGAAAGGGATTGTGAAAATCAGAATCTCTCCAACTTTAAGTTCACACTTCTGTAAGTGTGTGTTCTTCCTCTACAACTACCTGAAAGGACGTTATAGCCAGGTGGGGGTCAATTTCTTCTCCCAGGTAACAAGCGATAGGACAAGAGGAAACGGCCTCAAGTTGTGCCAGGGGAGGTTTAGGTTGGATATTAGGAAAAACTTCTTTACCGAAAGGGTTCTCAAGCATTGGAACAGGCTGCCCAGGGAGGTGGTGGAATCGCCGTCCCTGGACGTATTTAAAAGACAGGCAGATGTGGTGCTGAGGGACATGGTTTAGGGGTGGTTTTGGTAGTGTAGGTTTATGGTTGGACTCAATGATCTTGAAGGTCTCTTCCAACCCAAGTAATTCTATGATTCTATGATATTTTGTTTCTGGCTTAGTTGTAGTCATCTGCTTTAAATTAACCCTGTAAATTGTTCAGAAATAATTCCAGGTTTAGACAAGACTACAAAATTTCCTCAGTTCAATGCTGAAGTTGGTAAGAATTAGTTGACTGCTTCTTGAAGTCCTGTATTTTTTCAGCTCCAGAACAAACACAGACTCTTCAGCTTCATCTAGAATATGGCATCTTCGCTCTACTAGATTTTCTCAGCTTACACTTTTGGTCTCTATTGTTGGAGCTAAAGTCTTGAGAGAACATGTTACTATGCTAATTATGCTACTGGCAGGTCTAATTGGCATACTTTGAAATGGAGGCAATAAAACCCGTTCTTAGGGTGCCAACTGGAGCAGAGTTCTCTGCTTCCAGAGGTATTTAGGCAGGAAATCTAACTGAAAATGGTTTCATTTTTTTTGATGACCAGCTGTTTAATCAGTGCTGTCTAAGTGATAGATGCTTTGGGGGTGAAAGGAGAGGTGGTACGGGAGTAGCATGGGATTTGGGAGAGAAGTGTGACTGATGTAAACTAGTGGCATTCTATTATATGCAGTAAAAACCTGACATGCCTAAATTACTGTTGCAATTTATCTGCTTCTACAGTTGTCTATGAAGACGTTGAGGTTGCCAGTGGCTCTAAGCCTAGGACTGACGTGGAATCACAGTACATGCAGCTTTATTTTCTTGTCCCATAAAGCTTCCCTAAACAGTCCTCAGGACTGGGCTGGTAAGAAATCAGCTTAGGACACTAACAAATGTCCTTCCTTCTGAGTACTGGAGATGTTTGGAATGTGTCCTTGGATATTCTTTGCTGATAGCACATAAAATGTAGAGCAAGAATTACAAGACCGTATTCCTACTAGTGTAGTCTAGGATGCAGTTCAGTTACAAGTAACATCCTCTGATACCGCCCAGAATCGGAATTAAATACTGTGTTTTTCTTCCCATACAGCATGTCCTTTATCACATGGTTGAACTCTTTCTCCACAACTGTTTTGTCTTTGTGCACTACAGGCTGACACCTTAAAAGAGAGGTATCAGAAGATTGGGGACACAAAGAGAAACACTCCGGTTGAAGTTCTCTGTGAGAACTTTCCAGGTAAAACCCTGCCAGGACCATTTGGGCGCAGTTGGGCGTACGTTGATAAATATGGTGGTTCTGAGCTGCTCTGGCAGAAAGTATTTGGATGATGTTTATCCCGTTATGTTGTTCCTCAAGCTGGCAGGCAGCTGGAGCTATAAATTAGTGGGGCCTGAGAGCTTGTGGGTTGAAATGAGCGTAATTCTTCTCATCGAGGAGGCTGCACGGTGCCTCGTGTTCCTGCTTTGCTTCTTGGCTTCCTTCCAAAAGACAGCCTTGTTATTTTCCCTCTCCTGAGTGACCATGTTGGATCCACTGAGTTAATTCTTTTCCGAATGGAAGGGTTTATAGGTGTTAAGATTTTAGGCGGCCAGCGTAGAAGATGGGATGGGGTGTCATTGAATTCCACCTTCTAACAACAGCTTTAAGGGAGGGCATTATTCAAGATGTGCTTCTAGCTAAGCCCAGCACTTATTCTCCAGTTAAACAAAAGTCCACCTTGGAGCTCGGAGAGCAGAGTATGAAGTCGAAGCCCTCCCCACATACCCTGTGACCTTCATGGAGTGGTTTGGGTGTTTTTTCTAGGAAGTGGAAACCCTGACACCAGGGAGAGCACCCGGGTCCTCACAATGAGCCCCATTCCTGTAGGAGCTCTTGTGTCACATGGTTCTTTCCCAACATAAGAAGCAGCAAGCCTAGAAAGGGATTAGTGTTCACTCAAGTCATGCTAGTTCCCCAGACTTATTTGCATCCAAAAGCCACCTGCTTCCAAGCAGAACAGCTTCAGGTTGGATGTTCTCATGTTTTTCCCCAATACTCCTTCCTCAGAGCTCAGTCACACCCGCAGATCTAGGCTGAAGTGATATGAGAGGACTTATTTTTATTCTTTGCTTGACTGAAACCTGTTGGTCCTCCACCTTTCAGAGGTGCTAGCAGGAAGAGGGAATTACCTTTCTTCTCCTTCTTTTTGCTCTTTGACCTCAACGTGACATGAGAGCTGCAAGCCACGGAGTTAAGTATCGCTAAGCGATGCTGTCCTTTTGTCATTAAAGACAAAAATCATGCCGGTGTGTCATTCATACGGCAGCGCACAGACTCACACCTCATACCGAGCTCTGCCAAAACGTCCTACCTCGGCTTAGGCATGAGCCAAGGGAGAGCTGGGAAGGGGCAGGACATGAGTTACCAGCGCTCAGTTCTCTGTGCGTGGCATGACCCAGATGCAGGAAAGCAATTAATTAGCTTAACACCAAAACTGTTCTGTGTGGGCCAATTAATGTTGGAGCCTCCCCTTCAAAGTCTTGTTCTGAATGTCCAAGGCTATGAGTGATGTAATGACGCGGGGCAGCACCCTGCTCAGGGCAGCATCGTGCTTGGGACAGCCAGACCCTAGATGTTGCTGGAGCTGAGGGGTGCCGTAGGGTGCCCACCAACATCTCCTGCTTTCCTTCCCCAGATGAAATTGCTGTGGCTGTTTTAAATGTCTGTGCCAGCACAGACTGTCCTGCTGGCAGATTCAGTGAGTTGGCATTTATTGTGCAGTGTGTTTTATAGAACAAGTCTTATGAGGAGCGGCTGAGAGAGTTGGGATTGTTTAGCCTGGAGAAGAGAAGGTTGAGGGGAGACCTTCTCACTCTCTACAACTCCCTGAAAGGAGGTTATAGCCAGGTGGGGGGTCAGTCTCTTCTCCCAAGTAACAAGCGATAGGACAAGAGGAAATGGCCTCAAGTTGTGCCAGGGGAGGTTTAGGTTGGATATTAGGAAAAACTTCTTTACTGAAAGGGTTCTCAAGCATTGGAACAGGCTGCCCAGGGAGGTGGTGGAATCGCTGTCCCTGGACGTATTTAAAAGACAGGTAGACATGGTGCTGAGGGACATGGTTTAGGGGTGGTTTTGGCAGTGTAGGTTTATGGTTGGACTCAATGATCTTGAAGGTCTCTTCCAACCCAAGTGATTCTATGATTCTATGATTAGTGTTTGTTTTTATGCAAATGTATAGAGTAAAACCATCTGTGGAGCTCAGATTTGAGGTGGAGCAGCAGCTGTCTGGAGCAGAGGTGGGACTTCCAGCTTTGCTTGAGAAGCGTTTGAATTGATTTGCCTGGTGGGCTATTACTAAAAACCACTACTTTTACAGGAAAAGCCAGAAGTAACACTGGCAGCCCAGACAATTCCCTCACAGCACGATGCTCAATGATAAAACACAGACCTTAGTTTATAACAACTCGCTCAGAAGATTCAGAATCAAAGCAGACTATTATTAGACTTTGGGCAGGGCTCGGGGTAGCTGAGTGAGATTCATTTAGCAGTAAAAGACTGTTGGGTAGGTCACTGAGGGGAAAGATTTATTGGATATCCTTGGAGTCTGCCAATCCACACAGCTCAGCTGAACCTAGTGGAACTCAGACTACTCGCGGCACTGGGAGTCTGGCCCTCGGGCCAAATTTGAGCACCAACTTTGAGCCTGGTGCCATGAGAAGGCCTCACTGGAGTTAATTGAAAAGCCTATTTCCAGTGTGCGTGTCGGATCTGAGGGGCTTGTAAGTGATGGAGCTCATGTGTGAGCAGAACTGACACTGCTGGTTTTTTCCCCTTTTCCGACAGAGGAGATGGCCACATACCTGCGTTACGTGCGGCGACTAGACTTCTTTGAGAGACCAGACTACGATTATTTACGAACCATCTTCACAGAGCTGTTTGAAAAGAAAGGCTACACCTTTGACTACGCCTATGACTGGGTCGGCAGGCCAATTGTAAGTTGTCCCTGCAAAACGCAGTGCCTTGCCTTCTGGGTCCCCCATCGCCTCGCTCTTTGTTCCTTGATAATCCCAATTAATTAGGGATCCCACTGCACTTGGGATCAAATAATTCACTTCTGTCCTCTAGGTAACATGAGCTCAACACAGTGAGATGTCCTGACATTGTGTTCCAGGGGTTCTTGCAGTGCCCTAAGTTTCCCTAAGGGGTAGAAGTCCCTTCCCACCTCTTTGGGCTTGTCCTAGTGGGACATTCAAACCTGATTTTCCCACTTGTGGCAGAGGATATGACCAGGCTTAATTTCCTCTACCTTAAGCACAGGATTTGACCCCAATATCTAAAGGCAGCCATCTTGAAGCAGAAGAACATACTTGCTACCTCAGTAATGAGGGATGGAAGACCTCGATACTGGTGGAGTTCTCATGGAGAAGTACGGGAGATCTAGGCAGGGCTCAGTGAATACTAACAGCAAAGCAGTTCTGAGCCTGAGAGAGATCTTGTGACTTATCCTACTCCGATGGCTGAACCAGCTCTTTATAGCACATGGCAAGGAAACATGGGAGTAACCAAGCTCCACTTAGCAGTTCCACAACAGCAGATGGACCATTATCGTGATCTCGTTGCGTCATTTCTATTGTCAAAAGTCACTTATACTCGAGAAGACCTTGGCCAAAAGATGGGTCATGGGGAAATCTGATAGAGAAGTGTAAAGCTCTTCCGCTGGCTGCCTGTGATTCATGGCTGCGGCGGTGCGGCCTGTTGCTTGTGTGTCATGTCATTCTGCTGATGGCCTTCTTGCTAACGGCCACTCGCCACACACCGGCAACGGCAAACGCGCCTGTAAACGAACTGTCACTGGTGCCAGATCAAATGCCTTCAGTGCTCAACTTGGTACCGTTGCCAGTGATTTACCGTCCCAACTGTATTTAGCATTACCAGTGTTTGCTGTGCCCAAACCAGTTCGTCTTCGTAAGAAATCATTCCCTTTGTGAATCATGATTTTTCTCCTCATTTTTGTTTAATTACAAAGGCAATTGATAAAAAGCTCCTTGTAAGACAAGCGTGCTCTTGCTGACAACTGCAGTGGTTGCTATGGAGATTTTGATGTTGTGAGCAGGGATTATGACTTTGGTGAGAATGGAGCAGATGAAGCTTTAATTTTAACACGTCCTGTTTCTCTGCAAGCGTGATTTTTAAAACCGGCAAGACGAGGAGATGAGGAAAACAAGTCTGTATCTTCAGTTGTAATAATCCTATGTGAGACACGTTAGGTGTGATCTGACAATGATGGAGATACCTAACTGTGTCTTTTTAATTATTTTTTTATACAAGACCTTTCGTGCTGTGTCCAGCATCACATCACATGTCCATCAAATCACGGGGATTTTATAGGGGCTGTAATTTTCAGGCATTATTGTCACTACCTTTGGGCAGTGTTTTGATGTTTTCCTGCTTTTCCCTGACAGGAGCCAGCCTGACAAGTTAGGTTTGTGCATGCAGGTGTTGAGACAGAGCGCGGCATCTTCAGTGTTGGCTTCATCCTAACAAACGCCTTGTTTTCCAGCCTACTCCAGTGGGATCTGTTCACGTAGATTCTGGGACGTCCGCAGTAACAAGAGACAGCCACGTCCACAGGGATCGACCATCGCAGCAGGCCCTTCGCAATCAGGTGCGTTACACACAACTGCTTTGGCACCTCTTGGAGTTCCTCTTGGTCTGGAGAAGCAGAACGCCTGTGCCGTTAGAGGTGGCCAGGGCTGATTCGTGCCTTGGTCGTGGCAAGCACAATTCCTGCTTAATTTGAGCAGAATTTTGTCTAAATCAACAGGTTGCTGAAATGCTGTATAGGCCAGCGGAATTCCTTGGGAATGTGAACCAAGTGGAGTCCGATTTGCAATGGGTCATTTTTCTGTAGTTTGTGGGTAAGCTGTTTAAGTCAGCTCTCCAGCCTGGCCAAACTACCTGACCTACATGGTCAACGATGTTCTTTTGGGTGCTTTTACTCATCGCGTGTGGACCGTGGAGCAGACCAACCGTTATGGCAGTGGCGACCTGCCGCCAGGTGCCCTCTTCCCTTGGACCGTGCAGTTGTGATAGGGATGTGCACGTCCCATTTATGGACGATATATCCTTCTCGGGGTATCTGGTTCACGGCATGGGCGTTGCAGAGCGTAAAGGACTGGCAGGGTACGGTCCCTCAGGGAGGTTGGGCATCGTGGTCCGGATGAACTGCCAGTTTCTGAATTTCCCCCGTTTTTTCCTTTCTAGTTGTAATTTTTGTTCATGTTGAGAGTTTGGATTTTCTGGATTAACAGAACTGATCAGAAGCTTGGTAGATGTCCAACTGCCGGCTGCTAGCTAGAGCTGTTGGTGCTTTTACTTCCCAGTGAGTGGTTCTGGGCTCACTCTGCGCCTCTAACCACCGTGTGCCGTTGTAGCTCCTCGTCTGCCGCCTCTGTTCCCACTTGGCTCACACGAGCTGGGGCTCGTGGGTGCAGAATCGAGTGTGAGATGTAATAACCCGTCTGGGCTCAGCTTTCCTTCTTCCGTGCAACTGGGCTCTGGAATGGTAGAGCCACTAATGTAGACTGGAATACATCTAAATCCACCGGCTGCACTCAGGATGAGTAACCCTCGTTAGAAGCGGTGCTTGTAGGAAGCTGGATCGTTTGAAGCGCGTGTGCGGTGCTGTATTTATGTATGCTGATTAGCGTGGACCGGTTTGTGAGTACTAGTAAAATAATCTGCTTTAATATATCGCCTGATTAATGCATTAACCCCCCCTTTTCGGGGTGGCAGTCTCTAGTTGTCTGCTTTGACGACAGACTTCGGCACTGTGTACGTTTGCAGCATCTTGTTTCCTTTAACAGACAATGACACCTGGCTTCATTTTCAAGCATGTTAGTTCACAAATTATAGTACATAGCCCGAAGAAATCTGTCCTGTTCCCAAAATATTCTGCAGGCAGCCTTCAGTCCTCATTCTTCGGAGCCTATCGGATAGTATGGATGCTGTATTGCATTGCAGCTTTTGGTTTTTGGGTTTTTTTTTCTCCCTAACCATTACTTAGGACGCTGAATTATTTAATATTCCAAATATACAGGGGAAATCAGTTTCTTCTCGCCAAAACATAAACAACTCTCTTGCAAGGCATTTTCCTTTTAAGAGTTGAACAAACAATTTCTCTAAAGGAAAAAGCAGAAAAACTAAACGCCTGGAGCAGTGAATTGGAGGTTTGGGTTTGGGTCAAGTGACTGCAGGTCACTTGAACTCCAGGTGCCTTAGTTTTGTTCCCAGGTATAATAACTGCAGATTCGCTTTTATATATATTATATACTTGGTTCCCAGTCACTGGGAACTTTTCCTAGAAACTGCTTCCAGGCTCCTGGGAGAAGGGTGCTTCTCCTAACGTTGATGTAGCATGGTACTGCTTGATCGCCTGGGCTAGCCAAGCAACCTGATGGCATAGTGCTCTGGAGGAAGCAGCACTGAAGATCTGTCTTCTACTGGCTTTTAAAAACTACGTTTAAATTCCCTGGTCCTTCATAATCTTGTGACTTACAGCCATTAAAAAAATATTCCAAGGGAAGTGCTGCTTCTTTGAATACCGTCAAGTGCAGAAAGCGTGAGCAGGGTCTCGGGCTCACGGGAAGAACGTGTCATAAGAAGATCTAATAGGACAAGCCCGGACAAGACCTGGATTTGGTGCCTGCTTGGAAGGAGGAGCAGCACCATGGGTCACTCCGGGAGGGAGTTCAGAGGTCACGTGCAAAGGGAACAATAGTGAATGTTTTACAAAATGCCAGGAGACTCCTGTTTTTTATTCTCCTGCTTTTTGCACGTGCTTCTGCTTTAGCTGAATGACAATTTACTAGTTAGCATTGAAGTTTATTCAAAGGTTTCCAAGTCTTTCTCCTGTGTGGAGCTGCTGGTAGTCTTTTCTTTCTGGTTTTCTTTCCATTTTTTTTTTCTCTGTTTTTACAGTGATGCTGAGCCCAGTGGCTTCTCTTTTGCTCACACCAGGGCACGGGCTCATCACGGGTGGCTGCGGGGAGTAACACAAAGTGGTGCTGGGGAAAGGCAGGGCCTGGGCACCACTCTTTGGTTCGCTTCTTCAGCTGCCCTGCTGAGAACCTGCTGTTTATTCGCTTGAGCCTCTCGTTTCCTGGCCGGGTCCCTGGTGTCTCTGATCAGCGTCCCTCCTGCCAGGCGCATGTATGCTGGGGGGACTCTGCTGCTCTGCCCTCTCTGCTTTGGAATTCGTGCTTTAGCTTTGAAACATTTGCTTAAACGCAAATACGGTGTCAGGGAGACACCTTTTAAATGTCGCTCACTTCAGGCTTGACTGCGTCCTCTGCTGTTGGCCTGAGGCCAGCACAGACCTACCAGTTCATCCTGTGCTTCCCGGTCTTGGGAAGCATTCCTCCGGCTGATTGGTTTGGTTTCCTGGTCGCAGGTGAAGGCTGGATGTGTTGTCATCAAAGCTGGACAACCTGTAAGGATGTCACGTGCAAGTGCAAAGTGTTTCTTCTAATGAAACAAATGAAGTTTTAATAATTTAATTGCCGAAAGTTTGCATCTGTTGGGGATAAAGAAGAAACTGATAGCAAAAGTTTCTTACTTACTTTTCTGCAGAAAACCAAAAAGCCACCAAGCCTTTCTCCAGCCAAGCAGGTGTGGTGGATGTTTCCTTCTGCACCATACAGGTGAATCAGTGTGTGGAACTGGCTTTTGGTGAAATAAAATGTGGCTTTGTTTTACGTTGCGAATTTGAGTTAAAAAAATAATTCTTTTAGGGAGGTCGAGCTTGTGTATCCAATCTTGCTGCCATGCCAAGCACTCTGCTGCGTGTGACCTGACAGACGTAGTTGAACATCCTGTCGGTGTGTTTATTTCTATGCTGAAAGCCATGGAAGTGAAGCCGTGTAAAGAAATAACTTCCCGAATAGATCTGAGCTTTCTCTTCATTTAGCAGCTAGAGAAGAAATCCACTCCTGCGGTGGATGACTACAGACACCGCTGAAGTAAAGTGTGAGGTGCACTTGGTAAAGAGAAATTTTAGCCTAGCTAAAAGTTTAAATGCCTTGCTTTTTGCAGAGAAACTAACGCACTAACAAACACCCTTTTATTTCTTCCCCTCATTCATCTTGTGCCCTCTCTTCTGTTTCTCTTGTACTTCCAAACTTGTGAGCAGGCGTCATCAGATCGCCGAGGGGATTGGGAGATCCAGCCGAGCCGGCAGACGAATACCTCGTACTTGACATCTCATTTGGCTGCAGATCGGCATGGAGGATCAGTACAGGTACCTCTTCCTCCTGATGCGTACAGCCGCGATGCCGGAATCTCTATTAAATCCCCTGAATTCTCCTCAAATTGCAGTAACATCGCAGTCAGGAGGGCAATTTCACAGGCCAGTTTGGTCTTGTCCTGTAGGTAATGCTCGAGTCACAGTTTTGTGGCACCCAAGCTGTGATGGCCAGCATTGTTGCTCCAATGAAACTTTTCCTTCCTATTTTGAACTGGGATTTGTCAGAGTAAACACAGAAAGGAGTGTGTATTAGCTGGTCTGGTCTGCAAAGCATCCCTCTGTCCCCACCTTGGGGACGCTCTTAGATAGTAAGAGGCAGCTGAAACGAGGTCTGTTGCATATAAACCCCGTAAATGTTAGGAAAACAGTTGAGCTGTTCCAGTTCAGGCTGGATAGGTGAGGTTGTGGTCAAATTCCTGCCGCTTAATGGAAATCTGGGGGCGTCAGACTGGAGGAATGCACAGGGGATGGCAGGTGGGAGTAGGCTGGACAGCCGCTTCTCTCTGGATGGAGGGGAGACAGGCGGCACTGTCGCTGCAGTCGCAGCCTGTGGTGACCCTGTTCTCTTGCTCCCCGGTGCATTTTTATTTCAGTTTTGGACACAGTGGCTGACCAGTGCAAGTGTAAGGGTGTGGTGGCTGCAAGGTGGATCTCTGGCTGATTGCACTGGGGAAGGTGGTTGAGCAGAGGCTGCGCAACAGTGCCAGACAGCATTAAAGATGGCGCTACAGCTAAATTTTTTAAATTCCTGAAAAGACTGCTTCTGTTTATGTAACCATACCTGCCTCTGGTTGTCATTTGGGCTCGCTGAGGGAGTTTCTTGCTCTACTGCCAGAGTAAGATGGCTGCACATGCTAGAGAGAAGACAGAAGAGTCATTCAGCAAACGAGAACCGTCTAGTATCGCTGGCGAGGTGACCTCCTTGGCAGAGGTTTGCCTGTGAGAGCTAGCTCTAATGTCAGGCACAACACTTTGAAAATTGGCTCCGCCTTAGTGCCCGGAGTGGGACAGAGCTGAGCCAAGGGGCCGGGAAGTGCAGGGTGCCCCTAGGTGAAATGCAGATTAGGTTGAAAGTTTTACTTATTCCCAATACTTGGTTGGATTTGATGATTTTTTTGGTTTGATTAGCCACGTTCCTTTTTTCATTTAAAGATACGCTCCTGAGGAGCAGAGAAACTGAAAGCTCAGGAGGAACTAATGTATGTATAGCTCTGATCTCATGTGAGCAGCCAGTAAACTGGAGAAGTGTTCAAGGTCAGGTTGGACGGGCCTTTGAGCACCCCGATCTAGTGAAAGATGTCCCTGCCTGTGGCAGGGGGGTTAGACTAGGTGGTCTCTGAAGGTCCCTTCTGACCCAAACCATCCTATGAATTCAGCCCTCTGTAAGTACAGAGTAGGTGTTTTTATTCATATTTTGGTTTGTGCAAGGAGAAGTTTCCTTGCACGAAGCCAGCAGGAGCTGTGTCTCCCCACCAACAGTGCTCTGCCAGAGTAGCTACAGCAATAAAGCGGTCCTGGGCTGAATTTGGGAGGATTGCCTAGCTGAGCAGTTTACAAGCCTCTGTGTGCCACTGTAAGCATTAAAAGTCTGCTTATCTGCAGCCAAGAACAGGAAATCTTCTGCTGTGCATGGCTGCTGGGCTGCAGATGCTTAAATTGTTTCTCAACAGATGCCCCAGCTCATGCTGAACCCTTGGGAGGTCAGTAGCTTCGAGTGGCCGTTTCCTTTAAGGCAACGGTTGAATTTGCCACATCAAAATGAAGCGGCAGCACGTAAAAAAAGAGGGGGAAAATCAAAGCCTTTTGTAAAATGAAATTTAACAAGTAGCTGGAGAAAGTGTGGGAAGATCACTGGGAACAGCACGATTAAGTGCTAGCGTTTTGCAAAGGTGTGTGGGAAGCGCGAGGGTCTGGAGAACCTGGGTAGGCCCGCAGTGCAGTGAGCCTGGGAAGGTGGATGTGAGGACAACCCGAGGGCTGTCACTGGAGGAGAGCTCGGAGAACCGCAGGAGCCGAGTCCTGGCCCGTCTTGGCAGAGACTGGCCAGAGGACTTAATCTGCAGAAACAGCTGGTGGAACTTAAGTATTCCAAACCTGCCTGGATTTAATAGTGAGGGGACATCTGCTTCAGTGGCTTCCTTCCTTTCACCTCCAGTGGTTACGTCACCCAGAGCTGTCAGGAATACTGGGTACCACCTTGACCGCCCCCATGGAGATAATCTCCTTTTACCTTGTAGAAATGCAGAGGTGGAGCAGGAGGGGAACCATACATCATTACAGCTCTGGATCCAGGAGCAGCTCCAGGTGTTCACAGCAACACGCAGGAGCCTGTCCTGCTTTCCAGATGGAGTGCGGAAAGGCTGGCCAAACTTTGGTCCCATACAAGCTTCTTTGGCGGTTGTTGTGGCAATAATTATCTGGAAAATTATGTGCTGTCCCAGCAAATACAGACCTGCTGGCAGCTGGGGATCTGGATGGTCATCCTTACAATGGAGATGCTGAAGTAAGCCAAAATGTCAGCTTTGAAGCAAAAAGAGATGAGACACTGTATCAATAGCTTTTGGGTGAGGACGTGATTCCAGAAATTCGCTGCGTATGGAGTGAGGCTCTGGTGGCTCAGGAGTGACTTCTTCTGATGGTACTGGCAGGCAGCAGGACAGAGTCGCTCGCCTGTAAAAGTATCAGGAGAAAACGAACAACACGGTAGAGTTAGTGTGTGTATTTAGTCTCCACACGAGCAGCCGTGTCTCCCAAAGTGGCGTAGCCTCCCAAAGACACAAGACCTGTGCTGGCCACAGGAGAGTGAATTAGTGAACGCAGACGCGGTCCCCTGCCTGCTGTTTTCCTTAGGGTGCACCACCTGATTTCTCCAAAGCAGGCACATGATTCAAAGGCATCCGAGGAATCTGACAGCTAAGAGGGTGCAAAGAGACAGGAGGAAACAGAAGACATTCCATAGATCTCCTGTTCCCAGAGCGTCCCTCGTCCAGGTGGGTGGAGGTGCATCGCGTGCGAGGGGGGCTTCATTAACGGGGCATTCATTTGTGTTTCAGGTGGTTAGCTCGACCAACGGGGAGCTGAACGTGGATGACCCGACGGGGGCACACTCCAACGCACCAATAACAGCGCAGGCAGAGGTGGAAGTGGTGGAGGAAGCTAAGTACGTTTGCTTTACAAACAGGCTTTCCACTGGTGTGGTCATTAATCCTCCTGGGAAACGAGTGGGGATGTTTACCTGTGGTGAAGTACTTGACGCTCGTGTCCCATGCCCTTTTCCTTGCATATTGCTGCTTTTGTGCATGGTGCCTTCAGTGCTGCTGCCGCTTCTTTTTCACACTTGTCGTGGCTGGAGAACGTAACTCTTCCTCAGAGCATGTATTGCAAGACAGACAGTAGCAGAAATACCAGAATAATGTGAATTGATTTCAGGAATCCCAGTGAGCATCCCCTCTTCCCAAAGGAGAACGCACTGTACTCTTGTGCTGAGAGTGTAGGAGTAGCTTCAGCACAGCTCAGTGAAGAGGTTGCTGGAGTGAAACTTAATGCTTTATTTCTGGCTGCAAGAAGCGGATGCTGGGTATCCAGAACAGTCCTTGCAGGGATAGGTAGTTCTCTCCGTGAATTCTCTTGGTCCAGCCCAACAGAAGCTGAGTGAGAGAAACCAGAAGCAGCCCTCCTGCTTGTGGGGAAGAGCGTGCTCCCTCTTAGCTGACCTCTGCTCTGTAGTTTGTGGTCAAGAGTGAGAACCGATGGACAAAGTTGCCGCTTTGACTATTTTGGCCTCCTTTGCACACATGCTGCATCTGGCACCATCATGTCACCTTTTGCATGATCCTCAACAATGGGACCTTCTCGCTGCCTCTGAACTAGACCAGGACCCCAAGCAGGTCACAGTGTAATCCCGACACTCCCCACGAGAGGGGTAAATAGGGCCTGGGGTGCTGTGATGTTTCCCAACTGCCTCATTATAATTTGACTGGATGACACTGGTGTCGCTTGTCCCACATTGTTTGTCTCGGCCTTTGTGGGAACCTCTGTTAGAAACGGCTTGCGGGAGGGTGAAGAGGAAAACTGTCAGGTGTGAGAAAGTGTGTCTTGATGGAAAAGGTCAGTCTGAAGCCAGTGCTGGTTGTCCTGAAGGTCTTCTGCTCTCTGTTCCTCTGTCCCTTGGGAAGCATTTGTGCGTGGTCTTGCTCACTGGTGGTCTTGCCTGGGCCTGATCCTGGCAGCAGCATGCCCAAGCAACAGATACACTTTCTGCTCCCAGCCAAAGGAGCGAGCCTTGGGTTTGGTGTGGGCTCCTCATCAAGTATGGCAAGGTGGGGGAGATCTTGAGGTGCACCTTGCGGATTGGGCAATGCTCCTCTTAGATATGGGTAGTGTGGCCTGCAGAGACCACCAGTTTGGTGTAACAGGCTTTGTCTTGGTTAAGTTGAAGTGGGTCCCTGCCAGCAGGTGGCTTGGGGTTGCTTCTAGGAAGGATGGGGCAAACTGCCAGCCTTAACAGTCCTCAATACAAGCCAGTGTGAGGAAGAGCCGGCTTTTAAGATGGGGCCACCTTCAGCCTGTTTCTGCAGTGCCTTGTTCAGCGAGCCCAGGGTCCAGACCCCACACCCGTGTACAGGGGAGACATCAGGACGGGTGAAAAGGAGCACGCAAGGGCCGCCCTGCCCAAGCCGTGTCTCGTGACATGTGGACCTCTTCTGTCTCCCTCCAACCCTTATTTGTGTGGCCCCAAATGGGTTTTGGAGGTGCTGGGAAGCAGAGCACAAGCTGCTTTGCACTGACAGGGTGTCACTTTGGGGTGTCTTGTAATTCCCAAGTGTAGTCCACTTCATTCCTTTTCCCACAGGGAGGGCTGGCTTCATCTCCCCTTGCATTTGTGATCATAAATCCCCTCAGATGTATGGGGATGACAAAGGACTTTTAGATTCTGCTCTGCAGTAAAGTGGGCTGGAAAGAGCTAGAAGGAGCTGGGAGTTTCGAGACAAGATGCAATAGTAGGAAGGTCTTTCCCTGGCACTCCTGGCAGGCAGAGGAGCTGTGCAAATGCTTCTGTTTTGGGGTACGCTGGAGATAATAAGCTCCTGATCCCGGCTGTGGGTTTCACTGAAGGGCAGGTCCCGGGTGTAGATCCATGATCTGGCCCTTCTGTCACTGGAGCTGCAAGGAGATAAGAGCAGATTCCTCTCCTGGTGGCCCCACCCCAGATAAGAACCTCATGGAGCCTTCGTGGAAAACAAGAGGGTGTTTGTGAGAGGCCTCGAGACCCTGGAAAACGTGGCAGTTCTCAGGGCGCCACGGCAAGGGCAGAGATGGTATGAGGGCTGGGGGTGGGCAGCGGGCAGGCAGGGTGTGTGTCTGCCGGTCTGCACTGCATGTTTGCATGGCTGCAGTGACATGCTTTCATCCCACCTCTGTGAACTAATTGCTCTTTCTTCCTTTCTGTGTTTTTTCTCTACACTCTCTGTAGCTGCCTGAAAATGCTCAACTTGTGGTGAGTCCCTCTCTCCAGTCCACATGCAAGGGGGAGCGGACCAGACTAGACTGGGGTTGGCAAAAATCAAACCGACCAAACCCTAAAAAGGCACCAAGTCAAAGCCAACCCAGAGCTGTTTTGATTTTAGGACCGTGCTGAGGACCACATGCAGTATTGGGGAGGGCGTGGGCTATGTCTGAGTGGCCGCATTTGGCTGAGCAATTTGGCTGATCTCCAAACTGGTAGATGCAAAAGATGGATTTTAATCCTTTTCTATTCGGCTTACCATCTCCCCCAAACTGTTACGTCCGTGCGCAGATGATGTCTAATGGAGTTGGGCAGAGTCGGGACCAGGCTTGCCGAGCGTCTTGCAGGAATTCCTCACGCAGACGGTTACGAAGGGAAAACTCTGCCTGGGGTATCAAGGGGAGGGAGCCAGTCACTTCCTCAGAGGGTTTCCTCTGAAAAAGCACAGGGCAGGGCCTGTATTGTTAGAGAGAATGGAAAGACGTGGCCATGGAGTCCTCAGTAGTGCTAGAGCCCCTCCTTGGAGAGGGTGGGTGGGAGAGGGCTCCTTTCCAAAAATCCTGCAGCTGCCAGCTGAAGGTACAGCTGAACTGACTTCTCCAGGAGACCAGGGGTGGAGGGGTTGGGATTAACATTGGTCCAAGCCCAGCTCGGGCACATGTACAGTTTTATCAGGGTATTGAAGCCTCAGCTGTAGTGTCCCATGGAGGTGTGCCCTCCCTCCCTTGCCCCTTGGGGAATCCATAAGGAAGCAGAGGCCTGAGCAGAGACTTGGATGAGGAGATTGTAGGTCCCAGAGAGGGGTGATGGCTGGGAATTGCTGTGGAGCGAGGTGACAAAGCCCGTCTGCGGCGAGGAATGTCCTTGTTGGATGGGAGACTGACCGCCTCTGCCCTGCTCTCTAGGCATTGCCTCCGATACCTCTGGCATCTCTGGCTTCTCTGTATGTCGTAGTCTGGGGCTGTTCTCTTGGGCATTGTCTGCATGCAGAGAGATCACGTTCTGTAATTGTCAGCCTGCCTTATTCTTTTATTTTGGTGTTTTGCCTCTGCCTGTCTGAACTGCCAGGACTTCCTTTCCTGAACCCTTCCCTGGACCTCTGAGTCACAGCCTAAAAAGACAGTCATAAGGAAAAACAGCCAGAAGTCAGTCAGCTCCCTTTGTTCAGTGCCCAAGGAAACGAGTGCTGCTCAGCCCTCTTCTTCCCTTACCCACTGCATGCAAAATCATAACTTGTGCATTTTCCATCCTCTCTCCCCATAACATCCCCCCCACCCTCACTCACCATCGCCCAAGTCACAATGGAAGGTGGCTGTTGTGGGAGAGAATTACTGCGGCAGGTTAAAGCAGGAGAAGGCTGGCAGATGGCCCGGGCCAGTAAAACACAAGACCAGTCCTGGGGGGTGGCGCGAGTGCCAGCCACACGTAGGAGCCTGGGTCGGGTGCTTGCTTCAGGCTGCAGGCTGCAAATGTCAGGCTAGGTGCGGGGTGATGGAGTCATCACAGGTCGCTCTAAGCCTGTGTTCCTGCGAGCACCAAGTGCTCTGCGTTTTCCCTCAGCCCGCCTCCAAGCTGGGCCTCTTTAGGAACCTAAAGACAAACGGTGGACATTGAGCTTCCCCTGGCCATTAGCCCGTTGCAGGCCAGAGGACCGTGCGGTGGGAGGTGGCCCTCCTCTCGCTGGGGCTGTTTGAGCTCTCCATGTTTGTAGGGGGGTTTCGGTTTCCCCAGCAGACGAGGTGGGGTGGCAGGCTCAGCTCACGGAGGGCTGGTGGTCACCCATCGCTTTTCCACCCCATAGTAAGGCTCATGCATCCCGGGGCAGGCACCTTCCAGGGTGCGAGTGAGAACACATCTGTTCCTCCAGCTCTGACGCCAACGTTTCAGAGGGACCCCGCGGAAAATCATTTGGAGAAGTCGTTGCAGTGTTTTTGAAAGCTTTTTGTCTGGCTTGTTGATAAAAGATGCTTGTAGGAAAAAAAATGGTCTTTGCGTACTCACATCCACTCTTGGCGCTTAGCCGGGGCATCCCTTCCACCAGCCTGAAAAAGTAGCCTTTGGGCTACTCTGCAGATGGCTGTAACGGCAGGAGGAGAAAGACACGTAGTGCAGGAGCAGAACTCATACAGAACAAACACCTTTCTTCTGTGCAGAGGATTCCTGATAGTGGGATAGAAAGGTAGATTACACCTTAAACGCCAAGTAATTCTGTAGGAAGCCAGCAGGACTAGCAAAGCTGGGCGACTGCTTTCAGTGTATCCCACTCTGAAACTGCCACTCTTCCCAGTTCAGCTGCAAGGGGCGTTTTTCTTCCCACCTCAGCCTCCACTACCCGTCTTTCTTGCTTCCCCTAATCCCTGGGCGCTGTGCACCTGCCTTGCATCGGATGGGGGAAGAAGCAGGGGTTCTGCATAGCAGCACCGAATGATTTATCCAAGGTGGAAGCTCTGGTTATCGCGAAAGGTTCAGTAAAGAAACCTGGTCTCTGAGCTGAGATCTCTTTGGAACTTGTCTTTTTAGTGAACGGTGGTGAAAACCATGTGTCTTGTAAGCTGGGAAGAGCAGCCAGGGCTCGCCACCCCAGTCCACTCCCTCCGGGGTTTGGACAGAGGGAGCGGAGCATCTGGATCCTTGCTTTACTGCTTTTCCAGATGGCTCCTTGTGTTCCTGCCCCGGTCGAGCCTCCAGAGGGAGGGAGACAGCCCGGCTCTTGCTGCTCAGGGCCTGCACCCCACTGTCACCCACAGCCTTTGGGTGGTGGAACGCGGCCCCACCAGCGTGCAGCTAACTTGCCTTTGCTGGTCTACCAGTCCGGGCCGGTGGTGTCAGCCATCCACCAGCATCTGCCGACCTTGCCAACTGTCCCATGGGGACGGCAGGTCTTTCTGGGCCTCGGGCCGAGTGTGCGGAGGTGCTGTTGCATGCGGCTGAGCAGAGGGAAGCCCAGGGTGGCGGGGGATCTTCCCGGGGTGCCGGGCGCGGGGCTAATTTGCCTTGTCCTTTGTGCCCCAGGTGCTGCTGCTTCTTTAAGAGGAAACGGAAGAAGACGGCTCAGCGTCACAAGTGACCGGGTGCCTCCTGGGCCTTGCAGGAACCACCGCACCTGCAGCTCCTGCCCTGTCTCACTGGAAGGGGCTTCTCTTTAGGGGGGAGGAGGAGGCATAGGAGGAAGAGAGAAAACAAACAAACAAACAAACAAAGTGACATTTTAAACCAAAAAGAGAAGAAAACGTTCCAAAACAAACCACTCTGGGGTGGATCTGCTGAATGGTCTCCCTCGTTCACTCCAAGCCTGAAGCTCCTTTTGGGACCAGGACTGTGGCTGGCTCAGGTCTTGGTCGCCCTGGGAGGGGGGCTGGCTGGCTGACCCTCCTTCCCGTTGTTTACGGCGAAGGCATCGTTCACGCAAACCTGAGGACTGTGCTTAGTTCCTGCTCACTTTCCTCCCCCCCCCTCCCATGCGCTCTCTGCTCCTCCGTCCTCCTCCCTCCTTAATTAAGCGAAGAAATACCGTAGGCTCGAGGGGCTGTCGAGAGGGCAGGAGGATTTGGTGCGGGCAGGAGAGTTGCCTGGGAGAAGGGCCTGACTGCTGCAGCAGTAAGAGAGAGGTTCCCTTTTCGGCTCCTTGGGAACAGTTACACTGTAATGTGGAAGCTGTGAGAAATTTGCAATCTACTGTTCCAGTTAGGTGTTTTTTTTCCGGCTCCCTTGACACCTCCCCTCCTCTGACGGTAACAGAGCAATGTGGATTGTTTTAAAGAAGCTGACGTCGTTGCACTTTTTATTATTTTTAGCATTTACAGATGCACATTGTATCTGTGGATCTCTGCGTGGCCAGGCGGCGCCAGCGCAGACAGACATTCAGCTAGGAACACGGTGGGGCGCAAAGGCTGCCCTCCAGTGGGGATGTCGACGACATCCACGCCGCCCTCGTGCCAGTCTGGGGTTCCCCACACGCTGAGGAAAGCATACTTGAATTTTCAATCACCCTTTCTAGCTGCTGGTGAATGTCCCTACCATGGTTTCCTACACCGTGCCTGACCCAACCGGCCGGGAGACGCGGGGCTGTAGCCCAGTGTCGGCAGGAGGGAGCGGCAGCGGCTTTGCTGAGCTGGAGGAGTTTGTGCTGGCTTAAGAGGTAGATTGGATTAAGGTGACTAGGAGGCAGCCATTTCCCAAAGCGTTAGGCGTTTCTCAGTGTGGGCAACCAGGCAGCCTTCTTAAATCCCTCCGGTAGCATGGTTGTGAACACGTACCTTCTGCAGGAGCAAAGCTTCCCCGGCAGGGGAGAGGATACTTCGCTGCCTTAACACTGATTTCATCTCCAGATGGTCAGATTGGCTTTGACTAGAATAGCCTTCAGGTCGTCTCTGCGAGCGTGGGTCTGGGGCACGTGGGACGCCATCGCAGCCTGCAGGAGAAGCCACGGTTCTCATCCACCGCTTTTGAGCCAAACCAATAACTGGCAAAGGGCTTGGGGCACTTTGCACACGTGTTTTAAACAAAACAAAAAAAAAACCCAACAAAAAAAACCCCAAAACCTTGCATCCTGCTGCAGCGTTTCTAGACTCGAAGGAGGTGAATGCTGCCCGGGGGTTACCGCAGACGCAGCGGGGGTCTGGGAGAACTCGAGCGGCTTTTGGGCAGGTTGTGAATAGGTTCCTTGTACTTTGTCTTTCCACGCGTGATGCCCAGCCAGGCTGGGATTGTTCACTCAAGGGACTTCACTTGGTGTAATCTCGGGCCTGGCTCACCCCGCGTTCCCCAGACAGCTTGAAGGGAGGAAAGGGAGAGACTAGATCTCGTTATCTTTTATTTTTTTAATGACGATCTGCGTAGTGTGGAGTTCGTAGAGCGGTGCTCATGAGAGGTTCGGTTCCCCTGGCTGGGCAGAAGGAGGCTTAGCGGGCAGGAGATCATCCCGGGCAGGGAGCTTCTGGGCTTGCTTTTTGTGCATCCCTAAAGCAGGCAGATGCCGGGGTGGTGCCAGGGCAGAAAAGCCTCGCTTCCCTGCCAGGATCCCCGTAAGGTGTCTCTTCGCCATTCTCCACTGCGTTCTCTCCATGCCTTATCCCAACAAGTGCGGCTCGGACGTGCGGGGCTCTTTGCTTGCAGGCCCACCAGGAGACACCTCCCCCTTCGTGTTCTGCAAAGCGCTTTACTCCAGTCGTGCCGTGGGCCAGGGCGGGAAGGGAACCGCTCACCTCCCGTAGGCACGTGCCAGCGCAACTTTGCCCTCTCATCCCCTCCTGCCAGAGGAAGGACAGGGACCGTGGCCGCGTTCCACCCTTCTCTTTCCAAACTCCTCCGCTGCCAGTGGCCCCCAGAAGCCCGGTGTCTGGTACAGGCGTTCCCCTCTCCGCTGTAGGAAACCATGGTTTGGCGTCTTGGGAGGGGGAAAGGGGCACAGGCGCTCCCTGGGGAGTGGTCCTGCCTGCTGCGGATGGAGCCGGGCCCTGGGAC
>VZSF01011343.1:0-16917 GCA_013398295.1 Chionis minor
GGGGGGGGGGGGGGAAGAGAGCTCTGTACCCTTCTCCCCTGCCCCAGAGAGCTTTGTCCATCCCCCCTCAGCCCCACCAAGCTCTCATACACCGCAGGGAGGTTCTGAAGGTCCCTGTCCCCCTAAGCCACCCTCCCTCCTGCCCCTTCCAAAACAGGGACCACAAAGATCCCGCCAGCCTCCCCCAGATCTCACCTGTGGGCGCTCCCCCTCTCTGCCCCCACGCACCAGCAGGCACGGACCCACGGCCATCCCAGAGCCGCCCTCCTCGGCGGCCGGGCGGACCGCGGCAGGAGATGCTGGGCGCAGCGGGTGCTGGCGGCTGTCCCCAGGGACTGCCCACATCTGGCCGGTGCCAGCCAGCTCCATTCACCGCTGAGCCAGCCCCGGGCTTGTCGGGCTGAGCTTTTAAAGGGCTCTCATCCCACTGGGAATCTTTCATACTCACTACGAGCAGAGCCTGGAGCCGGAGGCCTTGATGGTTTGTCCTATCCTCTCACGGCCGTGCTTGATGAGTTCTGCGAGGAAAGTTGGAGCACCGACGCCGATTAGCTGGCGGCGCGATCACAAGCACACAGAGGCACATTTGTTCTTCACTGACCTTGCTCTTCTCTCCACAGCTGCCCTCCTCCCCCTTCCACCCACATACCAAAATAACCAGGAAATTATAGGAACCAGGACAGCTCCCCTCCCAGCCCTGCCAGGAGCCCTCAATAGCTCACAGGACGGGAAGAAGTCCCACAAAACACACACCCTCTCCCATGGCAGAGGGGACTCAGGCTGAAGCACCTCCACCAAACCTCCCTGAGCCACCCCTGGGTCCCCAGGAGGGACAAGGAGGGCGCTCACAAGGACGATGTTGTACTGGGATACGTCATGCACTTGGCACATCCACTGCCCCTTTCATTGAGGGCTCTGCGAGTAATTAGGGACATGAATGAAACCTTTCAGGGCCCCGCAGGAGGTAAGCCAGCACACACACTTCACAGCAAGTAAGTGACTTGCCCAAGGACATGCCGCCAGTGCCAGAACCTGGGATTCCCACTGTGGAGCATCCTTGCTGTTCAGCTGGGCAGACAGTTGCCACCACCCATCATCATCATCACCTCTGCCTTCACAGACAGGCAGAGTCCTAAGCCTTCTCCTCCCAACACAGGCTGAGCAAGAGAAAAGCCCAAGAAGCGCAACCTGGATGGAGGAGTTCCTTGTTTTGCTTGGGAGTAGATAACAAAAGTATTCCAAGACTCAGTTTTACTCCCTGGTTCAGCTCTGGTTTTGCTACTGGAATGAAAGAGGAAGAATTAAAACATTCACAGAAACCAGCACACACCAAAAAAAAAAAAGTGCCTTTGTAGACACAAAGGAGTTTTCATCCTGGAACAGCTCTTCTACAGACCAAGGACTTGGCAGCGCCAGGTGCCAAAGCCCATCTCCCCGTGCAAGCAGTTTGCAGGACAACAAGTTTTGGGGTAAACACAAGCCCATTTACAGAGCCTTTCCAACAGGATCTGCCAGGTGAAGGGACCTGCACGCTCCAGAGAGCCACTGAACCCAGCCCCCACCAGCAGTTCTGGGAGCTGGGGGCAGATTTGATGAGAAGCCAAAAACCAGGTTGTGCTTTTAAAGTCTCTGAATGGACGGGGGGTGAGAAACCAGGAATTTAAAGAAAAACCCACAAACCATTCAGGGGGTGAGCTTACAACATCAGGCTGGTCTGAGACCCTGACCTTGTCCGCTACTTTGCCCTGCAGCAGGTAGGAGAACTTGTCCCAGCAGGCACCCACCAGTTAGGGACAGCATGCAGGCAGCACCCAGACGGATCAATCATCTCCTCCCACTGGGCATAGTCCTTATTTCCCCGACAGTCTGGCTCTCCCCGGCTCACTGAGGTCTGCTGAAGGTCATCCAACGCCTGCCGAGGGGCTGCGTCTGTCCCACAGGCTGCTCGACAGACCAGCCAGACACCATGGTCACAGCAGGGGGACATCAGCCCTGCCCTCCAAACCTGAACCCCCACAAGCCTGGTTGTGGCCCCAGGGGCAGCTTGCTGCCGTAGACCCCGTGCTGATCCCAGAGTCGGGAAAATAAAAGACTCCCTTTGGGCACAGGTGGGCATGTCTCAGCTGGGGGAGCACGCAGGCAAGGCACAGCCATCCGGCTTGGAGGTATTTGCTGGCAGCACAGGATGCGGGACAAGTTCCCAACTTGCTCCGAGGAGCTCGGAAAAGGCTGTGCCTATCAAAATCTCCTCGACCTGCGGTTAGGCAGGAGCATCGCTGCTGCACAGCTCTTCCAAGGCCACAGCCCGTTTGTGCTCCCCTCCGCCAGCCCTGTTGTCCTCCACTGCTTCTTGGCTGGAAGTGCAGCTACTCAACAAGTCCCCACTGACCAAGGGCAGCGTTTTCCAACAAAGCTATTTCACTCAATGTGCCTGCTCTGAGGCAAGACTTTCTGCACTCAAGTACCGCACACATATTTAGGACATGCTTATCCCCATCCTGTATCACTTTCCATTCAAGCTCAGAGCCACCTTCTCCAGCCCGAGTCCACCTTCAAAGCCAGGTTACTTTCTCATTTGGATCTCCTGAGCAGTCAGACTTCCTTATCACTAACAAACCCTACTCCCCCTAAAGCACAAAGATTTCCTGAGCGCGCACACACTGAACAACAGAATCAGAAGTAGGTCACGAAAATATGCTGGAATCCTTGGTTATACATGCCCAGCTGCATCCCGCCTTGTGCCTGCCAGGGCAGCAGGGATGCTCCAGGCACGGCCAGGGCCACAGAGAGCATCAGCAAGCAAATCCAGGAGCTTCCTGATGTGATGCGACTCTTACACACCAGGAACAGACCGCTGCACCCCGCAGCCCCCTCCTCAAAGACCATTTCACCCCAACGCCCAGGCCAGAGGCATCCCCCAGGCGGCAGGCACCCGCTCACACAACGTAAAGCTGCTACTTACAAGTTGGAGCAGTTACCGCAGCCAAATCTCCCCCCACCAAACATCCCTCAGTAACATACATTTTCTTCCCAGCACAGCACAAGCAGCTCCCTCTTCCTTCAACAGTTCTGCCAGCGGTGACCCACATTTCCATGCTAGCCCAGCGTTATTTGCTACAAACACATTACTAATGCAACGCGTACCTTGCACGGAGAGGCAACCTCATAGACTCGTCATCCGCAAGCTGCCTCCCACCCTCTTCCCTGATGTCACCGCTCTCGGCATCATTTCCTACCTAACCTAGATTGCAAAGCCCTCCGAGCAAGTGCCTCATCCTCTCCGGCTCTGGGAAGGGCTGGTTGCCAGCATGGAGAGGCGAGGAGGCCCGGCAGGCTGTCACTGGGAGAGCAGGCAACGCTTTGGAAGAAGCGCAGGGAGCAAGGTTGAGAGAGGGACAACCAAAGGCAGCTCGCATTCGGCAGAGGGGCTGCATGCAGCAGAAGGGGGAGATGCCCCAGTTTCAGCTCAGAGGAGGAGCACAGGGGGAGGTGGGAAGGAGGATTCCTGCAAACACATGCTTTTACCGGCAAAAGGAGCCCAAGCTTTCCCCTGCTACAGATCTAAGAGATAGCTCCAGGCCAGCGCTGAGCTCTGCTTTCGTTCCCATTGAGACAATACAGCAAGTCCAGGAAGAGGTTAGGAAAGACTTTAAAGGACTTCCTCACTTGCAGAAGCTTTCTTAGCTGGCCTTTGCAGAGCTCCTGGCTTGTCTAATTTTCTCTTGAGGATCCTTTTCCCTACACCCCAGGGACACTGCAAACCAGAGCAGGAACCCCAGCCAAGCAGCCCTGGCTCTAAGCAAGGTGGAGCCCACAGACAACCAACCTTCCATACTTCAGAGAAGAGCTACACACAGAGCTGGGAAGAAAATAAAATAATAATAATAAAAAAAGTAGGTGGCTAAAGCTTGCAGCATTTTGGGAAAACAAACAAACAAAAAAACCCACCAAACCAAAAAACCCTCCATGAAAACAGAGAACAAAGCATCAAACACACCTGGGAGGACATCTACCAGCAAAGGCTGTGTCCTGAAGCATGGGAAGCAGCTCACAGCTGGTGCACACAGAGACCCCTTGTTCCTTACACTTCCCATCCTCACACCAGCCCACCCTGCCGGACCGGAAGCCCAAGGCTCTTTCCTAAAACCCAGAGGGGAATAGCTTTGCTTCCTGCAGCAGCTCATTTAGCCCATGAGCACAAACACCCCCACCCCCCAGAGTGGCCATGCCCCCACTGCTGGCTCGCTGCAGCCCTTTAAAGAGAGCAGGAAAAGCTGATCAGCTGCAAAAAATGAAGAGACACCTGCGAGATAGGCCTGAGGAGGGAGAATTTATGTGGGGGTGGTAGTTTTGGATGAGGAGGGAGGGGTGCAGGTGGTGGGTAGGAGCCAATTACATCCTGGCCGGCATCCCAGGTGTTCAGAACGATTTTTCACACGTGGTGGTAAGCTGGGAATTTGTCCGCTGTCCTGTGGTTTGGAGGAAGGTCAAAACTGTCGTTTGGTTCAGGTCAAACCCAGAAGAAGCTGTTCCTTCCAGCATCTTCCACCAACCTGGGAAGGCTGCAGCCCAGGGCAGCCCCACCGGCAGCTTCGCAGTGTTAAATGCAAACATAAACACACGGGGAGGGGGAAACCTGGTGTCAGAAGCGCGCAGTGATTTGAGAGAACAGGGACTAAGCTCGGAGCAAAAGGAGACATTAGAGAAGGGCTGGTGTCTTCTCTCACTCTTCATTAAAATTAAAGCATTCTCTTTTTGCTTCCATTGTCTTTTCCTATAAAATCTCCCATGGATGGCTACAGCAGGAGAAAATCCAGCTTCCCCGTGGGAGTGGAGGGGCTGGTCGCCGTGGGACAGGTCCCTAATCCCAGACTGCAGCTACCAGGAGGAAAATACCTGAAACATCCGATGTGCTCATTGCCATGTGTAACGGGAGAGGGGAAGCAGCATGTTGCTTGAATATCATTCTCTCAGGTCAAAGTCTGAATTTTTTGCTCGGCCAACATCCTCAATCTATTAGCGTTGTCAGCTTTTAAAAATATCTCCTTTTATATTTTTATTTTCTCTGGTTTTACCTCAACTTGCGTTGAAATGGTCAAGTTTGAGAACACTTTCAGCAGCCAACTTACATTTTCAAATCAGTACCTTCCGCTTTTTTTCCTTTCAATAAGAACCTTGGTATTATCAACAAAATCTACTTGATTTTATTTTCCACAGAAAGGCATCTTTAATTAAAAACCCATTTGCTATCCAAAGAAGCGAAAGCAGAAGGATCCTGGAGGGAAAAATTTTTGCCAGCTGGAATGCATAAAATCTCTAACGTGGTAGTGACCATGGTGACTGATGGCCAAAGCAATGGCTTTGGGTTTTTTGTCCTTCCTGCCCGCTCCGTCGTACGGGCCGCTGACGCCCGGGGGCTGTGCACACACTGCCTCTAACCCTGCACCAGCCGCACGACGCGAAGCTGCCGCCCCCCTTCCAGACATCCACCTCCTGTGCCCCCCACGGGGGCTCCCACGGGAGCCAGGCTCTGCGCAGCCCTTGGGAAGGGTGAGCCCCTGCCGGCTGTGCCTGCGAGGCTGGAGCCCACCTGGAAGGTGGGCAATGGGGCTCTGCCCTCCGCCAGCTGCTCCGCAACCTCATGCAGGCAGGAGACCTCTGTGGAGAAGCCTCCTCCATGCCCTCACCATCCCCGGGGCGTTAGTGACACCGCATCAGCCAGGAGCATTACCCTTCGTCTTCCCCAGGGCAGTGGAGGAGGGCTCCATCCAGGCCACGTACATAAAGCCAGATGAAATAATCCCCTGTCCTTATGGCTGGGGCAGGAGCTCAGTGACCGGCACCGGGAAGCAGAGCATGGAGTCCCGACGTTTCTGCAACTGCAAAAATGAAGGATACAGGAGTAAGAGGAGAAACAAGCCCTTGGGTGCGGTGCTGGTTGCCCGCCAGCCGGACACGGCTCTGGGATGCGGGGCCAGCTCCCTGTCCCTCGTCTGGCCAGCACCCACCCGGCGCTTGGTCTGGTGGAGATCATTGCTCTGGTGGACACCATCGGGGTGCTCTGCCACCACTCCGGTGTCCCCCTCTCTGCACTCCTCTGGAAAGTGCTTTGGGACTGGCAGATGGAGGGTAGTGGAAGAGAGCTGGGTTGTACCGGTTGGCTGTTTGAATTCTGTACAACAGGAGAAATTTACCCTACAACTGTTAAATTCACAGATTTCTGCCGTCGGGAAAGGATTTTGTTGTTTGATGCTTTTGAGGAGCTGAGACCCAATTCATCCTCCCTGTACCCAGTGTGACTGCCCAGGCGCCGGTGGCTCCCTGGCACTAGAGAAGACATTCCGTGGAAGCACAGAAACACACGGACCGCCAGTAAATTCCCGGCGTAGGGCAGGTTCTCACCTGGGGATTCAGAATCAGATGCCACCAGACGGCTGGGGCAGCTGCAGAGGGCTTTGCCCTGGGGAGCCCCATGGCTCTCCCAGGAGGACAGGTTGTCCCCGTGATGGAGGACATGAGTCAGGAGTGCAAAAGGTGACACTTTCCCCCTTGACCTGCCCCTGTGTGGCCAACATGGCTGTGGCCACGGCCAGCAGCAGCCTGCAGCGCTGAGCACCCCTTGCCCAGGGCTGCCCCGTGCCCACAACAGGACACTTAGTGCCACGTTGAAGGGACTGCTGGATGTGGGGGCGCTTGCAAGGCACACACATTACCCGGGCATGCAGGTACACGTCCCTACTGCTGCTGCAGGACGTGGCCATGCACCCCTTACACCGAACTGGGCTTGGCCCCTTCCCCTGCCCAGCACCCGCACGCTCCAAAATTAAACAATTCTGGTAAAGCCGGAGCCCAGCTCCTGTCAGTGTTGGGTTACGGCAGCTGTTTCGGTGTGGGGGTGGTGTTTCCCTGCCCTCCAGGGAGCACGTCTATGCCAGGAAAAGCTCTGGCTGGACCTGGGTCCAGAGGTGAGGAGCAGCTCTTGGGTGATTTAACCCCCTCTGTGCACGTCTCCTGCCTGGGCTGGGCTCGCTCAGACCACGGTGGCAAAATCAAGCAAAGTGGGAACAAGCTCTGGCTGCAGAAAGGTGCTTTTTTCAGCTGCACTGTCCCACCTCAGAACCTCCAGACACTGCCCAGGCTTGGAAACATTTCCCTTTTCCCCCGAGGGAAGAAAGCTGCCTCCCTGGCCAGTGCTGCTCACCCCAGGAAAGCCACATTTTCAGCTTCTCCAAGGATGGACAACAGGTCCAGCCTGTTGCCTCTACATGCAGAGAAGTGTATAATATTTTATACGCTATGCATATGTGCTATTTTATAGGAAAAGACGTACTATCTTAATCTCCCTATCTAGCAGTATCCATAACCATAATCATAAAAGTATCACTGAAGTGGAACCACACAGTCCTGAGCAATCGGAATTGCAGGGAAGGGTCCAGATAAGATTAAAACAAATATTTCTCTAGTGGGCACATGGCAAGTTTCCATCGACCCGCAGTGAAAGGTGACCTGAAATGTTTAGCTACTCAGTTATCTCTGTTGGGTAAGGGACAGGATAAGGATAGGGATAGGGATAGGGATAGGGATAGGGATAGGGATAGGATATTCTTTAGAAGGTCAGAGCCTAATTCTTTATCTTAAGATAAAGAAAGATTAAACAGACTTTTGGTCACAAGTGGGGTTCTTGAAAATATATTTTTTTCCCCTCTCTACATTTTCCTTTTAGCTTCAAAAAGCCGGGGCTCTGCCTCAGGCATTGCCCTTGATTTTGCCACGAGTCCCACATGGGTGCTGGGAAGTTTCCCATGTTTTAGTGAAAGGAGCCAAGAGGAGGCCGCTTGGGGTCAGATTTTTACTCTGAAAGATTGCTGAAGTGGCTTTGAGCAACTTTTGCAACTTTCTGGGCCTCTGTTTCTACAAATATGAACCTGGCAGAATATTACTGATCTCTCTTAAAGTCTTTACACCTTCAGAGGAATAAATGCCTGACCTTATTATTGCCATTAAATCAGCTGGCTGGGACTTTCTTGCTCCCAAGTGTTTTTTAAGTGTAGGCACAGTCTCAGTGAATAAATAATATGAAATTGGAAGCAGCCTGACTCTAAGCAACCCTTCCTCTCCTGGCTGGTCAGCCTTGTCCTCAGGGAACATGCCATTGTCCTGCTGGCTGTCCTCTCCTCTCCTCCCCAGCAGGGTTTCAGGACACATTGCAGCCTTTGTTTTAAAGCCTTTCTTAAAAAACAAACAGCTGGTTTTGGGGTTGAGCCCCTCTTTCCTGCGGCAGGGCAGTCAGTCGGACACAGGGTGCACGCTCAGCGCCACCACCCGCAGCTCAGGCCCCGAGCGTGACCGGCCTGACGGGGACAAGGGCAGAGAGGCAGTTTTCCGGCCGGATTGAGCAAGGCTTAGCAGCTCGGAGACGGCTCGGAGAGCCCGAAACCAGGCCCCTCGCTGCTGGCACAGCGCTGGGTTTGTTAGGAAAGCTTGTGGGTGAAGCGTCCCTGGGAATGCCTCCCCTCCACCCTGCTCCATCGACAGCATGGGATGCGTGTTTTCTCCCCTTTTTATGCACATGCAAAACTGGGGAAGCGACTGGTGCCGTCACAGCTGGAGATTGTGTCCAGCAGAGCTGTATGTTTGCTTAGCCTGGAGAAGAGAAGGCTCCGGGGAGACCTTACAGCCCCTTCCAGCACCTAAAGGGGCTCCAGGAAAGCTGGGGGGGGACTCTGGATCAGGGAGCAGAGCCATAGGATGAGGGGGAATGGTTTTAAACTGAAAGAGGGGAGATTTAGGGTAGGTATCAGGAAGAAATTCTTGCCTGTGAGGGTGGTGAGCCCCTGGCCCAGGTTGCCCAGGGAAGTTGTGGCTGCCCCATCCCTGGAGGTTCAAAACCAGGTTGGACGGGGCTTGGAGCAACCTGGTCTAGCAGGAGGTGTCCCTGCCCAGGGCAGGGAGGTGGAACTAGATGATCTTTAAGGTCTTTTCCAACTCTAACCTATGATTCTAGCCTTCTATGATTCTATGAAACCAGTGGTTGGTTTGGCCATGAACAGCAGCGTTGGTTCTGCACACCTTGGGACCTGGCCTGCCACCTCTGGAGCAACGTAACGGGGAAGGCAAGATATACACTGGACCCAGCGGGCAGCCCATTCCAAACTGCTCAAGCGCTGCTCAAGGCATTGTCAGGACCTGTGAGCTCCTGTGCAAAACCAGCAGATCTGCACTGAAATCTGCTGAGCTGATCCCCGTTCCCCTGCTCTGGCTCCGAGCAGGAGCAGCCCTCCCTGTCCTGCTGGCGAGGGGCTCAGAGATGTCCCATTGGAGGGATGCTGGACACAGCACCTCTGAGCTTCACCAGGCCCAGCCCAGCCACAGAGACACAGCCCAGGAGACCACAGCCAACACCACCTGAAAGCCCTGCTGCAGTGCTGCAAACCTCACCCTTCTGCTGCAAACCTCACCTTCTGGTGCTGGCTGCGAAAGCCCAGTGCAGCCCCAGCCTCCTTCCCCTGTGCAGGTGGCTCAGGGACATGGGGGGACACACGGTCTGTCACCAGCTACCTCTGCTGATCTGCCAGCTCCTGAAATGACCCAGGGTCAGAAACACTTGTGGCTGCTCCCCATGGGAGCTCGCCCAGGGAGGTGAGCTGTGGCTGCGGACACAAGCAGCGTGATGGAAGCTCCTTGTGATGGAAGTTTCCTGGGGGAGGCACAGTTAATGCAAGAAAACTTTCCAGCTAATACAATATTTCTAGGGGGAACAGGAGGCTGCTTATCTTCTCTCTGGATTCCTGCACAGCTGGGAGACAAACCCACTGCTGGAAATCAAACTCCCTCTGCTTCAAGCAGCTGTCCCTGAGCCAGACCCTCAGGGAGCATCTCTCCTGCCGGCCAGCCGGGTCCCTGGCAGCAGGGGACGGGTCCTCCACAAAAACCTCTGCTTCTACCAAACAGGTTCTGGACCTCATTAAGAGAAGGGAAAGTCACGATTGTCCCAGAGAAAGTAAATCGGCATTACCTGCAGAGACGGAGGTGCGGGGAGCCGGGTTCCTACTGGCAGGCACTGCCACGCTCCAGCTGCGGGGAGCAGCCTGTACCGCTCGCCCTCCCCTTGTTCTTATTTTGGCGATTCGGTCTGAAGGTCGAAGGAAAAGTCTGAAGGAGTGGCTTGTGGCAGGAAGTAAATGATTACCCTGCCAGCGCTCTCCGAGGGGACCGAGGCACCGGGAGCCAGGGTGGGAGAGGAAAATCCCTCCTTGGGGGGATTAGAGGGTGGCTCGCCGGCGGGGAAGTGCAAAGGGTCAGAACAAAGTGCTCTGTTCGCCGGAGGCTGCGCCGGGTCACATACCAGGTCCTCGCAGAGGTAATGAGGCATGGGTCACCTCCGAAACGCCAGCAAGACCTCCTGGATGTGGACATGACCCATTGCCGATCCACCAGTAATCCACGGAGCTTGCCAGTGAGGAAGGAGCTGGGCGAGGTGGAGCCTCGTCCCCTGGCAGCGCTGCGTCCGGGGTGGGACATCCAGGGACTTTTATATGCTTAAACTTTGCAGGTGTGACAGTCCTACAACCCCTACACAAAAAAGATGTGGACACGCTGAGGGGGGTCCAGGGAAGGACCACAAAGGTGATCAAAGGACCGGGAAGCCTGTGGTATGAGGAAAGGCTGAGAGAACTGGGTTTGTTCAGCCTTGAGAAAAGAAGGCTTAGGGGAGACCTTAGCACCATGTTCCTGTATTTAGAGGGTGGCTACAAAGAAGACGGGGACTCCCTTTTCACGAGGAGTCACATGGAGAAGACAAGGGGTAACAGGTAGAAGTTGCTCCTGGGGAGATTCCGACTGTACACAAGAGGAAAGTTTTCCACGATGAGAACCATTGGAACAGTCTCTCCTGGGAAGCGGTGGATTCCCCAACATTGAAGACGTTTAAGATTCGGCTGGACAGGGTGCTGGGCCATGTTGGCTAGACAGTGCTTTTGCCAAGAAAGGTTGGACCAGATCATCCTTGAGGTCCCTTCCAACCTGGTATTCTGGGATTCTATGATTCTATGAACCCCACTTCTGCCTGCTGCGTGTCCCCCTCTTGCTCCATGCTCCCCATCCTGGGCCACACATACACAGGAACAAGCACTGGAGCAGCTGAGGACTGAGCCCCATGGGCACATCAGAGCTGAGCCTAGAGGAGCCCTCTTGGAGCCCAAATCTACTGCCATCCATTCACGCCCTCCCCCATTTGCTCCCTGTTCCTCTCCCTTCCCCTCTGCAGGTACCCAGCACCAGTGGTCACCACATCTCCGCGTGGGTGGGTGCCCAAATAGCGGTTTGATAGTTGAGCATGCTGGTGGAGCCACTGCTGGGTCACTGGTGGAGCCTCCAGCTCCTTACCCAAAATACAAACTTCACAGGGTGTTTTCTTATTATGCAGGAAGGTTCCTTTCACCCTCAAAAGCCCCTTTTGCCCCTGCCCCTCTCATGGGAGCAGACCATGATGTAGTGAGTCGATGGGTCCCACTGCTCTGAGAAGACATTTATGGCAGCACAGTTACTTGAGCATTTGTCAAGCTACTGCCCTCTCGCCATTGGCACGTGCCTGTCCCAGCTGGGCCTGTGAATCCCAGAGCAGGGAGGAGAAAGGAAAAGGGTCACTGGGCAGAGAGGCCATTACAAACGCAGAAGGGTGAGCTGGGGTGGGATTTGAGTACACACATGGGTACAAGGATGCTTCAAATCTGGATGATGGAGAACGTTTCTGAAACAGTCTGGAATGTGAGATCTGGAGCACCCAAAGTCATGAGGCCCAGACTGCCACCACAGCCAAGGTCTCCGGCTCCATGTCCGTGGCAAGAAGACGGTGCCGTACCTGCCCCGCAGCGAGCTCCAGCACCAGCGGCAGCGCCTGCAGGGGAGTGGGCTCAGCCCTCCCACCAACGGTCCCGCAGGGTGGCACGGCCGTGCGAGTGCGTGAGGACAACGGAGATTCAATGTCGCCCTCCTGTCTCGGGGAGCAAAGCCAAATAGAGGTCCCTATTGTACTTAGGGAACCGCAAAAACACAGAGAGAGAAATAAATCCGTTGCCTGCTGGTGCAGAGAGGGCCTTTGTTTGTCTCATTTTCAGATTGAGGAGGTTTAGAGGATTGCTGCAGCACATGACCAGAAGCTACGAAGCTGCAGACAAAAGCCATTTGGAGCAGCGATCAGACTTTGCCATCGTGCTGGCTTTTCAGAAGATTTCTGCTTTGTCCGAGTTAAACCTGCTGCTATTTGGGGGTTTATTTTGCTCACTCCACTGCATCCCCTGCTTTAAAAGGCTGCGCATCTCCCACACCACCGGGTTCACGTCAGCTTTCACTGGCACCGGCACAGCATCAAGATGTCGGCGGCGGTGGCTGGAGGGGGCTGCCTGTATTTCAAGCCCAAGTGACACGGGTTGCACCAACAGCCGCGCTCGTTCTGGCCACGGACAAGTTTAGAGGGCAAAGCCTGGGCTTATCGCTCCGGCTTGCTGAGTGGGCTCGTTTCGGCAGCTCGTCGCACGTCGGCTGCGGGCGCGCGTCGGCACCCGGCAGAAACGCGGAGGGAAGCGCTTGAGCGGAACTGACAGCAAGACAAAGCCCGCCAGGGCGCTCCGGGAAAGCGCTGGCTTTGCCGCGGCTGAAAACTACAGCGAGCCAGACGCTGAGGTGCCCCGTCATCCCTGCGCAGCCTCCTGATACAGCCAGGCGGTATCTCCGCTCCCCGGGAAGCGGGGACTTGGAGGGGCTGTGCCTAGGCAGGGCGCGGGAATTCGAGGTGCCCTTGCAGGGGCCGAGGGCACGTTCTGCTCCCGTTTCCCTGCTCTGCACCCTGAGGGATGGGAGCAAGGAGCCCTCGGCCGCCCTGGCTTTCCCCTCATTGTCACAAAAAAGGCATAAATCACCTCACAGCCCCAAATACACTCAAAGTGGGAGCTACTTCTGTTCACAAAAGGGGGGGCGGGGGGAAGAGGGGGAAGTTCTGAATTAGGTTTAAAACTTCTGCAAAGTTAAAGCTTCATGAAATGGTTTCCATCATCAAGTGAACCAGAGAACCTTTGGCCCCTGAAAAACACAAAGGGTTTGGGATGGGTTAGTCTGTGAGCATCCTGCATCCATGCACAGGCGGCTGCCGGCAAGGAGAGGAGAGGAAGCTGCACTCCCGCTGTGGCATGGCAGCTGGCCCGGCTGCATCCCTTTGCTTCCTGCAACCCGGATGGAAACACGGAGAGGAAAGGACCCTAAAACCACCACATGTGAAGCAAATGCAAACCATGGATGTGTTGACCTTCCAGGGCTCCTCATCCCTCCTCTTACTCCCAGGCTCCGAGGGGTTATCTCAGCCCTCCGCAGGGCCAGGAGAACATGGGCTGGATCTCCTGCCATGCCGGTCCCTTCTCAGCACCCTAGGGAGAAAACAGAGCTGGAACGGGCAGCAACCAGCAGAAGGAAAAGCAGAGGGCACCCACGAAGGAGGAGCTCCTCACCCAGCTCCACCGGCTGGGAGGGCTCCCTGCATCCCGGGCAGGAGATGCCATGGCTCCTGGGGCAGGAGATGCCATGGCTCCTGGGCCCTGCCACGCCGTCGGGCGAGGGTGCTGCCGCTGCCGGGGCCCCGGGCTGCCGGGGGGGTGGGCACAGCCGCGGCCAGCGCCGGGGGGACCGCGGGGGCGGGTTGGTGCCTGCCGGTGGGGCGGGTGTCACCGGTCNGGGATGGGGGTGGGGATGCAGATGGACATGGGGCACAGCTGCATCCCCTTAGAAAAGGGGGCTGGCAAGAGGGAAACACGACTCATCCAGGAGGGCAGGAGCCCCACCGTGATGCCCCTCACACCCACTGACGGCACCACACGTCCCTGTCCCCACACAGAATAAACCCTCTGCTCTTTCCTTTTGGAGGCTGCCCGGGAAAACAACCAAAAAACTGTTTTCTCCGGGAAGGAGCATCACACCACCCCCTCCTGCCTGCAGCCCCTTTCCCCGGCTTGTGCTAACCCCCCCCCTTCATCCCGGTACTGCATTGCGGAGCTGCCCGCTACCGTCGGGGGGGGACACCCACGGGGTCCACACAATTTGGGGACAATAAGAGGGGCCCCACGGGGTCCTCTGCCTGCAGGAGCACTGCCGGTGGGGTCCCCCAGCCACCCCCACTGCCCAGCGGAAAAGGGGGGTCAAAGAATTAATTGTCGCGGCTTTTAAATCGGTGTAAATCAAGGTGGTTTCGGGCACCCGTGGGCAGAGAGGAGTGAGCTTGGTTCAAACCAGGGGGTACCCCCAGCCCATTATTTTGTTTATTTCCCCTCCACTGCATTTGGTTATTTTAAGGGGTTTTTTCCCCCTCTCCTTCACAATAACCTCCCTCTGCCCCTGCCCAACTCCTCTGAACCCCCCCACGAACCAGGCCAGCCTCGTCGACTATGTTTTCTCTTTATTGTTCGATATATTTATGTACCACATTATATGTTAAAGATAGATTTTTTTTTTTCTCATATACATTTTTCATCTTATTTACCACAATGACACCACACGTACATTGGAAACAGCTCCACGGATCTGGTAGATTGCACAGAATGAATTGTGTCGTAGTTTTTGTTCCTGTATCCTGAATGACGTCAAATCCAACAATATATTAATTTTTTTTTTAAACTTTTCATAATTTAGAAGTAACAATTGTTAAAACGAAACGAAACAAAAGTCACCGGGAAGCGGACTCCGGGTCTGCCATTTCAACCAGAGGCAAAACATCTGTAATTGATGGGAAGCGCCGCTCCGCGGTGTGAATCTGGATGGAAGAATTAAGCAGTCCTGACATCTATGTGACTATGGTGTAAACATTGCAGGTAACTGGCATTGCTGGTCATCAGCCGCTGCTTGGACTTGTTGGGCTGGTCGTACAATCGAGGTCTCATCTACATCCATCTCACACAGTGTAAAACGGAGGTCCCTGCTCCCAGCCCCCACAGCTGGTTTGCTTCCGTCTGTGAGCGCAGGAACCCAATCCCATCGGATCGGCACCTGTGTTTCAGCTCCTGAAACACTGAATTGCATATCTGTAAGGAATATTGAAAACTGTGACTGTTTCCCAACAGGTCATTCGCGGGGGGCCAAGCTTCAGGCAACAAGTGAGGAGATAGGGGTGGGGCACCAGATAAATTCCTCCAGAAAATTCTAAATAACAAAAAAATATATTTAACTCTTAGCTTATTTAAAAAGATGGCAGGGCATCTCTTCTTTCCTTTAATTTGCAGATTCAATGACATAGAATTTGTTGGATGCACGTAACGAAAATAATGACTCTTTCCATCAAAGGGATGCAGAATTATTTGGCTATGCGGATGTTTGATGCGATTCTTCTACTGCAACCGGCTCTGGCCCCTCCTTAGTCTTCAGCGTTGGTTCTGAAGGCCTCTATGAGGCCTTCTAAAGAGTGGATGAACCCAGAGACGCTGCAGATTCCACCTATAACGAAAATGGCGACATCAAAGAAGACGTGGTGCCACAAGAGCTTCCTCCACAAGAGTTTGAGGTGGAAAAGACTGGGGAGCAGGAAACAGAGCCCTGCGCCTGTGAGGCTCCCAGTAAGGCCCATCAGGAGGGCAAAATGCGGGACATAGATAGCCATGAGCAGGGTGAAAACTACCAGGGCACACCTGAGGGTGAGTCCCCAGGATTTGAGCCGCCCGTCACCCCCATAGCAGTTGGGGAAGAACGCCCTGTTTCCATCTTGGAAAAGGGACCGCTCCAGGACTTCCACAGCCGCAAAGAACGGCAAGGGGTACGAGAGCAAGGCTTTGGCCACCAAGAAAATGTTGACTACTGCCCTAATGGTGGATGGCAAGTTGTCTGTAATTACTTCCTTGGTCTCATCAGCCCAGGTCAGATAGGCGACCAAGGCAAAGAGTCCCTTAAGGATGCAAGCTGCGATGTGAGTCCAGTTCATCATGCAATGGAACTCCTTGGGGTTCTGCATGTTCCCCTCCAAGGAAGGCAGAAAGATCTGAGAGGTGTAGCTGAAGACAATGATGCCAATGGAGATGGGAAACTTCTTCACATCAATGTAAAACTTGACTTTGTCCCAGGCCCAGTCGCGTGCCCTGGAGAGGCAGTAGGCAATCACCAAGATGTTGATCACAAAATGGGCTAACGTGCAGAGCAAGCTGAACTTGGAGACTGCCTTGAGGTTCTTCAAGAACGCGCAAGGCAGGAGCACTGCCGTGGCAATGATGGACCACGACTTCTGGGAGACGGGCAAGTTGGGGAAGCTGTTGTACATCAGGTTCCCACTGACCACCACATAGAGAATGCAGGTCATGACCAGTTCAATGATCTGAGCCACATTCACAATCCTGCCTCCGAGGGTGGGGAAGCGAGGTGCGCAGCACGCGTTCGCTATGTCCACGTAGGAGTCTCTCACCCTGACTATCTCCCCATCCTCATTCTCTTCGTAAAGACAGGCAATAAGGATTTTCCCAGTGTAGCAGCAAACCACTGCAGCGAAAATTATTAAAAAGAGTCCTAGGTATCCACCATGAAGGATGGCATAGGGCAGGCCCAGAACAAACATCCCCTAGAAAGAGACAAAATGGAAACCGTGTTGCTCGTCTCACGGAGGGGACCAGGCGGGTGCCCGTAGCCGGGCACACGCAGCCGCGCCGTCGCAGTCACGTGCACGCCATCACACCCACGCCATCGGTCGCACAGTCACGCCACGCAACCGTGGCCACACGCGATTACACCCCCCCCTCCCCCTTTCTCGCTGACGTAGAACACATCACCCACAACCCCCCCACCCCACGTCACACCCGCGCAATCACACCCGCACAGTCTCACCCCGCAGCACCCGGACCAAGTGAGCACAGCTATGGTGCCTGGGCTTTGCCCCAGCCTCTGTCCCCTCTGTCCCCA
>VZSF01011349.1:0-42440 GCA_013398295.1 Chionis minor
TATATATATATTTTTATCTGATAATTATTTAACTGTAGAAGTCATCCATATGAAGAAATTTTGTAGAAAAAGGTGAAAATGGTGGGGAGGTTTGAGGAACACTGAAATGCATGCCTAAAGCAAGTTATCTGCAATAAAGAGGAAATAATTATTAATTAATCAAAACATTTCACATTTTATTTTTATTAAGTTTTTATTATGAGGGAATTTAATCCAAAATATCCAGTGAGGGCTGGAATCACATTTCACTACCTGGTGTTAATAAAAATATTACCTTTAATAGAAGGAACTCAGACACAAATGTTATACTATGTATAAGGTGGAAAGAAGTGAGGAATTTCAACCTGAAAAAGAGTTGCATTTTCAGCATTTTGGTCAATGCAGCATCACAAATGTTGCTATGAGCCTTTACAATAGACTAAAGATCAGGAAATTTAAATGAGGTTTTTGCTACCAAGGGGTGAATTGGGTTTGGACCCCAGGGATGAAGGGCAGCCTGAGTTAAGGAGAAGACCCAAATTAAAACCAGTTCTCAAAACTATTACTAATTATTATTTTTTATTCTTCCTAAGTGCTTTGTATTCTCTATGCTCCAACTAACACAGACTAAAATTACAAATTTATGAAGAATACAGTTCCAAAATTAATACAGTCTACAGAATAAAACTTCTGATTCAAATTCACAACTTGCAGAGTACCAAATATTTTAAGGATTTGTTCCAGGCCAAATCCAGCCCAGAACATTAGCAGTTACAACAGGCTAACTTCTAGTTTTATTGTTCAGAGGTTAGTGTGAAATATTCAGGCTAAGTCCCATTTTCAGCTAGGTTTAGTACCCTAAAATGACATGTGACATCTTGTGGTGGCCTCAGTAAAAAAGGACAAAGACAGATTTGATTGTATAAAGTCACGTGGTTCTTATGAACAAGACTGATGGTATGTTTTTCCCTGGTCAATGATGAAGTACGCTTGAGCACCAAAATGTTCACTGTCCCTCTCTGTGTGGTGTTGCTTCTAAAATTAAAAGATAGTTAAGCCCAAAAGCTGACAAAGCAATTCCTTTTTGACCTGATACCTTCTCTGCTGCTGTGGCTGTAGGGGCAAAGTGGTCTGTAGACACAAACCATCCGTGCCCATCTTTTCTGTAGCCATAGTCACTGGGATCTTCCTACTGCAATATGGCAGCTTCTGTGTTCCTTCTAGCTCCTTTGAAACCTCTTACTGTAGTTCTGCCTTCACTTTTCTCACATCCTGTCCTAAAGACAGTTACTTGAAATTACATTTCTGAATTTCACTATGTATCTATCTTCTCCTCTCTACATTGGCTCCTCTTTGACATATAACTTGCAAGCAGTTTTTGGTAGCAAGGTGCCCTCTTTCCCTCCTTTTTCTAAAGGCGTGTAGATTCTGGTGAATTTGATTTGTGTTTCATGTTTATTTCAAACAGACAACACTCTCCATAAGTCTTAATTTCACACAAAACATGACTGAGAAAAGTGATCATGGTAAATAAATGCCCAGTGAAAGTCTAAAATCACTGAATGCAGAAAATGTAGTCAGTTAATAAATTTTGCAGATCATAGATTTTGGGGGTCAAAGTTGTGTGTCTTTTATAGAAATTGTAAGAGAATAATCATAAGATCCTGAGAGCATTAAAATCTGGAGGAAAATATTCAAAGAAATCTTTATCCTAAGACAAATTCCTGAGAATATATGTGGAAAGAACTAGCTCAATGACACAAACTTAAAATTAAGTCTTTCCAAAACTTAAGCGCCACTGAAAGACATGTGTGAGTATACGATTTTATTTTTAGGGAGATCATTTAAAGATATTTTAAAAACAGGATATTAGCTGTGGAAAATTACTGGCCCTTGAACTGAAATAAATAAAATATGACCTTCAGTACAAAATAATTCCTCCCATCTTACAGCTATTCAAACAGTGAAGTCAATTGGTCATTTGTTGGGTTTTCAGCCCTCAGAGAAATAAACTCCCAGCTATGGCTGATCAAGATTTATGCATTTATAAATACATACTTTTAGTTGGCAGACTTTCTTGATCAAGCACACCCCTTTTTAAGAAGAAAATGGCACATTTCCATAAAAATGACAAGTAATAGTAATCTTTCTCAGACAGGCTTCCATTCTGCTGAGTGTTTTAGTCTGATGATCTGAACATGGGAACTGAGTGCCAGATCCGCAGAGGTCCTGTGAATAGTGCTATGTGAATAATTGTATTTCAGTGCTTTAAAAGTGAAAACAAAGTTTCAAGTTGAATAGAATGTGAAATCCTTTCTTTATCAAAAAATAAAAAAGTGTTTCTACTGTGAGCCTCAGAGGAAAAGCCCAAGCAGATTTGTCAGATAATCTTCTTGTTTCAGGTGGGCAAGCAAAAACACTGGAACGTGGTTCAACTTCATTCATGGCCTTATTAAAAATTTTTAAAAGCATCCTTTAGATTCATGTGTTTAAATCAAATTGCAACATAGTTTAAAGTTGAATCTCTCACATCTGGATATCTAATCATTGGTCTATTGGATCAACATAGGTAAGATGCACACTCTTGCTTTAGCAGTTTTATGAGCCTAATCACTTCCTCACTATTTCCATGAAAAGTAGTTGTATCTGAAGTTATTCAATTAAATTGATGTGAATTTGTCAGCAGTCAGGAGACAACTTAGTCTTTTTTATGATTGTGTATACCATTAACAAGACCTGACATCTATGCTATATGAGTTCCAGGAGTTTAATTTTGGATTAGTTCTTGTCTGATTCCCTGGACTGGTGCCCAGTAACAGTAGGAGAATGTTGGGTGCAATCCTGGAATGTATCTTCCAGTTTAGTTTCATCAGAAAGGAATCCAGTTTGCATCTTCTCCCACTGCTCTGCAGTGCGAACTGAAGCGTGTTAACGTGAATCAGAGGGTTCACTCCAAAGTTATAGTCCTGATCGGAACAAAAGTGTTCATGTAGACAGATGCACCCTTAAACTATTACCCTGTTTCTGCTCAGACAAGGTCTTGTGCAGTAAAAAAGGGGTATAAGTTCTCTGAGTTATACTGTTTACTTTTCTTCTATACAAAATAACTCATGTCACTCTTTTCTTTGGATTCATATCAATCACTTTAATGTAGGTTTCAGGTGAATCTTCTCAAAGTCAAGCATCCTTTGACCTTGAGACCAGAAATGACCTACAGTAATTGTAGATTATGGCACTAAGAATGAAATAAGAAAGGGGTCAAATTAAGCCCCAAACATTTCAAAGATGAAAGCAATAATTTCAGTTACAGATAGGTTGGTTTGCTTGCATTGACACAGTTAGAAAAAGGACAGAAAAATCTCTTGAACAAGGCTTATTCAGGAAACTTCATAAGTGGTGCAGAGAAACTGTGCAGATTACAAAGATTTGGTCAGAAACTGAAGCATAGCTAGAGCTGTGTGATGACAGAAGTGACTAACTTAGCCTCCTAAATAAAGTTTATTGCTAGCAAAGTGAAATAGGTGAAACTGATAGGTGCTGATTAGAGTTTGTTCTCACAAAATAGTATCTGGCAGTTAAAAGCTTGCACAGCATAAACAGAGATAGGCAATTGCCTACAAGTGTGTCCTGCAAGAGGCAATAGAAGGTCCCCTTAGCCTGCAGCTGGGATGGGAAAGAATCCTTGAGCCTATCTATCTATTCAGGCACAGGCTGGGGGAGGCAGGAACACGTTTTCCACAGCAGAAGTTTTTGGATCCCATGCTGACCCTGACCTTATGAAGGGGAGGAACCCAATCTACCCTCATTCCATGTAGAAACAGCTCAGCCTCATTGTCAGCCTGAGATACATGGGAAGATGTATAGGAGAGGTGTCAGTGGCACGGGAAAAGGGAAAGTGCTTGCTCTGCAGTGGGAGCACTGGGTGCAACCAAAGGCTGCTGTGGCAGGGAAGGCAGAGGGGTCTGTGGGCATGAGTGGGCAATGGCTCCTGTCCAGCAGATGAAAAGGGAGAACAAAGAGAAATGTCCCTGCCTTCACTCCTGTCCGTCTAAGATCTCTTGGAGTCCATCTCAGTCTCTTTTCATTGACCCAGTCTAGGACTCATTAATATTTCATTTGCTTCCTGACTATTTTTCAGAATGTTCCAACCAGCTCTCTCCAGTCCAGGAGACAATTCATTCCAGGGATGCCTCTGGGCATGTCGCACAAAAAAGCTGCACCAGTCTTGTCCTACACAGTCCTTCAACACTATCTCTGTAGGCTTTGCAACCTCACAAACCTTCATAACTCACCTAATGACATGCAATCACAGAATCTTAATTTTCTTTCATAAAAATGCCAAACTAGTGAACTGCATCACAAGCCCCAAGGTATTATTAGACAGTTTAAAACTTATAAAACACACAGGGTGATAATCACGCCTCTGAAACCCGGGATGACAGGGAAACCTTTGGGCCACGCTTTATATAAGGCAGATGTGGGCAATCTGCACTACAGCGCACTAGCCCTAAGCAGTGTGGATGTAGCTCGGTTTGTGCCACTCACTCTTGTAGCCGCAAAGGATCCCCCAGCCCTCTTAGTGTTGGAGGTGCCTCCCCGTCCTACCTCCACTCCAGCCCCCTTTGCCTGCCCTCACTTCTCTGGAAGTGAATCTCTGCCCAACTTACCCCACAAAACCTCCGTTTTCTCAGAACTGATTCTTTTACTGTACAAATGCAAAAAAATGTGATCTCTATCTGCAATCAGTTTCGCATAAATTATCATCTGTTTTGGGGGAATTCCTGAAACGGGAAAAACAAGTCTAAAACTAAGGAATAGTTTGTTCTTTTTCTAGCACTGTTACTGAGAACAAAATTTTTTTTATTTATTTCCTATTTGTCTACTATTAACAAGTTCAGGATTTTGAACCCTGACCCAGCAAATCACTTAACTGTGTGCTTAACTTGAAGCACATGAATGCTGCTGTTGAAATCAGTGGGACTATTTGTAGTCTGAAAGGTAAGTCTGCAGTATTGCCTTGGATTGCTGGAACAGAATAAGTTTATTTTATTGATTGTGTTTTCACTTCTCACAAATAGTGCTGCAACTAATTTGATGCAACCCTAAAAATTCAGTTTGGGGAATTTAACTTTTAAAATAGGGTTTTTTTTTTTTGAATGAATGCTTTTAGCATATTTCCATTCTCATTAATAGAGTTATAATTTCAGGATGTTTGGTGTTCCTAACTGTCCCTATTAATAGAAATAGAATCAAGTCATTTCACACAACCAGAAAATGAGGCCATCCTGTTTCTGGCCTTTTTGGTGACGCAATAATTTGGCTCTGAAAACTTAGGAAAATATAACTGAAGGAATAAGAGCTACACAGACTGCAGAAGAGATGCACAGTAACCAGAATAAGAGGGTTCTGCACTTTACAGACCTCTTTTATATTCCAGATGATTTAACAACTACCTAATAATTTCATTATTGTTATTTTTTAAAACTTTGTCATGGTAACTGCAATGGTAGTTATGTTGAGCGTCAACTAGCACAGCAACACCAGACAGTATAACTTGCTGTATTGTAAATAAGGGCTTCCCCCAGGCAGCCATAATTTGTATGTCCTTCTGGTTTTGCCTACTTTTCTGTTTTAGGGAACACACATGTGCTTTGTGTTAGAGCAGGGAAGTCATAGCAGACTAAACTACAGTCTATGGTGACTTTTCCTTTTGGGTCATGCCCTCCTTTGGTGTCGGAGGAAGATGGTCACTTATATAAAAACAAATTATGATTCAGAGAATCCCTACAGAGGGATTAACCAGAGAAGTGTGGTTTTTACTGTGCCCTTACCAAGTATACAAAGTCCCTATATAAATAGTCTTGTACTAGTCTAATTAATCAGCTCTCTAATCCTTGCCTCGGCCATTACATACAAAGTGGTTTTGTTAATTCAAAATAGACAGGGTCCTGAGCCACAACATTTATAAGATCATAGCATGGAGGTACAGAAAACAACTGATACATCATCCGGTACACCTCCCCAGCAGGGCAGGCTAGCCTAGTTAAAAATGACCCAAATAACATGGCTTTGACCACATCCTGAGCCAGCTAGTCCGCTGTCTAGTTCATCCTGCTGCCACGACGCTTTCCTTGATTCTTCTTGATATCCTGTTTCGTAGCTCCAGCCTCTCACTGTGAATTCAGCTCAGCTATGGTGAGGGAGTGAATGTCCCTTGCCTGAGGACAGCTTTCCACATTCGTACAATTGCTCACCTCCTGTGTATGCCTCTCTCTTGTTACTGTTCTTTAGAATTGGGAAAATTTGTGTATATGAAATTTATGTATCAGGCAATACATACTTAGGATTTAATTTTTCATGGTTTTTTCACATCTGGCAATGCAACTGCTCTTTTTTTACAAGTTTGTAAACTGGATTTCTGAGTAGTTATTCTAATTAGTGTAACCATTGATTTTGTTACTGGAACAATGTCAAGTGACTATGAAGATTGCAATATTTAGCAGATGAGAGTAACACTTGTCCATCCTTAATAATGATATAAGTGATCTCAACAGGCAGACAGCAGATTTTCCTGAGATAAAATGTTCACTTACCTAGTTGTAAAATAGACTGACATTCCTCTCTCATTTCTTCAAGTTTTTAATTTAAAGGATTAACTTAATGCTGTTTGATACCCTGTCCAGAGACTTCGTGAAAGCTGAAGTTGTTGGCTCTTCAATAAAGAAAAGGTATTAAAGCCTCTGGGTTTGGGGTTTGGTCTTTTTTTTCCCCTTTCTTTTTTCTTTCTTTAAGTGAATGTGTTGGTGGTTCAAATAAATATCTGTCTAGATGGATGTCAAAAGTGAAATCCAATGATAATGACTTTCTTCATGATAATAATAAAGCAGATGGCAAAAAAAAGTGTTTATGGTGTAAGGAACACCCAAGTTCTGAATGCAAAGCCAGATCTTTTTGTTTCAACTACCGCACAGCAAAGGGCAATAAGTCATTCAGACAAGAAGTTCTCTTACATAGAGATGTTATGGGCTATGGGTGTGGATGTGTGTGTGCGTGTGGTAAAGCAGTTAGAAATGTAGCAATGGATTTTTTTGTTTTGTTTTTCTCCTGTGAAAGTGAGGATCTGATTAACGCTGGGATTTCTAAAGACCTTAAAAGAAGTAGATTGCTCAGTTCCTGCCACACTGGGCTCCTCAATCCTTAGCACGTTTTGTGCAGAATTTGAAAGACCAGCCACTGCTTACCAGGAATTGCTGCAAAATACTGGGGATTTCTGCACTTCAGTACTCAGCATCACAGTACCTAAATATTAGCTGCCTGACAACTGTAAAGGGATTCAAAGCAGGATATTTACCTATGAATGTCCTTAAACCAAGGAGAGAATTAATGCTTTAACCACGGTGACACAGAAGCATATCGGCTAAGCTTCTTTCTGTATTGCAGTTGAATACAGACAGCTCACTTCCAAGTACGCTCCATACTAAATGCCCGAAAGTGTGTCTTCAGATTTCCTTCATCTTTTCTTCGGTTTTTGGACCCACTTTGCTGTCACAGGAAATCTAATTCATTCCTGAAAGCAGATTACGTCCCACTGATGCAAATCACAGCATATACTGGTTCTTGCTCTCTGCTTTTGGGATCTGTCATGGTGTATGTCTCCCACTAATAGGTGCAAGTGAAAATACAAACTAACTGTAGCCTAGGACTTATGTCGAGACTGATGATGTCATCACCTTGCTCAAGTAAGAATGTGGAATCCATTAGCGGGCAATAAAACTGCAACTGATTTCTAAATATTTTGCATCAAAATGTATCTGCAGTTTTAAAACCTGTAACTGATTTGTGGTCAAAATGGTTTATTTTTCACAAATGCTTTCCATTTCACCTTTAAGATGATAATTTCATTAAAAGATGGCCGCAGGCTTCAGACAGAAAATTTGTAGGTCATATCTTCGTGTGTCTGATCGAGGAAAGTAAACTTTTGGTTACAGCTGTCTCTGACAATGGCCAAACCACTTCATTCTTGTGAAGAGAAATTAATAGCTAAGCACCTAAATGGCACCTCTAAGGCATAAAAATCTCATTCTTATATAACCAGTGTTTCGATGTTGTTTTGCTTACTTCTTAAATAGTGAAGAATCAAGAACCAACTGGAAGCTAAATCATTTAAAGGGAGAGCTACACAGTATTCACATTATTCATTTGGGATAAAAAAGGGCATAATGAACTATTAATAAAATATTTTTCTCATTCTGAGATAACAGGAAATATCTGATAGCCATAATTACTTAAGATTAAACTTTTGACCATTACATTTTTATATCCTGCTCAGTGATTGGTGGAAAATATGACATGCCATATTTTATCTTGATCTTCAACAAACAACTAACTGTTTCATTAATCTTTTTTTTCTTTTGAGAGACTTGAGCAATTATTTAGTAGCAAAAATATCATAAAAAATACATTCCCCTAGAGAAATCAGTAATTTGATTTTCATCCATAACTAACCGTACAGATTGCTGTGACCCATGTACTAATCTTAAGTCAGGCACATGGAGTTGATTTCAGGAGTAAGATACGCTGATATGCCATTTGTTTGTGCAACCTATAAAAAAATTCCTCAAGGGCTGCATTTGAAGAAAAAAACATTTATTCCACCTGTTTTTTATAGGTTAACCAAAGTATGCAATCTATGCCCCAACTAGTATTGACATTCACCTGTAATTAGTCATAGAAATGACGTTACAGCAAACAACAATGTTCCAAGGACAGTATGTTTCAATATTTACCTGTCAAAACCCAGTCTTTCTGGAATTAAGAGGAATGTAATTTAATTGAGAAATCTTTTTTTTCCTCCAGAGCATTAATTTACCATGTAATTTTGTGGCTAGTTTGAAGTACAGGTTCATGTTCAGTCAAACTCTTTTGCTTAATGAATATTGTCTAAATTTGATCTTGGATCAAAGAGAGAACGCTCTGTGTATAAAACAAGAGAAATAACACTTCCCCGTCCTGGAGACATTACATATACATCTACTTTCACACAGGGTTAGCATCCAACTTTTGCAGACAAAAGCAAAAATCTAAAACATTTATAATCTGAAAATTCTATATGAGGGTTAAGTTTTATGATAATTTCTTGTTATTTCCTTGTATCAAACAGGTTCTAGCAACATTCTTCTGCTATCAGTTAGCATATCCTCCCAAGGGTCAGCGGGGTCATCCAAGTGGTGGTTCTGCTCCTTTCGTTGAGAGAGAACCCAGAAGATATTACTGAGGGATTACTCACCTGTTGGATCAGCTTTCTCATATTCTTGTTGCGTCTTGTCCGTGCTCTTTCTTAACGTGACCACAGGATTTTTTATGGGTTGATTGGGAGTTATGAGGCTGCAGTACCCGCACCACGCCGATGCCAAGAAGTTTTGTGTTACCGTTTCTTCCAGCACTGCTGACACAACAGAGCCAGCTACCAGTTTGTAATGGAGACTGGAGCAGACAAGAATTCCCACCTCAAAGGCAGAGATAAGACAGAGATCACAATTACATGATATATAGATCTTTCCTCCATCTCCTACATCTGTTGTAAGGATTTCTGTATGATAGAATTTGAAAGCTGACGTGTCAATAAGAACTGTAATGCCCAGTGGATAAGTTGGGACATTAAAATAGTTTTACAGATGAAGTACTGTAAGAGAAGACGTTCTTAGGTGTCTTTTAAAAACATTTAGGTGTCTATTAAATAGATGAAGATATGATTACCTGTGCAATACAGCTACCAGAAGCTGTGGTATATATGGATATAGACATTGTTAACTTCAGTGAAGGCCACACAGCTCCTCTTGGGGTTGCACACCTTCTTTTGATCTGCGAGCGTGGGCCAATGAAGAGAGAGGGAATTCCTATTGTGGCTCGGTGTATCGTCATCAGAAGAAGGAGCCAGCCTTGTAACTTTTAAATCTGGTTTTAAGTTATGGTTATGGCAATTCTTGGACCACCCCAGCTTTAAAATTTCTAAACACTTCATTTTGTTTTATAGTGGTAATGTTTAGAATTTGTTACTGGTGCTAGTAGCTGCAGGTCTACTTATTTATATCCTGTTCCTGCGTTTACATTTCACCCTATCAGTTAAACTTAAACCAGTTCACACAATATGTCAGAAGTATTTTGTGTTAGAGAGTTTAGATTTACAGGCTCAATGACTTCATTAGAATTGCTCTGGATCCGCAGCGGCTGCAGCAAATCAAACTATGGTTCACAGACTTTCCATAGCAATTCACAATTAATTTGTAGTTCTTTTAATGTACTTCTTTACTGTACGCAAACAATGCGATTGTACACGACAACCTCATTTTTTCCTTTTCTATTAAGAAAACCTGTCATCTTCCTCTTTAGGGTAGTGTAATTATAAAAATTCTATGCCAGCAATCAAATACAGGGTTTGCATTTGAATTTTCAAATAATCTTTACTTACAGGTTTCTAGGCATGATTTCTTACTAATCTGTCAGCATTTACTTAACTGGAGATTTTAGTACTGAACCAAACTCAGGTCTGACAGTGTTCTGTTGTGTTTGCCTTATTAACAGAAAATAAGCAGTAAACCCACCTTGTTTACTCTTCAGAGACCCAGCACTGTACTACATACAGGCTCCACAGCCCTAGGACATCTGTGTTTGTACGCAGCTAAGACTGAATCCTAATATTTGAACATCTTTGTTGCCATCCTTCTAGCACTGTTTGAAATCCTTTAGGAAGAAGTCTCTCAACATACCCCTTGAGGCAAGACCATATGCCTATTTAATTGAAAAGATGCAGAGGCAAAGAGCTTGACTGCCTTGCCCGAGGCCACACATTTCTCTTGAAGCGAAATGGTGTGTACCTTTCCACTACTTGCTTTGCATCAAAACTCATGGTGTAAGTCTCACGATGCTTATATAGCAATCTGAGAAAAACAAAGTCTTTCAAAGTCTATTCACCCTGTGAGAATATTCACTTTTCTTAAGGAAAAAATCAGTGTCCTGCATATACCGATACATCGATTTTCCTTTTTTTTCCTATTCTTTTATGCCTCTTTCCAGTGCAGGCATCATTCCCTGTGCTCAGCAGCCATTCCCATTTTTCCCATGCCAGCACCTCTTGCTGGCAGCCAAAGCCTTAATGTCAAGTGGCAGCTCCAGCTTCTGCTTCCGCACCTTTGCTCCACGGCCCTTCCCTCGGCAGGCAAGGGAAGGAGCCTGAGGCACCAGCACGGCCCACCCGGCTTGAGAATCAGATTTCAGAGAAAAAAAAGCTTTGTCCTTGGGCACAAATATGAAAATCAGCTTGTTCGGATATTTCTGACTCTACTGGAGCTCCAGCCCTGGGTCACGTTGTGTTTGCAGGGAACCAAGGAGGTGTGTAACGGCTGGGGATGTGTGGGGTTAGAAGTGCGTGTGAGTGCATGTAAGCTCGCGTTGGCGGAGAATTGCCCTTATTTGTATGTATGTCTTGTTTGAAGACACCTGCTGCACCCTACTTATTATCTAAATACAAAATAAGGCCCATAGTCTCCAGCAGCTCCCTTGTCCCACCCCCCAGTTCCCTTTCCCCAACTGGAAAATGAAACCAGGTCTTTAAAGGTGGCGAAGCAGTTTTGAACTCGTCACACTAACTTTTTGGTACCACCCCAGGATACCTGAAACCTCAGTCTGTTGAGCATCTACACTCTTAGCTGCAGCCTGGGACAATTAATAAATAACATCCTACCACACCTTGGAGAGGAGTTCTAGAGAGAGGCAGGATTTTGGGATTTGCACTAATGTTTACTTTATTCAATGAATATGGTTTTAGTTTTTATACCATGAGCTCACATTTGTATTTTTGTGTCCTTCTTCGAAATACGTATATTAAATTAGAAGAAGTGTTAAGTTTTCCATATCAGGATCCTTCAAAGAAAAAATTCCATTTGGACTATCTCAAAATTGAAAATGTTTAAATTTTTCAGAGTGATGTTGAGAAAGAATGAGTCTTTGAGAATGCTATTAATTGAACCTTTTTTTTTCGGGGTGGGGGGAGAGGTATGGAGGGGGAATGCAAATATTTCAATAAGAACTCACAGAATCACATCCAAAGACAAATGAAAATTTTCTGAGTCTTCACTAACCTCAACAGGCATCAGATCATGCTCATTTACAGCACATTTTAATGGTCAAATGCAGCACATTTGTATGCCTCAGTACTACACAAAGGTGCCAATAATAATAATAATAATCCCATCGGGGAGATGATAAACTCATCCATGCTGAGGTCAGTGCTTGGAGGCAGAACCTGCATTGCCTTCTCCACTGACAATGTCTCCAGTGCATATGCTGAGCAACTGCCAGACAACCAGCACATCAGCATAAAATTCAGTGTAACCTGCAGTTGTGTGCAAGAAATGGAGCAAAAAGCTGTGTGATTTAGCTCTTGCTCCTGTGGTTTAACTGTTGTTGGCAAAGTTTCCAGCTGCTTTAAAGCAAACCCAGGTATGTGTACGTGACCTGCTGTCAGAGAACTAACAGGTAGACCTGACCTCCTCCCTGCTCCTGATTATACAGCCTCCAGGAGTCCTTGGGCATTCTCATGATATACTTCTGTCTTTTCAGCAATGTTGCTTTTTTTTTTTTTTCCGTCCTGGTAGTTCATATCTTTTATTCTTGAACAGATCTGTCTTCTCCCACCCATGTATCCTGCTATTACAATGATTAGCATTTCACTATATTATTGTACTGGGTTCTTTTCAGTTTGCACGCATATAGAAATTTCTTATTAAATCTTTCTCTCCAGATATCATTATCTTTTGTTGGTTACAAAATTTCTTTGAGTGCATTATTGTCAAATGCATATGTTTTCATTTCCTTTCTTTGTGACTCTTTTTCTGTATAAAACAATGAGAAATATAAAGACTTAACATGACTTTAATGCTCCACCCCATTAAAAAAAAGTGCAATTGACAATGACTAAAAATGCACCTCACAAAATTCTAAATGATGCTCTGCATGAGCTCTTAGTTACAGAGAATTTTATTCTTTAATTAATGTATTCCAGACATAGATCTATGTCTTGATTTATAAAAATCTAGTTCTTGCCATGGGTATATTTTTTAAGTTACAAATGACGTGAAAAAGGGATGAAGTTTTCTGGTATTTGTGAGTTGCAATTTAAGAAGTAGCTGCTTGACACTTGTAAATCTGATGCTGTTTATCACGTTATCACAGCGCTCTGCTCAGGCTTTCTTTTTTTCTTTTTTTAAATACTGCCCAATCCTACAGGCATCTAGTCAGATAAGTAATTTTACTGGCATGTATAGATGACCTAAGGTTCCAGACATTTAAGAGGTAATTAGGAGAAGCCACTGTGTAAAGCCACATTTGGGGGGGGGGGGGGGGGAAATCAAAAAATCAAAAAAGCTAAACCTTTTTCTTTAAAGTAAAAAGGATATACAACTGGAATCTTTTTATTCTGATCCACTTAGTAGCATGCTGTTTAATGATTCTAAGTGATAATGTACTTAAATAGTTAATTCAAGGGTTAATCCTCCTCTAAAACTGAGCTGGGAACAAAAGCTGAAATGACTTTACAGAAAGGGAGGGACGGAAAGGAATTCTGCCCCTTCTCCCGATGGTTTACAAGGTGAAAACACCAGGCAATTGAGGAATCGGTGCACAGCACGTGGATAAAAACGCTTCTTGGAGCAGCCAGTACTGTACATTGCCTCAACCCGCCCTGAACTTTCTCAGTAAATACAGCAGCCTGACAGCCCGGCTTCCCCGCTGGCTGGATCCTGCAACTCCAGGGGGGAATGGCACTTCTTGTTTTTAATTAGCAGAGGTGAAAGGTGAATTAAAACTAGCTGTTTGGCAAGTCAGAGCAAGGGGCTGAGTTCTGAAGAGCACCAAGGAGGAGGGTGGAGGGTGTTTGCTTTTTTTTTTTTCTTCCCTCCTTCTCCCTCCTTCTCTGAATGAATTGCCTTGCAGGAGGGACTGAAAATACAGCTTCTTCCTGAATCCACTGGCAGAGTTACTAAAGAGAGCTCAAGACACAACACTGCAGAGTAACGCCTTGGAATGTCCTCGCACTTTATAAACAATTGTCCTAGGGAGGGAATATTTTTACATGACATTTGCACAGCTTGACAAATGGCTAGCTGAGGCTGTGCGCTTCTCTGATGAACGTTGAATTTCCCATAGAGATACTCCACCAACTGACCAAAGAGACATCTAACTGCACTGGGAAAGTAGAAGTGGAACTTGGAGCCTTAAAAAAATACCCCACCAAAACAACAAACAGCGGCAGTTAAGTGAAGAGCGCAAGAATTTGATCTTGGGCAGGATGACATCTGCCCAGGACCTTTTAATCCTGGTACTATATGGCTTGTTACTAGAGTTACCGGCTGGATGTCATGCAACAGATACGAGGCAGCCAAGGTTACGTCTCTCACATAAAGGTAGGTCAGTGTGTCAGGTTTTTTAAGACTTTATGCTAATGCAAGTTCATTGACTTCACTGAAAGTATTGCATCGGGGTTAAATTATGGTCCATCGACTGAGCAAAATATTCCTGTTCAGAAATCTTGTGAATAGTTTCCTTGTATTAAACTGCATCCATAATTAATTTTACTGAATTCAGGAAGATTTAAGGCACTTACAGTGATGATTTTAGGCTACTGAAATATTCTTCTACCTGAAGGTGTGTTAGATTTCCTTGTCATTCTGTCTTACCCTCCATGCTGTAAGAAGGATGTCTGGTCTGTAATAAAAGGGAAAGAAATGGAGAAGATAACCTGAAATTATTGCTGAATAAATATACTTTTATGCATCAAGTAACCTTTAAACAATTAAATGTCTGTTTCACTTTTAGAATTCTATCTATCTACAAATATAGCTAAAGCAAAATGACTGAATTCCTGTGCAACCATATGATTCATTTTCTAAACTAGCAAGTGTCATCACACTATAATTAAAATGACTAACTGCCAATGTAAGTCTGCTTGCAGTTTAACAGTTATCCAGAGAAAAAAATGTTATTTTTCCTAACATATGTATGTACAGTACTTATAACCTTTCTTTTTTGTTTTAAATCATTTAAGTTTCACTTTACCTGAAGCCTGAATGATTCTTCCTTAACTCCTTCTGAGTATCTCCTTGTTCAGCTCTGGACTGCATGTGATTTAAACTCTTCCTTATGATTTGGTTTTAATCCGGTGTATATATAAAAATACCCATGCACAACCCTGACATTTCAGATCTCTGCAGCAGTACATACATTTGTAGATTATGTACTTAGAAATATATGACAGGCAGTTATTGCAGTAGGAGTGAAAAAATGTAAGTGTGCAAGATAAATTGATGATTGGCCAATCAGTAATGTTTTGATGTTACTTATGCAAAGATGAAAAGAAAATGCCTTTTTGCTGACATAGTTGGGAATGAGCAAATGTTAATTTACTCAAGAACATAGCTGTGGTTATGAAAGTGATAACTAAGCTGCATCAGTGTGAAGTACATTAGAATACCTATTTTAAGTATGGCTAAGATTTAAGAATTAGCATCAGCTACAGCTCCACGTGTAGACAGCTTTAGTCTAAACAAGGTTTAATTGTGTTTTATATAGCAAGCTAAATTACTAATTATACAGAAAGGAGAAGCTGAATAGGATAATTGGTCTGCATGTCTTGCTAGGAAGCTATAAGAAATGGGCTTTGCTTTTATAGGGCAGTGAAACACATTTTAAAGAAAGAAAGATTTGTCATGGAAATCTGTGTTGTAAGTATACGATTAATTGCTCTGGATAAAATAAACTATATGACCCCTTTTAATAGATAAACTACTCTTTTTTTAGCCTATGGTTTCAGAGTACAGCAAGAATGAGTAGGAAATGCTGATTATGTAATACTTTCCCATCTCTTATGTTGAAAATGTGCATTTGAGCATTGATTTATTTCTAGGTGAAACTACTAATTATTATTTATATTTGTTTGCTTGTGATGGGTCAAGGGAGACGAGAAAAGCACAGTAAATGAGACAAATAGACCTGCTGTTAGGTTGGTTCAGGACTCTGGCTTAGCTGCCAGTTTTGGCAAGCTCCCCATTATGGTCCTGCGACTATTAACTGCTTCTGTGCTCCCTTGTAGAAGTAATTGTTTTTCCGATGGTTGGAATCAGTGTACATTTCACTGCATACTACTTCCATTTGCAGCAGGGAGCCAGTAATTTGGCTGTAGCACATCATAACTCTGGTTTTTTTGAAGGAGATTTAAAAAAGTCCATCTCTGACAGAGGGCCAGACTTCCCCTACCTGATGTCAGTTCGCTCAGATCAATGACACAAAGATCTGTCCCAAGTAAATTTCTACCGTGAACGCACACATCACCATCTAGTATTTCGTCTTGTACGTTTTTTCCTGTCGCATTTTTCCCACTTGTGAAATGCGATGAAATTTCCAAGCTGTGTTGCAGTCAGTGGGCACACGACCACGTACCCCGAGTTGAAGGTTTAGAAATGGCATACCTGCCTGCACCCTGGGAACAGCTATTGCAACCCTCCCTGCTGAAAGAATGTAGCGACCAAGCATGAAGACAATGAGTAAATGTCGTTGCTGTATTCACTAATCAAACAGGAACAGCAGGAGGGTCCCTCATCATAATTGCATCTACTCCGGAGGGAGGCTGCCCTGGGTACCAGCTAGGCACAGGGTGGCTGGGAAGAGATAGTCGTGTCTCCTCTTTACAAAGCTGCTCCAGCCTGTCCTGGGAGTTGCCGTGTGGTATAGATGAAGCCCACATGTGTAAATTTTCAGTGTGCAGTAGCTGTAAATTAACTTAAAAACATCACTGCAAAGACCCTGGAACATGAAAGTAAGCCTGCCTGCTCACTGTCTCCCTTTGTAGCTGTGGATGCTGCTGGTTAATTGGGATTCAGGCCAGCGCAAGATAGTCTAGTGATGACTGGTAACCTAAAAGCTCCTACGACAAGTATGATGAGGTTTATGGACATGAGATTTTTTTGTTATGGAAGAAGTATTTAGAACTAGTCTGTTTCAAAAATCTTGTTAGTTTGAAGAGACAAAAGATGGCTTCCACAAATCAGAAATGGAGACTCTTTCATTTTTATAAATTCACAAATGATCTTTTTTTTCTTTCCTTAAAAGTGATGCTCAGTGAAAGTGTAGTGAACTGACAATGAATGAGAACTTTTTGCTCTCACAGTGAACCAGGCTTCACCTGCAGTGCACACATGCCTCCAAAACCACTGCACCAAGATCAGGTCCTAACCCTTGCGCAGAGGGGTCACCTGATGGATAGGAATACCACAATCCCCTTGCCAATTAAAGGATGTATTATGCAACCCCTGTTTGACTCTATGGTCATTTACTCAGCTTCAGTGGGAGTTAATGAAAGTCCTGCATTCTTGAACTACTGTTAAACCTGTCAATTTAATGCAAACTGTAATGATGATTTTTGGTAAGGTAGGGGATGCTCTTTATTCACAGTAAACTCAAACTTGACAATTTTGCCGTTCCTTTATATGGGATTAGAATTAATACTATAACCACCTAACGGTCATTTTATGGTTTTAACTTCATTTTTAGCAAGGTGAACCGTATTTATAAGCAGGGCTTGAATGTGTTTTCCTCAAACTGTCAGCTTGTGTCTATCAGAAAATTTACACTGCAATTAGTACCACTTGTGGTACTGGTGGTATGGTTGCACTAAAGTTCGGTGTTTGAAGATGATGACCAATGAAGACCTGGCATGGGGTAATAATGTATTCCAATAGCTTCATGTTGATTTGTAGATATAAAAATGTATTATCGCTCACTCAGTATTACAGAGAAATAAAGTTTCTACATTATTAAGTTATAGGTTGACAACTAGATTTAAAAATCATTAGCTCATTTTACGTACAGTACAGGCTCTGCCTAATGAGGTGTTAATGGGAGCCAAGCTTCAGCCCCTGTTCTTTATAGGCTGCTGGTTAAATTCTTTCCCAGTATCCCACAGTTTGAGTTCTCGCAATGGGAAATATATAATTAAGGTGAAATCAGCACACACTGCATGTTAAAAAGAAACTGTTTACATTACAGATTGAAATGGATTGCATTTCCAGAAGACAGGAGGGATATATTTATATAAGCCTAACAGAGCTACACTGGAAGCATATAGGCCTGAAGAGCCCATGAAGGACATAATTGTGTAATTCAAGCATTACACATGGTTTGCAGTGTATTTCTAACCGGTTTTTTTTTTCCCCCCCTAGTCTGTGAATATGGTAAAGAGCAAAGGTAACATAGTATGAAAACGAGAATTTGAGCCCTTCCAGCGGTCTGTACAATTTTGTTGCTGCAATGGGATCTGGTAGAGTCGGCTATGTGCAGAGATTTGCAGATCTTGAGGGATCTGTTTTCTGTTTTACCTGTTTACATTGCTCTTGAGTGATTTGAGGGATTTTGGCATCACCTGATCTCAGGTTGTATAGCTATGCACTGGACACTCTTCTTGTCTGGAAAAGGTATGGTTAAGTAGCAGTTGTGCTTACATTATCCATCCAAATATCTCCCTGTTACCTGCTGTGGGAACTGCTTGCTGCTTTCTGTAGTAGAGTCAAGCTGCTTGTAGGCAGAAAGAGTAGACTGAACTTAGAAGGAAATAGTCTAGCATAGAAAATCTATTCTCCAAGCATAAATATTTCAAACAATAGCAACAAACAACAAAGGAAGGGAGAGCTGAAACGCTGCAGAAGAAAAGTGATACTCTCCATGTTCATATCCAGATTTTAATATGTAGAATGTGTAATATAAAACATTTAATGCATAAGAATTTAGGTTTGTTAGGGCTGGCTAATCATCTTTGAAGGCTTCTAAGATCTGTGAGAGCAGAAAAAATGTTTCATTGCCATTTATTTACAGGAGCCAGACTTTCAGCACACCTACTTTAACTTTCTTGCTAAGTGTAATTTAGAATTCATTTTAATTAACACTAAGAGTCTCATCATGCTTATCCATGATATCTTACTGTGTGTGTTCTCTAGCTAGGTGGCAGCAAAATTTACTCAGGGACTAATGACTAAATTGAATAACAAAAATGTAAGGAATCTTTAGACAGGCATTTGTGAATTCTGAAGTAGGTAAATATATTTAATGCAAGTATAGTACTATAGTAATCACCTGGCCACAGAAATCATGGTTAATTAATGACCTGCCACATAACCCATAACTAAATCATGACTAATTCAATTCCACGCGTGAAAATGTTTTCTACTTTTAACAGCTTTCACTGTAATAGAATTTTGGTTTTGAATGACTAGAAAAGACTAGTTTTCCTACCAAGGTAAACTCAAATTCAAGAAAGATGTTCATTCATGCTAGATATAAATCACTTTGAATTTGTACAAGATTAAGGTTTTAGCTTGTGGTCTATGGTTACATATAGTCCAGAGAAGTCTGTATTAAAACAAAAAAAAAAAGACACATGATTAGGTGTATGTGTGCATACACATACACACACGTATATATTTATCTATAAAACCTGTGTGTCTATATATAACAGATTGAAGGTTGGATTTTTCTTACAGCGAATTAATAAGCAGTATAATTCTGAGGGTTTAGGAAGTAAAGGCCTGTATGATCCTTTATTATGGCTCCAGGTCTAAATATGTTTGGGTGTAAGGGCTGATAACCAGACTTACAAGTGTTTGGAAAACACATGTTACAAGCAGTCTCTTCTTCTTACTCAAATTCTCAAGGCCACAGAGAACTCAATGTCAGCCTAGAAATGCCTTGGGGAAAGATACACAAGCATCTCTGTGCCGCTTGTGGGGTAGAGAGGAGAGCCTTTGCTCTCTCACTGGAAAAGACAACTGATTCTTTACCAACAACCAGGACAAGCTTTAGGTCTATCATTCATCCATATCATGAGGGGTTGCAGCAAATTCAACAGTGTTTCCAAGTAATCCTGGAGGGACTTGCTCGCCAAGCCAGAAATTTTTTTGGCAGAGGAGCCATGCTAGCTCCTTTCATAACTGCATTTTGTTGTCAAAAGCTCCTGTAAGTATTGCTGTAGCAGAACTCTGAAGAGATAAGAACCACCACCGGGGATGCAAGACGCAGACTGTTTGCTGCGCAACATCAATCACTTTCCTGCTTTTGCTTTAAAGAACTAAGTACCATCTGAAGGTGCAAGACCAGAATATCCTGCATGCTGCTGCTTCTCTGCACTACTACTACTATCACTACTTTCAAAGTGATAACACCATCTGCTATTTTAAACTCTTCATCAGATATTGTAGCCATTATTATTTCACTGCAAGCAAGTGTTATATTTTACTTAAATGAAAACAAGATTAATGCTGTTTGGACGATTTACAGTACACTGTGGAAGGGTGAGCATCTGTTTCAGGCCTTTTGAGAAACTTTCAGTCAATAAATATTCCAAAATTGTGTAATGGGAATACTAAATATTATTAAAACTGCCACCGTGGTTTTCTTCATGTAGCCAGGCAAATACAATGAAGTTATAGCATGCAACCAACATTAATTAGAAAAATCTTCTTTTCTTAAGGAAATTCATAGCCTGCAGGATAAAGATAATAATCTTTGTTTTACAGAAAAAAGCCCTCTTAGCTTGAGTATACTATTTAAAATGTTTTGTGTTGGTTAGTTAATGTTTGGCATTTAAATAATCAGTTAAGGATTCATGATTAAACATGAAAGGAAACGTTAAAAGAGAAAAAGAATGAAAATATTGTGTTATAAAAAAATCTGTAGTGTAGTTTAGTTGTAATTCCAAATGATTGTAAAGAAAGGATGTAAATAACTGAAGAAACAATATGTGAGAAATTTTTAAAATAAATTCCATATTTAAATTGATGAAAAATCTAAATTGTCATCACTAAGATTCAGTTTGAGGAACTTAATGAGTTTACTACATGAGTTAAATGAGTTTAAAACAAACAAAACCATCATGATTCCCTCAGAGCATGGTTTCAAACCCAAATGTTACCAACCTATTGTTTCCTGGCTTTTGTCATCTCACATTGACAAATTCCATTTTTCCTTGATTTTGGTTCTTCTGATTGTTCTCAAGGCTACAAATTCTCATTTCGGAAGGGAGATTTCACCTTGTTAACTAATTCAGGTGAAGGCTGACATCACTGTGTTTCTCCTCTAAGCGTCTTCTCTGGTGCTGATCTTGATACACTTTGACTCATGCTGCATCCCTTTGGCAAACTGTCTTATAGCAGTCTAAAGAGTTTTTTTCCCTCCTCCCTTTCAAAGAAATGTAAAGCAGGATTATATCATTATATATTCAGTTTTTTCTTACCCTGTGATGATTTTCATGCCTATAAAAATCACCTAAGCAAAAGTGTTTTGAGGGAATTTTTTTTAAAGAAACAACATCATTACAAACACAAGGAAGGGTTTCTCCGTTTTTTTCTCAGGGTTCGTCTGTGACATGTCCTGATGCTAGACCTTTTCAGAGGATTTGTAAATTGCAGCACGTTACCGTCAGGCATCTGGATACACTGTTTAGCTGCACTCTTCTAGGTCAATATATCATCTTAGTGATGAATCTTTGTTTCTCTTCTAGTTTACTCTCCTTCTTATTTTACCTGTAATTTTCAGGACCTCTGGAATACAATGGCAAGTCAAAGGTTCCTTTTACAGCTTCTGTGCAAGTATGCACAGGAGGTCTGAAACCACAAAGATGTCAACAAAGTGATGCCTGCCAAGCGTCTTGGCCCTGGCATGGTGCACAGACTGTGTGTGTAGCCTATAGCTGCAAAACTTGGATCACTCATAGAGTTAAAAAATAATTTTTGATGGAATAAAAGTTGAGTCTCATCTTTAAATTATTTTTTATTAGTCTCAGGTGAAAGCAGATAATTGGTAGTTATTTATGTCATGTCTTGCTACCCTGTCTCAATACAGCACTTGGTATGCTTTATTACCTCTTCTGTCAATCAGAATTTGCTCAACTCTTCTTAAGTCAACAAGAGTCTTCCAGTTACACCTAATGACCTAAGATTTGTCCTTGAATGCAGTGCAATGTTTCAAACTGAAACTTCTTTTGCCTGGAGGAAATGCCATCTATTTAGCCTGTACACTTCACAGTACATAATCAATGAAATTTACCAGGAAATAGCAATACTCTCTGTCATGTTGTCTCTTCACCTTCCATGGAGAACTTGGTGCCATAGCACTTTCTGTAACTCATCTGCCTGTTACTGGTTGACTCATGGGATTTAAACCTCCAGTATAAAGGAATAGATTAAAACCTGAATTTTTCAATGCTTTTTCAGGTTAAAAAGTCAACACAAAGGAAACCCTGTAATAGTCTAATAACAAAGAATGATTTGCCTGCCACAGACGTGCAACACCTAGCTTCTAAAATTGCATTACCGTCCTCAGCCGAATTTGCTTGATATGAGCTTTCATATCAGAAACCTAGTTGTGAAGGATATCTTCCCAGTCAAGGAAGGCTGTATGACGGACAGGAGACTCTTGTGCTTTGTGTGGTCTATTACAACATGGTTCAAAGGATCCCTATGAATATTAAGTGTCAAAATAAAGAAGAAATAAAAGGTCAAAAATTTCATTCATGGAAAAAAACCAAACAAACACCAAAGAAGCAAACTCAGTGAAACAAAGCCTGTTAGCCAAAAAAAGGAGGGGAAAAAAAAATCACTGACGCTTTCTCTTATACTTTTGTCCTGAGCAGATGACATTCATTATTTATAAGAATTTGATGACAGGCAATATATAGTCCTCTTTAGACTGTGATTTGGCAGCAGCAGCTAAGAAAAGAAAAACAAAAGATGTTTATGATCCTTCTGAAATCATGTTGCTAACATTTCTACTTCATCAGTACTGAAGAATTTCAGGTTTTAGGAAATTTGATCATTCAGTGCAGCATGTGAAGTTTACCCCCTATATCTTTAAATCCCGCAAAATATATTGACTTAAAATTTAAAAGGTTATTGACTGGATCCCTCTAGAATGATGATGGGTGTTTTTTTGCAAACTATTTGCAGCATAATTCTTTAAACCAAGGAACCAGTGATTGGAAGAAAGCCATTCAGTGAAAGAAGACTTCACTCCTCTTAACATCCTTAATGTATCTATTCTCTACTTCTTCTGTGCTTATTTTTATCTAAAGGATTCCTGACTTCATACTGTGAAGCAATTGAGGCTTCGGTGGGGAGTCAAACAACGGGCTTTTTACTGTTGCTAAGTTTGCTTTATAGGCTTTTCTTACAACACATTTGTTTAATAGGCCTAGTAAAATGGTGAATACAGCTGTAAATATATCTTTTATTTGTTGATGTGCAATAAACATCACAGGGATGTTGGCCTTTTCTTATTCTGATCTTCCTGACACTGGTGAAAGGAAATTGTACAAAATGAATGAAAAGTGCCTTAAACTGATTGCAGAAAACAACGGTCCCCAAATACCTAAGGGTCAGTACCTTGTTTCTCTTTTAACAGATGGTTTCTCCCAGCAGTGTTACTAAAACGTAATAATAGTAAAATAATAGGTTGCTTGATGTGAGGGAATTATTCCAGATAGCACTATTCACTGGGGTCATCACTGAAGGTCATTTTTCAGCCACAAAGCTAAAGGTTAGCAAGTGTTGCTCAATTCCATGAGCTCCTGCAAGTCTTTATTTATGATTAAGCTAAGTGCTTTCCCGTGGGTGTGTGGTAAAAGCCAAGAGTAAAGGAAAATAAACCCATTCCTTTATGTATTAAATATTTCATCTCAGTTGACTGAGAACGGTATGATGCAAAGCTTGAAAATATGTGTTGTCTGGAAGCCCAGAAAGACGTAAGCTGTTTTACAAGATCTTGTTCTTATTAGTGTCGCTGCTGAAAAAATGTCTTGTCTTTCTGTGCCTGTGTTTACAAGCAGTAAGTCATTATTTTCTCTTCTCTGCTTATCTTAGGCATGGCCATGTCCTTCTGCATATTTTCAGGTTACACAAGCATCTGCGATAACAGTCATTTCTAAACACACTATTGAGGAGGCGTTAGAGTATTCGGCAGGTTGAGCATTTATTATAGCTCAGAACTGGGCTGTAAACAGTCCCAAGCTCTTTATTGATTCCATAGTATTCCTGATTGAGTCACTGCAGCTGCTGTGGGTCAACACACAAACGCTGCAATGGGTTATTTCATTTCTGAAATACTTGAATTCTTGTAGATAAAATGCTTCACATTTAGAAGATAAAATAAACAGTTACACTAAAGAGTGGTTCGCCAGCACCAGCTTTGAATGCAGCACACTGTCCTTAAATTCTACTGCTAAATATATGAAACCTTTAACATAAAAATACAACAGAGGCCTTATTTCACTGTTACTAAAGGCAATGGCAAACCTCCCACAAACTTCTGTGACGGAATATTCCTCTCTCCTGACTTTACTTTCTGAAAGAGGTTGTTGCAATTAGCCTGGAAGTATATTTCGGTGTGTCCTGAGTATAAAAGGAGAATAATGGTCAGCTTAAACCAGAGGCCTAGTTCACACTCAGATAAAAGTAGGTGAGATGGATTTGGGATGAATGTCTGATGATAGGTCGAGGATGTTACACGTCCGAGGATAAACCCCTTTAACTGAGAATGGCTTACTGCAGCGCTTACAAGCTGCAGCACAATTGCCTTGATAAAGTATAAGTGAAGATATTGCTACCTAAGAGTGTGTCTTTGATCTAATAATGGTCTGGAAGATGAGAACAAAGGTGTAGTCATTTGAGCAGTGGCTTGAGCATGGTGGAGGGGTTGGAACCAGATGATCTTTAAGGTCCCTTCCAACCTAAACCAGTCTATGTTTCTGACTCTGGACCAAAGTAATGACTTGAATGTGTTCTGTATCTGCTTTGGTGCACAATATGCTAATTTAACATGATATGGTAACTTAGGTTAAGCATCTTTCAGAACAGTTTAAACTAAACTGATGCACTTCACATTGAAATAGGTGAGCCTCTCTCAGCTGCCTGCCAGAGCTCAGATACTCTCTGGCCAAGAATCAGCAATAAACAGCGGTTATATATAAGCTGTTTAAGTTATTTCCGCCACACACAAAGCAGCCTTATAGACCATATCCTAAAACTTTGATTCTATAAATACTTGATCATGTGTGTTCCTTTAATCATACAAATGACTCCATTGATTAAAAGTTAAGTTGGGGTTTGTTTGCAAGATCAAAGTCTGAGGCACAGATTCTTTGTGGCCATCCCTGTAGCGTGATTGATTAAAACCAATCATGACAAAAGTTGTTCTATTTTGCCCATACCCTAAGCATTACAAAGCAACATGAAACTCTGACAATTTTGATTTATGTGTCTAATTTCACTTTCCATTTTATTCTTTGGTTTAACACTTATGAAAAGCCTTGAGACTTACAAGTTGCCATGCTTCTTTGTTATAAGGAAAATGGTATTTTCAGAAAATGCTTCTTTGAGGATTTTATAGAGCACTGTAGTATTTGTAGGTACTTGTCATTCAGAATTGTGAAATCGATGTTACAAGTGCTGTATGTGGTCTCTGTAATTTTCTTGACACAGAACAACCCCTTACTTAGCTGGAAAGCGCAACAAATTACTTCATAATATCAGGTTAATGAATTAGAATTTTGTTGTGGTTTCACATTTACTGTTTTAATGTGTAATAACACTAAAACTCTTGAGCTGCAAAATTAGATCTCCGGGCTGTTGAAAACTCCTTGTACTCTTAATTTAAAAGTAAAACAAAACAAAAAACTTACAGCATGGAGATTTGAAAATAATAATAACTGATGTTTATACATTCTTGTGAGAGAGTTCCTGAAGCGTGCTGTGAATGTGATAGCAGCATAGAAATGCTTTACCTTGGGATCATTGAAAGGTAACAGACATATTGACATGCACTGATATCTGATACTATTGCCTGGGAGTGTTGGAGGACCCATGGGGAATATCTGAGAGTTAGAGTTGTCATGCCTTAACATGTTTTATATTTTAAATGGTGTAAACTATAAATTAACATGAAGAAAGTAGATTTCTAATCTGTGATGAAAAGGTGTTTCAGAGCTTTCCTGAATTAGTCATACATCATATCCATGACTGTAGTCCTGTTACGACTTTGTTGGTGTGGTTTGACTTCTGTGTTTAACTGTGCACAACATGAAGGTAAGTTTCTACAGATGTGGATTTCTGCACAAACTCTCTCTCTCGGTGGTTTTGCTTTGTAAGTGTTTGGTCCTTCAGTCTGTAAGGTCCACTCTTGTCAGACATTGTAATTTTGGTGGCAGAGCTTAGCTATTACTGCAGCCACCTGACCCCCATACTTATGGTTATAACTGCCCTACAGTAGCACAGGGTAATAACGCGGTTCTATCGGCACCTCAAGAGTTCTGCAGTTCCTTTCACAGGGATTATAATAACGCTGATACGACTTAGTCACTACAGGATTGTTTACAGACTTTTAAAAATGCATCTGAGAGCACTAAAGGGTGGAGGTAGATCCTCAGAGCAGCTTGTGTAATTGGATTAGAAAGCCTTCAGCTGACCTTAACATTGTTTGGACAAGACTTGTTTTTAACTGGCCAGTCCCTAACCTAAGCAATTCCTGTAAAGATCTCACACCTGCTGAAAATGTAGGTGGTGTACCTCGATAAAGACCTCACAATTGCTGGTAGCCCTCTTAGATGATGAACTCCAGAGAAATGACGTGTTGCTTATAGAAGCTATAGTACCTGTAAAACATGCCTGTGTGCAATTTTAAAATAAATCCTTTTAGAATTAAAACATTTGTTTTGGGAAGGAAGAGTTACAGTCCTTGTCTTTCATTGGAAGTTTTTCTGTTGGGCTGATTGGGTCACCAATAATGATAGATTTGAGAAATCTGGATTCACTTTGAAGTTTAATAAAAAACTTTCAACAAGCTCCTGGGATCCTCAGGTATTTAAGTTTTGCTAAATCTTATTATTTTTTCCCAGTAGAATTATCTAACCTAAATGTGAGAATAATACTCCCTTCCAACTACCAATTTCAGCCTGGTTAGACTGAAATTTCTTTGAGCAGTATGACAATGGCAATAAGAAATATTAACAAGGGCATACCTCAACAGGAGGCAATCATTAAAGCAGAAAATAAACATGAAAAGAGAAGGAAGTGTATTTTAGTCTCCTACATGCTTATATCTCATGTCCCTTGGGCTTTTTCTGTTCTTTCCCCTGCTGAAATAGTCTGAGATCTTCTCTTTATGACTAGCTTTTTTACTATCTCCAATTCTTAATGAATCACTTAATCCTTCCAAAATTGTACTCACCTTTCCTCATCCCTAATGTTTTCCTACTGCAGCACACGAAACGGTATCCCAGGCATTAAAGTCTTTCTTACAGTAACTGCCTCCCTCTCACATAACCTTCAATAATATTCCTGGATCTCTTTATATTCATTAACCAATTTTTGTCTCCCTAGGTGAACAAAAAGTAGCAGAAGCATGATTGTTTCTGCATGTGCTTGTTGGCTGGTCAGTTGGCATGTACTAATTAACCAGTTGCCTGCTAACTGGATTAATTAGATAACAACTTTGTTCTTCCTTTTTGGTTAAGGAACTAATGGAGTATTTCCACTTCCTAACTACTGATTTTCATGAAACTTGGAAAATGTGAATGTTTTCTAAACTGTTTTTACTTCCCACCCTTTTCCCAAGAAATTTGAAATTGTTTAGAGGGATCTCACATGTCATCGGGAACAAACTGCTAAATGGATCATGTCAGTAATCATCAGAGTGATCAAAAAAGCCCCATTTTCCTAGGAAATTAGACTTTTATTTTCATCATAAGATGATGAAATAATCTTTACTGTGATAGATCATCAGCTTCTTAGTCCTTCCAAACTGATATTTCTGTAGTGAATTCAGATAACCTCCTCTAGATTTAGTGGCAATGCAATTACCTTTTCCAGCAGTTCCTATGGAAATTTCAGTCTTCTCCTGTGTTGCGGGTAGGAAGTCCAGCTGATCACCAAGCACAATTTAGGCTGAAGATATTTTGTTATTACGTGAGTGAGAGGCACCAAGTCTGCTTTCTTTATCAAAAAATGGGGACAATGCAATAAATGGGTATTTGGAAGAGATTTTTTTGTGACACTCCCTGCTTCCAGATGGTTTAGGGTTATTATCCCAGCCCTTCCTTATAGAATTTTAACATGATCTTATTCCCAGGGGAGCCTTGGAGATGCACACACATGTGGAGCTTTCTAGAGAGAAAATATAAAGGAAGAAGCCAAGGAATGAAGAAGACTGCCCAGGTCAATATAGTGTTAAAGGAAAAGAACATCTAGACAAAAAGACCGCATAAGGTCTATATGACTGAAGATGAAAGAGTCCTTACCAGAAAATTGTATGGACTGGGAATTTTAGAGAAGACCAGATAGCTGGCCTAGTGAGACAGGGTTTTATCTAACCTAAACCAATCCCACTGTATCAGTATCAGCTAATTTTCACCAATAGACTTGCTAATACTAACAGTTAAAAAAAATACTTATCAGGTTAGCAGCTGACAAGCGTGTAGACAAGCAAGATTAAAAATAAAATCTATGGGCATCTGAGCATATTCTAATTTAGGAATAATACCCAAATGCATTCTCTGTTTATTTTGTATTGTCTTGGATGATGTCACTCATCTCTAAGGGATAAACTATTAATAAATTGTTTTATGTTGTGCTAACAAGCAGTTTTATTTATCAGTAACCTCCAAAGTACTTAACTACAGCAGCATTTTAAAGTGCTTTGAGATACTAAGTTAGATAAATGAATCTTTCCTTTTATTGATTGTACTGTAAATGCATTCCAAAAATTCTAGTGTGCTGATGAAACCAAATTTCTCCTTAAGCTGCTGCCATTTATTCTTTTGTGATGTTTATCTAGATACTGTTAATTAACTTCAATTTTGCAGACAGTTTAGGAATGTTAAAACAAGCCTTCTTGTCTCTCAATTCCCAGAAACAGTAGCAACACTTTTAAAGAGAAAATGGCAGGTGTTGTATTTCAATTCTAGTTTCCACAAGAAAGTTTATTTTTGCTAGCAGTTAAGTATTTAATTCAAAAATTCCATACAAACTGTCTTAGTGATGCTGAGGCTTCTGTATTAATAGATTGAGGTACAGCATTGTTCTTGGAAGTCCTAGGTACTGAAATCTAGAGATTTTTAAGAATATAAGCGTTAGTTTTTAAAAACTATGGTGTTTAGGATTGCAAAGAATTCTTGGAAACAGAACCCACAAATACTGGGAAAAAAATGGACAGTAAATTTAAAGAGCTTTGCATTTATTTCTTGAAACATTATATGCTTTTCTAGAAAGTCTGATCCCCCATTTTGCCTGAGTTTGGCAAAATTGCATTTTGATAAACGTCAATAAGTACTAGTAACTCCTTAATACATTATTAGTGATTTTAAGTGGTATTTTTTCTCTAGGAACTCATTATCATTACTGGGAACAAGTATGTCTTGAGCAGGTATTTGCATAAATTATAATGGTGAAGAACAGCTGCAAGGAAATGTTCAGTTGCTTGTTTATTGCAAGGTAGCTCAGGTGACACGCATACTTCTGCAGACTGTCTGGTTTAAGTTTGACTACTCATTCTTCAGATTTCGCTGTAGCTTTGCAAATGACAAACAAAGGACTCAGGAACATATTCAGTTTGCAATGGTTTAACAAGTCATGTGGCATCTGGGTGCAAATTCATGGACTGCAGCAAACATAAATTAAAGCAGCATCACAGAATCATTGCAACTTGGGGCCAAAATTACTTTGATTCTAAGGCATCCTGTTATCACAAGTTCGCTGATACATATTAAGTTGTCATCTCATCATAACTTGATCATGAATCAAGTCGCCATTGCATGTCATAGTTGGTTCTCTTCTGTTGGCCTCAGTGGGCTGTTTCTTTTTTTAAAATGGTTTCTGCTTGACTCAAAAAAACCCCATCTAAGATTCATACTGCTTTGCTTTGTGGGTTTTTTAAAATTCATTTTCCTGGATATGTATGATTGGTATCGTGTGTTTATGCAACTTCCAGCTAGTAATACAAGGATTTAAATTAACTTTCAAATTATTTTGATCCTTTTTATTTTATTTTTGTATATATGTTGCTTTTGATTTTGAATGTCTTCTGAAGTTTCATATCAAAAGGTTAATTTCTCTCTTTTCTTTTATTTTTTTTCTTCTTTTTTAATATTCCCGCTCTAAGAGAGCTAAATTTAATTCTGATGTGGTCACTATTACTTAATGTCTCAAGTATAACTACTTTTTCATTTTTTACTAGCTTTTCCTTTGATATATTCCAAAAGAAACCATTCCAAGGAGGAATCATTTAACAGGCAAAACAGAACTACCTTAAATGTTTTCTTTGTTATGCCAGATAATCAGTTTATAAAGGAGACGTCCAAGACATTTTCTAATGTGATTTTATTCTTTTGTGTGGCCTCATTGATCTTAGCCAAGACCCTGTCATTAACATTCTCTCCAGTAGAAGTAGTATCATATCTTTATGGTACCCTCTTATGTTCTCTACAGACATCAATTTAAGAAATAAATACATTTCTCATATTTTATAATATATTTACTTTGTTTCAACAGTTGTATTTACTGTGCATGTGTTCTTGTTTGTAAACTATAGCAATGTTTTTACCCATTCTTTTGTGGTATGTCTCTTGCTCAATTTTGAGGGGTCTCAATGAAGAAAAACTTATAACTTTTTATGAACAGAGGAGTTTCTGTCCTGTCTGATTTTCTTGAGTGGACCTTCCTTTTACTGTATTAGAATATGAATTTGAAAATACAGAAAGCAACTATTAAATTTGCAAATCAAGGCACAGGATTTACTTTGACTTACTAAAACAATTTAGTGCTAAAGAAAGGAATTATTTTCAATGAGTTATTATATTTTAATTGCACATGCTTAAAAACTCTAGAAACTATCACTTTTTATTTAGGGCAGTATTTACTTGAAGTCTAGATAAGGAGCAGGTTTATAAAAAAGAGTTATTTTGTTACTGGGAGATATTGCTGTTGCCACTGTAATGATTGAAGCACAGCATGGAAGTGGTACCATATCAGTATTCCTGGTAGCCTGACTGACAAAAAACTGTCAGTATATTTTCATTCTGTACAGTAGCAAACCTTTTGTTTCCCTGTAGGGATTTTTCAGGAAGATTACAAAAGATAATTGACTTCTTGCATAGAACTTGATTGGTTTGAGGAAAAATTTATGTAACTATATGGGAGAAAGAGTGGAAATAGGTTAGCCCTTGCACAACTTATGTTTTGATATATATGCAACACCACAGGCTTGAGGAAGAGTGGTTGGAAAGCTGCCTGGCAGAAAAAGGACCTGGGGGTGGTGGTTGACAGCTATCTGAGTATGAGCCAGCAGTGTGCCCAGGTGGCCAAAAAGGCCAACAGCATCCTGGCCTGTGTGGCCAGCAGGACTGGGGAAGTGATTGTTCCACTGTACTCGTCTCTGGTGAGGCTGCACCTTGAATTCTGTTTTCGGTTTTGGGCCCCTCACTACAAGAAAGACATTGAGGTGCTGGTGCATGTCCAGAGAAGGGCTATGAAGCTGGTGAAGGATCTAGAGAACAAGTCTTATGAGGAGCAGCTGAGGGAACTGGAGTTCAGATTGTTATAGGAAGTCAGAAACTGTGTTGGGGTCTGTAGCCTGTACTGACATCTGGAATATTAGTAACTCGTGGAAGCCCTCCTAAACGAGACACTTGTTGTAGGGTTACTTTTAGTTAGGTGAACTGGACTTCATAACTCACATACCTCTTTCCAAATTTTCATTATATTAATTTTTAAAATTTGTCAATGGTAATGAGAACAGAGGTATCAAATTCTTGGTCAGCTTCAGAAGATGCCAGTAACTCTGTGTGTGCATTTCAGACCAGCAGTAGTTATAATGCTATTAAACTACTTAGATAAGGAGGAACTCCTACAAATTTTCTGACAAGTTGTCTGTTACTTAAAACGTTTAAGATAGAACAGGTTTTTTGGTAGTGGAATTGCCTGTCTTTTGGTTCCCAAAGCTGTTGACTTTTTTGAGAAATCATCTTTATTTTTCATTTGCTCCTTTAAACTTCCACTGTAACCTGAAAAAGTCTAAAGGATTCCAGTAGCAGTAAGTTGTGTGTTAACTCTGAGACATGGACAAACACCCACTGAATTCTTAGTTAAAATGGCTAAACTTTTCATCTGAGACAAATGTAAGCTCTCAATTAGCAATAAATTCCTGGCTAATATTTATACGGCCTAATTAATGGACTATATTTCTGATGTACTGTTCAGGTTATCCTGAGTTTTACAGCAGTGGAAAACGTTCTTCTGTCCTTGGATAATCTGGCAAGAGAGTGACATAATCGAGCAGAACAATAGATCATTCATGACTACTAAGTGGCATGTTTTCCCAAGCTGAGCATTTCTAAATTGAATATGCTTTTGTGTCTGTTTCTCTGTTAAAAGCATACATTCCTTTAGATAAAGATTTTATAATGATGACTGATGATATAAGAATATGTGGGATTTGTTCTGAGCTGTAGAAATCAGTGCATAATGAATTCAGAAATATCTGATGAATAATGCATTGTATTCCATGTAATTTCAAGATTAACTTGTCTTTCAGCTGATGACCGGATAGTTCTAGAAAAATATTCTATAGGAAAAGGGGAAGAGAAAGCACAAGGCTGCCCTACTTGCATATACATCACATTTGTATTAATTTTTGTATGCGTTAAGGTCAGTTGAACAAGATATGAGCTATATATCACATGCTGAAGCTCAAGTTCAGCATATCCTCTGAACATGTGTTTGGGACTTCTGTGAACATATCCTCTGACATTTTAGTGCTCCAGTTGGCTGAAGTTCTTCTGATCTTTTCCAAATTTTGACGGAACTTGTGCTTTTGGAAGCTAAATTAGTTTTGTTTTCACTGCATCCTCACTGCAAAATCGAGACAGAACTAGCTCACATACCACAGCCCAAGCTGGGCTTTTCACTTTATTTGAAGCACTCGTAAACTTGGACTTGAGTTTCTTGTATGAATGAGAACTGAATAAAAACCCAAATTAACAGTCTAGTGAAGATTTGTGATCCTTTAAAACGTTACTTCTTTCTTTCTCTTCATGTCTAACTAAATCTCTTCAAGGTATTAGAAGTATGCTGATGAATTTGTACTGTTTGGGAAGTAAAGCTGAGTTTAGGCCCTGGCGGTTACTAATTATATTTCGGCAGAGTATTCCCTTCTGATTCATAAAACAGCATGACTAAGTAATTTTTCTGGGGTTTTGTGAATCCACACCCAGTTTCTGGTTTATGATTCTACAGTCTTTTCTATATTAGTTATCACTATAATTAAGTGCTCTTAGGATCTGCGGTTGCACCTATATTGGAAAAAAAAAGTCTGTGACCATCCTCCGAAACAATTTCAGGGGCCAGGAGGAAAGGCAGAAAGTCATTCCCTGCCCTGCCCCCTTCCTCCCACGCCACCTCCCACCGCACAAAAAAAAAACAAAACAAAAACCAAAACCAAAACCAAACCAACCTCAAAACCAACCATCTTAAAAATCCACTGGAGTTTGATTCAGTATGGTACAGATTAATGTGTCGAAATTGGGTAAGGCTGTGCTTCTCTGAGACATTTCTTCTCCATGGGTTCTTAAAATTATCTCAGCAGGCTTTGTGCCTATGCATGCTCCCATCACCCTCATGCTACAACCAGAATCATGACAGACAGATTATTCACCTCTTGTTATGAGAATCCACAGCCTTCTCATTATTTATAGGGTGCAGGTCATTGCAGCAGAAAGTCAGAGAGCAGCAACTGAAGAGCTTCATTTGAACAGATAGATCAATATCAGTCATGTAGATAATCTTGACCTATGTTAGTTGTATTTTTAAATGATGTCCCATGTCCAGAGTTAGAGACACATAAGCAATGAAGAAATAGGAGGTCTTCCTGATCTTTCAGACCTGCAATCAGTGGGACAGATGGGTTATCTTCCTCAGTAGGACACTCTTAATCTGACTAAAATGCTAATTGTCATTCTGTGGTATCACAATCCTACATTTGAGGTGGAAGTACAACATCTGAGAGACCTGTTGGAAAGATCTTGGGTAAGAAGCTTGTTGTTTTTTCCAGCTGTTTCATAGAATCATAGAATGGTTGAGGTTGGAAGGGACCTTAAAGATCATCTAGTTCCAACCCCCCTGCCATGGGCAAGGACACCTCCTACTAGACCAGGTTCCCCAGAGCCCCATCCAACCTGGCCTTGAACACTTCCAGGGATGAGGCAGCCACAGCTTCCCTAGGCAACCTATTCCAGTGCCTTACCACCCTCATGGTGAAAAATTTCTTCCTGAGATCTAATCTAAATCCACCCTCCTCTGGTTAGAAAACATTACCCCTTGTCCTATCACTACATGCCCTTGTAAAAAGTCCCTCTCCAGCTTTCTTGTAGGCCCCCTTCAGATACTGGTAAGCTGCTATAAGGTCTCCCCGGAGTCTTCTCTTCTCCAGTATGAACAATCCCAACTCTCTCAGCCTGTCCTCATAGCAGAGGGGCTCCAGCCCTCTAATGGCCTCCTCTGGACCCACTCCAACAGGTCCATGTCCTTCATATGTTGGGGCCTCCAGAGCTGGACACTGTTCCAGGTGGGGTCTGACCAGAGCAGAGTAGAGGGGCAAAATCATCTCCCTCGCCCTGCCGGCCATGCTTCTTTTGATGCATCCCAGGATACAGTTGGCTTTCTGGGCTGCAAGTGCACATTGCTGGCTCATGTTGAGCTTCTCTTGAGCACCCCCAAGTTCCCCTCCTCAGGGCTGCTCTCGATCCATTCTCCACCCAGCCTGTATTTGTGCATGGGATTGCCCCGACCCACGTGCAGGACTTTGCTTCAACTGTTAGAAGCTATAGCCTCTTTGTTTTCCTTACTTACACTCTTGGAAAACCATAATCACCCTCTACAACTAAAACTTAGGAAGCAATTGACTTATTTTAAAACTAGTCTTTAACAAAGATTCATATAATGAAACTGTCCAAAACAATTACTTTCTTGAAATGAAAACCAAACCAAAGAACAGCAGTGTTGTGGGATATTAAATATTTAGATAATTTATCTAAATATCTCTGCTATTTCCATTATACTTTGTTTTTACCCTTGTAGTTATAGCTGGGATCATAAAGGGAAGTGTGACAATATTCTAGAGGAAGATGTAGAATTACAAAAAATCCCTCAGATATGATTTCCTTTGCATATTTGTGCCATAGTAAATCAGGTCAATAACTCTGAATTTCATACATTGGTAGTTCTGCACTTGGAAATATTCTTTGAGATAAGCAATTTTAGGACAAATTGGCTATTTGGAACTGCTGGAATGGAAACCAATGTTGCTTTTCTGCAGCTACAGTTCGTCATCTCAAGCTGGCATGCATAAGCACATTGAAAACAGATTTGAACCAAAGAACTGTGTTGCATTGTACTGCATTATGCTTTGATAGAATCTGACACGACCTTAAATGCCAAGTTCTCACTTGGCATGATAAATACAACTTCTCAAAATAACTTTTTTTTTTTTTAACTGTTTCACATTTGACAAGGAACTGTGAGTTTCTCTTTACTTGAAATATTATGATATTATTGTTCTATTTATTATTACTGTTTTAGTTAACAGCAATAGCTGCAGCAAATTTCAGTCTGGTCCCAGATAGATGCAATGTAGATGAAGCAGATTGTGTATATGTTTATGTGTCTGTACATTTGTTTTCTCCTTACCAATACACATGGGAAGGGAAATAACTATTGGGAAATATGGGAAATAACTGTCAGCAACAATGAGGTAGATGTCATGATTTTTTTACACATAACCTTGCAAAAGCTATACCTTTGCTTCAAATGGAAACATACATTTTGGTAAAAATTAATACTCCTCCTTTTTGAAAGATGTAACCATAATAAATACAGATATAAAATAATCGTACCATAAAAACTGTTCTCATATTTCAGATTATATGAATGATCTTTAGAGACAAAGTCCGTATACTGCCTAGGTCCTGATTTGAATACCTTGCTATTTATTATTTGGTTCTTGTAGTGTTTTGGATTTAATAATTAATTAATATAGTGTTTGCTGTCTTTATTAAATATTGTAGTTTGCAATGTGTTATTTTGATAATTACAAGACATGATAGCTGTTTTCTTGTTCTTCCCAGTAAGGCTGGACTATTTGTAAGCTTTGTATAACTAAATACAACATTTCATTTCCATAACTTCGTGTTTAAAGAAGGCTACCTTGTCATTTTAATACCACTTGAAGTTCTAAAGCCAGGTTCCTTAATCCTATGGGACTGCCTGGAAAACAGATGAACTGTTTTAATATGAAGGTTACCATATCTTAGCTGAGTAACCTTTGTAGTTCAGCCTGGCCGGAAGAGCCATTAACCACTCTGTTCTTCTCCTGTCAGTAAATCCAGACTTTCAAAAGATGCTGCAGACCACTCTGTGACTTAAGCAACAAATCTCATGTTTTCAATTTTCTCTCCAAGACTTCAATTTTGAGTAGCCTGCAGGACACTGAAATCGTGCACGGAGTGTAACAATTGGCGCTCACTAAATGTAATTGAGAAGCAGAGATCCCTGGTGTTTCAGCTTACTAGGGAGTAGCTCCATGGAGTATAGCCAGTTTCCTGGACTATTAATTAAGTCAAGAATAGAGTTTTGTACTTCGCTATGGATCAGTTAGGCAGTTTATCATTATCACAGATCCAAAAACCACATCTGTCCACATCTTGTGGAGCAATATTCTTTTCACCCTATATATTAAAATAACATATGTCTTTCACCAGCAGGAAGTCCTGTTGTCCACCTGCAGTGATAAGTAGCTGCCCTTTTCCAGAGAGGACGTGATGTTCACAGCTAAAAAAGGCTGTCTAGTTTTCTTTTCTCCTACGCGGCTTATTCAGTTGAGGAGCTGAATTCTGTTTTGACAAAAGGAATTGTAAGGCCTGCAATCTCCAACGCAGTCATACAAAAGTGGGGCCTCCAGAGCAGAAAGTCAACATCAGTAATGGAAGAGTTTGCATAGGAGATTGCGCAACATGGTTTGCAGCAACAATTGTTTCAGTAGAAGTATGTCTCGTCTCAACCTGTACATGATCACCTTGAAGTGATTGACTGTAAAAAGATGTTTGGGCAAGTGTGCAATAGTAAGCCCTGAGCAATTCTTGTCCACACCTGGCTGTTTCTAACCTTTCTACAGAAAAGAAACCTGAAGAGTCTGAGACAAATTGTGTGATCTGGCTTAACTATTGAAGTATTGGTACAAACATTGTTTCACAACTTCTGTGTGATAAATCAATGTCAAGTTTGTAGCAGTACAGTAGGAATCGGGGCTGATGATGACAACGATGATCATTTTATTCTTTAATGAATACTGCTATGTAAAATGAGTCTAATCTGCACCTGGCATTGCAATCATCATACTTCAAACACCTTTTGTCCTGGAGTGACTACACACTTATTCATGAAGCAAATATTTCAATAGCACCACACTTTTCTTCTCTCTGAAAGAATATTTTCCCAATTTGAGACACTGAGTAATCCAGGAATTAAATTTTTCGTTGTTGTGGTACATGTGAGTAAGTTTCTACTTATGCTTTCTCTGCTTATGCCAGGTACTGGTGTTTCCCAGGACTTAATTTTAATATAGTCTGACTACCTACCATTGCTACTCAATGCAAATTGAAGTGCACTCAAATTGTAAATCCATTGCAATTTACATTACCATTCAATGTAAATCGACATGTCATCCATGACTTCAGTGGCTCTACTCTGATTTCAGTATTTTACATCAGTGTAGGTTCAGTATACCTGTTGCTTCCTTAGACTTGCAGAGGTATGCTGGGCCAGCCCACATGTGTAGTGATGGATGATAATTAAGTGGAAGACTGTTTCCCAAATGTAAACAAAACCATTACAGTATTTGGTTTTAAAAAGAAGACTAATCATAATCAACTGATTTAGAGTGTAGCAGATACTTTTACCATATCAAAGTGAACATAGTTCTTATCAAAATTGCCCATTATCCTGGCTGAGATAAGACTTTTACAAGACCATTTTGAAGAAAACCCTTCAGGCATGCTCCCAGTCATGTTAATTCTTCAGACTCAATTCTTAGAGAAACTTCTAGTCACTCTAATTACAAAACAGGTCTAAAAAGGAAGGACTGCAATAAAGCAAGTCATCCCACATGTGCTAGTATGGATTAATAATTTTTTTTCTTGACCCCAGCCAGAAAGTTGTAAGGGAGTAGGGTAGTAGGCATACAGTACTGCAAGTATGGATTAGCAAAATAGGCTCAAATAAGGTTTTGCAAGAGTCAGTGGAGGCCTTTGCTCTGTCTGGGACCTGGTGCATCACCAGGAACAACCTCTCCTAAAGGCTGGCATCTGCTTGACATTTTCAAACTCTCCTGTGCCAAGGCAACCATCACACCTGGCTGCCAAGTGCAGTGTTGTGCTTCTTATTTCCAGACAATCTTTGACGTCTGAAATGAATCCAATAGGGAATGATTTATTCACTAAGTTTACTAGTAACTTGAGTCAGTAAAGATAAACTGTCCATTGTGTTATGTATTGCACAAACATGTATTAAAAAAAAAAAAAAAAGGAGAAAAGAGGATTGTAAAGTCACCTGTCTCCCAGTTTAGATGGAAGTGCCTAAACATCTATTAGGAAATCCTACTACCTACCTGGAAAATCATTTTCACAGCTATTGGAGCCAAATTAGTGTCACAAAATTTAAGAGCTTCACAACTAAGACTTTTCAGTTGTCTTGATGGATATTGATGTATAATTTTACATGGCTGTCTGTGTTTAGATAGATGTTGAAAACTGACCTCACTAATTGATATATGTGGAAATATTATGTTTATTCAGATGCAAACTGTAAGTCTTTTTTAGCTGATATGAGGATATAATTCTGTCTTTGGGTTCTCATTATATATATATTGGTTAAATAATGCTATATACACGTATATTATATATTTTATATATATTGGCTGAATAATGTTAAAGTTTTCTCGAAAAACATGTGGCTAAATAGTAATATTTATATATCTGTGCCTATAATATGGCATTTCCTATGACAGTATCTAGTACAATAAAGAGCCTTTTCATATCTCTGACTATTGAAATAGTACAGCCTGTACTGTGCACACAGGATCAGGATAGATTGTTACAATGTTCTCTTATATCTTTCAAATTTCTGAGACACTTCTTATTTGGCATAATTGAGTCCAGCTCTGTTGAATGCATAGGCACATTACAGGCTTAGTAGAATTTCACTGTCAATACAATCCTAATTTATAAAGGCAGTTCTGATACTTTTTCATCATTAATGTTCAGTTTTCATCTAATGCACGTTTTTTTTATTGGACTTTGAGCAAACATATGAAATATATAATTTTAGCTGCTACTGCATGCCTGAATTTAAAAAGAAAGAAAAAAATGTAGGAAGTTTTATCCTGTTTAACCACAGCATATTTTTTCCATCCTCAGGGAAAAAAAATAATTCTGGTTGAAAAGGATACTCTGTTATGTATAGCTTAAGGTTTTCTCTGACTTTAATGGATTTCACTGTTTTAGAAAGCACTGGAAATGGAAAACTTTAGACACTAACAACTAAAATCACATCACATTGCTTTTATTAAAAGCAAAAAAAACCTTAGCAAAGAGGGCAGAGTGATCCAGCAGTGTTCCTTTCTTTGAAAAGAAAGAGACTTCCAGGATATATTTTCTTTAGAAACATATGTAAATATGCTTAATTAACACATTCAGACAGAGATATTCAATGATGAACAATTAGTTTTAAAATGAGAGAAGCAGCTGTCACTTTAATAGTTTGGTTAAATCTAGGGACTCTGCAAGCATTCAGTTTTCATAAAGCATTAATGTAACTTGGTATTTGATATAACAACCAAAGAACGTTCTGGGATCCATCCAGCTATGCTTTTAACATTTTTAGCACCATTCCCAATTATGATCTAAATTAAAGTATTAACAGATATAGATACATAACCACAAGTACGATGTTTAAGATGCCATGTCTGGAATCTGATAGAATTTTAACAAGAGATTCCACTCAATTCATCCACTAGTGATAACTGTGTTAGCAGAGTCATCCCTGGTGATTTACTTCTTCATTAAAAGTAAATACTAATGTGAATTGATTTTGCAATTGTTTGTGGAAAGGATTTTTTGATGGACGTACCTAAGAAGTGGAATTCTTCATACAAGTTTTTTATGTTATAAAAAATCAAAAGTGTATTTTCCACAAAGAAATTGAATCGGCATGTTTCTTTTCAGGCATATGCAACCTGAAAACAACATATACTTTTCTTAACTTACCCATTTTATTTTGAGTTAAACACTAGACTACTCCTATTGGTGACTTGCATTTTTAAAGAAGTTTCTGATCAAATGCTCAGATTCTTGTTTGGCTCAAGTACATTATAACTAAATACAATATGACTATAAATCAGTGGCTGTGCATGTGTGACTTTATTACTGAAACATTCACATTACCTAACATTTTCAGTGAAGGCTGTGGGATTTCAGTGACCAAGTCCTTATCTAATCCACTTAAAACCCTTTGAAAATCCTGCTATTAACTATTGAATTCTCCTAATGAATAATTTCTGAAAGTACCCGTGTACTTCTCAAATGATATATAATGTAGCCCTTTGAAATACACTTGCCTTTGAGGAGAAGAACAACAGGCGATTTTCAAGTGATATTCATTAACTATTGAAATAAACTAGTTAATTTTTTATTATTTTATGTACCTGTCTAACTTTTTGCTACACATGTAGCAGTTTAACAACATATTTAATTAATTACTTTCTTGTGAAAAGAGTATAAAAAATCTAAAAATATAAAAACATATGAAAAAAAGTGTAAATTATTAAAAGATAGCTAAAAACCTGACTATACTTATATCTGGCAATGTAATCTTAGACAGCTTCTATTTCTCATTCTCCCTAAAATGCTTTTTATATAGTTTGAATTACTTTAAACCATATATCAGTTTTGTACCAAATATTCATAAATGTACCAATTTAAAGCACAACCAAATGCTTTTCTAAGTTTAGTTAAATGACAATAGTCTGGCATACCGACATGTCTTCAGTTATTGATGTTTTTAATGTTATTATCACCTTTATCCATTATGGATGTAAGTGAGATTACAGTGACATTTGTACAAATCTGTAGCAAGATTCTTCTGTTCCTGGAGAGCACAACCTGGATTTTGTCTGAAAATAGTATGGGTCTTAAACTTGGTTTTGGCTGCATATCCATATACTGCGCGATCTTGCTGGAAAAATTTACTACTATTCTGGCAATGTCCATAGGATCTAATGAGATGGCTCTGATTTTTGTAATCTTGCAAACCAATACAATCTAACTTTAAAATGTTATTTTTCTGAGCATTTCATTCAGTTTTTACATGCATAGGTCAAATTCATTACTCATACTGGTTTAATCGTACTGAAAGAAATGGAGTTACATGTAGCATATACTGCTGCACAGACATGAATGATACTAGATTTGATTTACACAGACAAAACAGGGTTCAAAATCTAGCTTATGAATTTACAACTACACATCACAGAAGGCCAAACGCAATCACATGTATAGTTCTCTGCAATTTTTGGGGTCAGTCATTTGACATCATCCACGCTGACTTTTGAGCCATTACTTTTTAACAAGATATGTCCTGTTTTCTCGTTACCTTTGTAATCAGATCTGTAAAGTTACTTTTTCTGTTTGACTGAAAAAGAGCACGGGGACCCCACATTCAGTCAGCAGCTAATTGACTCAATTTTTTCTCGCTACCAAGAAAAACAATCTAATTTTGGAAGCAGTTCATAATCTGATCTTAGAAACCCCTAATTGTGGTGTTACTGTTGGGTGGTCAAACCCATACATTGTTTGTTAGTATTTAACTGAACTGAGTTAAATTTCTATGGAAACCAGAATGATATGGAAGCAAAGCTCGCAGGTTATTCACTCAGTTGAAACATAGCTAATTATAACATTTCTAAGAGAAGTTGTCATATTCTTGCTTCGTTCTCAAATATAACACCTCTTTTTGTAAATAAGAATCTAAAGTTTTAATTTCATTTCACTGTTTGTAACAGAATTGTGGATTGGCAGGGGCACTAGAAATTTATATTTTTACGTTCAGTCTGTATATATGGGCCTTTAACTTTGGTACCTGGCGATTAACTACTGGGAAGTACTTCACCAGGTGACCATCATTGCTAAATATTCACACAGCTCCAGTGGGCAAAGCCAGGATCACTAAAATGAATTTGAGAAGCCAGGTTAAAGATATATAATGATCAGAAAAGAT
>VZSF01011351.1:0-11711 GCA_013398295.1 Chionis minor
GAAAAGGCAGGAGCTTCTGGAGCAGTACCGTGCAGGGACACTCTCCATTCAGGGGCTGGTCGGCACCACCACCAGCATTGTGACAGACGGCAAAGAAAGGCACCTTGCAACCCTTCCCCAGCAGACAGTGGATCTCCTCCAGTCTGAGGGCTCCTACATTACTTTTGGCCAGTTCCAGGAGCAGAGGGTGTCAGTGTGGGAGCTCCTCTCCACCAAGCAAGTCTCCGAGTACAAACGAGAGGCACATCTCGACACGTACGGCACGGGAGGGCTAACCGTGAACAAGATCACCATCACCACCACCGTCGTCACAGGCCCGCAGCGTAAGAAGAGGCACCGCCAGGACCAGTAGTACCACCCACCCCAGAAGAGGAGTGAGCTCTGCCCCCTGGGGAGGGCACAGCCTGGGCACCCCTCGGAGTTCGCTCTCCACATAACTTAATTATGGGCAGGAAAGAGCAGTGACAAACCGTGTGCAGAATGGGGGCGCCTGGTTAAACGCCTTGCTGGCTCAACCGCTGCCGTGCTGAGATTTTTTTTGCCCAACAGAGCTTTCCCGGGGCGCTTGGGGAGGGTCAGGAGGGCTCGTGGCTGTGGCACTCTGCCCTGCACACACGGGCGCTGACAAAGGACAGGGAAACGCAGGGCCAGCACCCAAGTCGAGTGGGATGGAGACTGACAGGAGTGGGAGCGGGGAGGAGCCCCAGCGCAGGAGCCGCGGAAGAGCCGCGGAGGGACAGACAACCCCTGCCCAGGACAGCTGGGTCCCCAGCCCTGCTGAAGGGCACGCGCAGGGACAGCACGTGTGGCTGTGGTCACCCGTGGGACATTTAGCCCTGAGCTGTCCTTGGGCTTTGCTGCCGTGGGCTGGGGCCATGGGGGTCTGTTTGGCCGACGGAGCTCGCTGCCCGTCAGCGCCAGGGCAGGGGGTTCCGCCACCAGGGCCACGACGCCTGCGACAGTGCGAGGCTGCCGGCTGCACTGGCAGGCGCGGCCATGGTCCTGCGGGGCCAGAGGAGACCGCGGTCAGGGCAGGTCTGCCCCAGGTACACCAGGGGAGCCCCCAGTCCCTGTGCCCATGAAGGTCACTGCCCGTCATGGAGGGAGAAGCACTCAGAGGAGCACCCCCATGCTGCCCGGTGCCGGGGGGGCGAAGGGTGGCTCCTGCCCCGTGCCCCTGCGTGCACGTGCAGAGCCGTGCGCACGGGGGTGTGCAACACAGAGCTGTGCACGCGTGTGCTGCAGAGTGTCCCTGTGTCCCTGTGCCTGGTCTCTCGCCGGCTGTGACACTGCATGTGACACGGCTGCTGCCCACTGCCGGCACGGTGCGCCTCTGCCGGGCCCTGCCACCCCACGGGGTCTCACCCAGCCGCCCAGTGGGTCCCCACAGTCCCGCCCTTGGGTCAGCCCTGCCATGGGCTTGGTGCTGGGCACAGCATGGCCTCCCTGCTCCGCACCCCAGTGCCGGGCCCTGTCAGGGGTCCCCAACCGCTGCCGCCCACACGGGGCCATGGCACTGACTCAGGGGGCTCTGCAGGGCGCTGGTACACACAGGGACGTGTGCCCAGCCCTGCCAGCCCTAACTGGAGATCACAGAAGGGTCTGAGTGGGGAGGGACCTCAAAGCTCACCTCGTTCCACCCCCTGCCCTGGGCAGGGATGTCTCCCACCGGAGCAGGGTGCTCCCAGCCCCGGCCAACCTGGCCTTGAACCTCCAGGGATGGGGCAGCCACAGCTGCTCTGGGCAACCCCAGCCAGGGGCTCCCCACCCTCACAGCCAGGAATTTCTGCCCAATATCTCATCCAAATCTCCCCTCTGCCAGTGGAAAACCATCACCCCTCATCCCATGGCTCCAGTCCCTGATCCCGAGTCCCTCCCCAGCTTTCCTGGAGCCCCTTTCAGACACTGGCAGGGGCTGGAAGGTCTCCCCGGAGCCTTCTCTTCTCCNGCCCCCGCTGTGGGGATGCAGCCCAGGGGCCAGGGGGGTTCTGAGCTGCCAGCGCATGGTGCCGGCTCCTGTTGAGCTTCTCATCTACCAACACCCCCAGTCCCTCTCCTCAGGGCTGCTCCAGCCATTCTCCGCCCAGCCTGGATTCGTGCATGGGATTGCCCTGACCCACGTGCAAGACCTTGCACTTGGCCTTGTTGAACTTCATGAGGTCGGCACGGGCCACCTCTCCAGCCTGTCCAGGTCCCTGTGGATGCCATCCCGTCCCCCCAGCGTGTCACCGCTCCACACAGCTCGGTTCGGAGGTGGGGAGCAGCACCCCCCTGCGCCGCAGGGCCCCGCTCTGCTCCGGAGCTCGCGCACCACGCCGTGCCCACTGCCTGCCAGCTCTCCGCCCACAAGGGGACAGGGAGGATGCCAGCCGGTCCTCCAACCCCAGACAGACTTCCCAGGGATGAGCCCCATTGCCAGGTCACACTGCTGTAGGGGATGGTGGCACATTTTTGGGGCCTGATCAGACCCTGAGAGCTGCAGTGGCTGCAGGCTGCAGGGCGCACTGCCTGCAGTGTGGCTGGCGCACGGTCACAGCCGCAGTGAGCATCACCCACAGGGGGAGGCTGAGGAGGGACCCTGGATGTGCCCACCATGGCTGCGGGTGCCTCTGGAGAGGGTTCCACGTGCACAGAGCTCTGGAGCCACGCGAGAGCTCTGGCGAGCCAGGCACACGGGCTGTCCCTGGGGCTGGAGGAGTGGTCTCCTCCCAGCCACCCTCGGGATGCGCGTGGACGGCCGTGGGGGCACCGTGTGCCACGCAGACCCCGCAGCCCTGGGGCACGGCCCATGGCAGGAGCACCCGTCCCTGCGGGGAAGGCACAGGAAGGTGCTGGTGCAGGTTCCCGTGAGACATGACGCTTCAGTCCCAGGGGCACCAGAGCCGCTCCATCCCTGGGAGCGAAGAGACTAACACAGGGCTAACGCGGGCACGTAGCAGCACCGGCACGTCCCACACTTACCCACTCTGCTCCGCAGTGGGAATGGAGCTGCTGGAAATTACTAGGAAGGGAGAGGAGAACAGAATGCCACCTCCTGAGCTGTTCATTGCTCATCTCATTGCTCATTGTTCACTGTTCCATCTCATTGTCCCATCTTGTGAGGACTCAGAGAAGCACAAGATTAATGGGACACAGGGAAGGAAAGAGGAAGGACTGGGCAGACTCCCTGGACGGAGCGATGAGCGAGGCGGATGGCACGGCAGCTGGTAGTGGGGAGACGTTTCACCGCCGTTTCCGACTCAGGCACTGAGGGCTGTTGCAGAGCCCAGCACGAGGCAGCAATTCTGCACTCGCTGGGTAGCTGAGCTGAGGAACTCCCTGCTGCAGCGCGTTCTGGGTGCTAAAAGTTTCTACGGATTCAAAAAGCATTCGGAGTAAGCCATGGAGGAAAATCCAGCAAGGGCTACTAAATAACGACCGAGACCATTATTTAGATAGACTGTTGTAAGTCCCTTCCAACTGAAATAGTCTATTCTCTTGGTCATATGGTTTAGTTTTAGGTAGTCCTGCGAGGAGCAGGGTGTTGGACTCGATGATCCTTATGGGTCCCTTCGAACTTGAGCGATTCTATGACTCCATGATTCTATGATTCTATGACTCCGTGATTCTATAATTCTATGATTCTATGATTCTGTGATTCTATGATTCTGTGAAGATCATGGTTTCAGTAGCTCCCAGAGCCACAAACCCCCGGGGCCTGAGGACATTGCAGCGAAGTGCTGGTGTGAGCTTGGCTTGTTCTCACACGGCTTCCAACACTCGCTGTCGGCTGGCGCCGGGTTAGAGCCGGACGGGCCATGTGGGTGCAGCCCCCTCCATGTTCCTGCTTCTCGCAGGGGACGGCCCCAGCTTGTGCCACCGGCCCCGGGGTGGACGGAGGGGCCCAGGCTGAGTAGGAAGCAGAGGACGGTGGGCAGGAGGACTCAAGCAGCCAGAGCGGTGAGGCTTCCGAAAGGAGTCAGTGCCAGCACCAGCCTGCCTGGGGATCCGAGGCTGGGAGGGTTCCAGATGGCTCCCCGGGACTCGGATCGCACTCCCACAGGAAGTGCTGAATTTCCAAAAAAGAAGCTGAAAGAAAACAGGACATTGTGCAAGGGAAAAGCTGCATACATTTGCATAGTTATAAGCTGGTTGTGTAACTGAATGCATGTGAATAGTATCTGAATACGCTCCGGAGGCTGGGGGCAACAGGGGCACAGAGGGGACCAGGCAGTCGAGCGTCTGCTGCCCAGTCCCTGCGGGAACATCGCTCCACAGTGGATGCGCTGGGTAAGGTCTCGGTTTCATGGGAGAAGACTGGCGTCGACAGCAAAAGCCCCGGGACCCAACTCGCTGGAAAAGGAGTGGGAAACCAGCAAACCCATCGCTGCGCCCACAGCCGTGAGTGGGGAAGCAGGTAGCGTGCCCCCCGGCACAGCAGCCTTCCCGGCTGGGGGATGGTGTTCCCCACCCATGGGGGCCCTCCGTGACGGTGCCCACAGGTGCGGGACACAGAGCCAGCCAGCCCCGTCGTCACCCCGGCTGGAGCACGTCAGCCCACCCGGACACAGCAAACGTGGTCGGCAGGGCGCTCCTGCGCCACCACGGCTGCTCCCGCGCCACCACGGCTGCTTCTGCCTGGGCAGCGGCTCCCCACAGAAATCCTGCGGCAGAAGGGGCAGGGTCCCTACACCTCTGCTCTGGGAGCTGGCTCCAGTCTGCCTCCTCCAGCAGCCAGGACTGTCCTACTGGTTTTTGGCCAGCTCAGGCCAATTTCCTCTTATGCAAAACCCATCCGTTCATTCAAGCAGATCTCCTCCTGCTCCAGTGTTTTTCACTGATAAAGCTACCGCCGGGCAACCTTATCTGCCCTCCCCGTCTGTTGTGACGAGGTATCACGCTGGGCTGCTCTCATCTCCCCTCTGCATTCCCCCAGCCACCTCACTCGCTCTTCTCTTGCACCGTTTCTGCAACAAATTCATGTTTTCTAGCACGGCTGGGCAGCACCAGCGCATGGTCTGTAATGGTGCCCTGTACGACAGCATGGGCACCATCTGCCTCTTCTGGAAACACCCCAACGCCGTTAAGAACGCACCAGTCCTGGGGTGCGTTACAGGGCAGCCCACGTCCATCTGAGGCTGCTGAAGGTCTGCAGACCTTTTCCTCTTTAATCACTTCCAAATCAGGGGCCCAATTTATGGCATAAATGTTTGTTCAGTGACTGCAGGGCATGACTTTGCATTTCGTACCATTCCCTTTCCTCCCGTGACTGTTAGTTCAGCCTTCAATGTCACCCATTGCCCCTGAATGCTGTTCCAGCGCTCTGCTCCACCATTGCACCACCTCACCCATCAGCTAAGCTCACTGACCCGCACCTCATAACTAATGACAAAGTCATTAATAAAAATATTAAATTAATTTGGTTCTTAGAGCCCATATTCTCACTCACAGTTCCCCTTTTGGCACAAGCCAGTCTCCTAGTGGCAGACAGGACATGGGATGTGTCTACACGTCCACGGCAGCAAGGCTGCTGCAGGAGACAGAAGTTTGGGTTTTGGCTTCGCCACTGTTGTGATCTGCTGTTGTGATCTGCCATTGTCTGGGGTTTGTCTTCTTGAAGGTCTCTTCCAACCCAAGTGATTCTATGATTCTATGATTCACAGCAGAAAGAGGAGGTTTTAGCGATGGAGCTCCAGGGTGTCCCCACTAGCTTTTTTCCCCAGACCCCAAAGATGACAGCTAACATCCTCTTTACGCTCAGCTGAAAGTCTGCTAGTTTCTCCTAATTTTTTCTGCTACATTTTTAACTCAAAGAGAAAAAGGAACAAAAGATATTGTTATGATGAAAGCCTTGCTTGATCTTCCACTTAAGTGACTCTACTGCTTTTCTTAGTAAAAGGTCAAAGAAGTGTTTGGGGCTGTTGGAACCGGGGGCTCTCCAGCTCTAACATTCTACCCTTCACCCCTCGCTGCGGTAACAGAAAGAGGGGGTTATTCACCCTGAAGCACCCTGGGCTGGAGCTGCCCCGCAGCAGGCTCCCTTCCTGCCCCCAGCCCCGCAGGCTGCGGTGCCGCGTGTGGGAAGGGGTCCAGCCCCGGCAGGGTCCCCCAGCAGCTGAGGCGTTTCATTGCACCGTCCCCCTGCACAGGTCCCTGTTCCCTGGCGTCCGCCGGCATCCTCCAGGGCCGGCACGGAGAGCAGGGGCAGGGGAAGAGCCTGGAGCAGGCAGCTCTGCCCGGGGACAAGGGGCCCTGTCAGCGGGTCCCAGGGAGCAGCAGCGGGGCAAAGCGGGATCTGAAGGAACCGGCTGAGATTTGCAGAGGGAAACCGCAGGCTGAGGAGCAGAAAATACCCTGGCAGCCAAACGCCGGCTGTGCTGCTGCCCTGAACACGCCGTCCTGCACCCAGGGCACTACCTGCATCCGGGCTTCCCCCTTCGCCACCCGGGAAAGGCTGGCCCAGTCCCCTGCCCAGGCTGTGGGGCCGCACCGAGCCCCTCCAGCTGCCTGCAGGAGCCTGCCAAGACAGGGGGAGCCGGCAACGAGGTCTGACACAAACCAGGCGCCCGCTGTGCGTGACCAGCTGCCAGCCAGGAGCACAAGGAGATCAGCCCGCGCTGGGGGGGGCAGCCGTCGCCGGCTCTTGCAGGGCGATTGCTGGCAGCGCTCCCGGGGCTCCGACCCCCAGCTCCCTCGGCCACCCCTGCCCTTGACCCTGCTCCCCTCGCCCCTGGCTGCCCCTCTGTGCCTCAGCCCCCAGCTCCCTCCACCCCTCTGGTGGGACAGGGGTGCCTGGACCTGGCGGTGCCCCTCTGCCTCGGACCACCGGCTCCAGCTCCTCCGGCGCCCGGAGCCTGTCCGGCAGCCCGTGGCCGTGCTCCCCCATCTCCAGATGGTCGCACAGCCAGGGCAAGCGGCCGCTCCCCCCGCTGTGCCCCGCACATCAGCCTGGCTGCCGGCATCACTCTGCCCCCTCGCAGAGGGAAGAGCCTTCCCAAGCAGACTCGAGCCATCCCATTTTTAGCACGGAGCTGTGACCAGTTACAGCAAATGGCCTCATCCCAGCACACGCCCACGCGCTGCGCCCTGTTCCTGTGGTCGGCTTCACCTCCATTTACGTGGTGCATGGCTACACACGCAGGCTTGCTTTCCACTTATGGAAGCACTTACGGAAGGGCTGGATACGTGTTTCCTGCACCGCGTGGGAGCTGCCAGCGGGACCAAGCAGGGCTTGGGCAGGAGAAGAGCCTGCAGCCCCCGGCCGGGCTCCCCGGTCTGCCCCCTGCCCCGCGGTGTTCGCAGAAGTCCGTGCCGTGCCCGAGTGCCAGCGGAGATGCTCTCGGCAGTAACGGTTCACAGTCTTACAGGAGTAGTTTCAGGGAACTGCTCTGCCTCATTCCCAGGAGAGCACTGATCCCGCGGCATTAAATGCGCACTGGCCTGCCCTTCCGTGAATTCCCCCGTCGGAATTACATGCTGACACCAGCAGTTACACACTTGTGTCGGTCACGCATTTGTGAAGGACGTATGGGGGGAGCTGCAGAACGGGGGAGGTCAGAGCCTGATGTATGGACCCGGTAAACCCAAGCAGATTCCCGAGGAGTCGCGTGTTTGCCCTGCAGAAACCACCAACGAATGTACTGAGAGAAGACAAAGCAGCAGGGAAGATGTTTGTTGGCCTCACAGAGTCAGCCTGGCACTTAGACTGAACCTTTAACCGTAACAAAGTGCAAGTTGTGCAAAAACATGTGACGTCATTACATCCCAGCCCTATCCATCTGACGCGGATAAAAATAGATGGCAAGCAAAGAGGGGCCTCCGAGCAGGGAGGGGAGGGAGGGAGGCTGGGAGCCTCAGCCCGGACGTCAGTGCCATAAATCCCGGTGCCCCGACGGAGCCGGCATTCCCCTGGCCCCAAGCAGGCACCGTGGGGGTATCCTTCTCCTGCTGGGAGGGATGGATGGTCCCAGCAGCACCGCATCGCCTGGGCTTCCCACCAAAACCCAGACCCAGCAGAGCATTCCGGCAAGGTATAAAAGCAAACTAGCCCTGAAAGGGGTTAAAAATCCTCTCAGACTCCGGAAATGCGAAGTCGGAGCACACTCCAAATGGTACATGTCCAGGACTCACATTGAGCAGAAGAAGGAGCTCCAGGCGAGCGCACGTCGATGCGAGATCAGCCCCTCGGGACTGCCATGCTGCCAGCAGCTGCCACATCCTCTGCGCTCTGCCAGCCGTGCCCGGCTGAAGGCACAACAGCGCCGGGCGAGCCACGGTCTGTGAGGCAGCAGCGCCGGATCACCCGGCAGAATTGGATGAGACCAGAAAGGAGCCCCGGGTCCTCCCCCCTGTCTGCCCCCTCGCCCAGGGGCTTCAGAGCAGAACTGGCCCCTTCGCCCTTCCAAGACTGTGGGAAAGGAGAACCCACCCCGCGCAGCAAGTCCCCCCTGCCCCAGCTTCCGCACGCGGGAATCCTGAACGGAAACCAAAGCTTCTGCCTTTAGACCCGCTGCCTCCCTGCCCGAGATCCCTGGCACCCTCCGCCACGAGCCCCAGCCCAAAGGGAGGCACTCGGAGGAGTTCCTTTGTCCGGGCAGCACAGAGGAGTTTAGGGAAAGAAGGGTCAAAGGCAGCAGCAAGCCCATGAGCACACCGTGCTGCAGGACCCACGCAGACCTTCCCCGGGCCGGGGCTGCAATCCGGTCAATCCCGTGCAAGGATGAGGACGGACAAGGCAGTGGACCAGCCTGAGAGGGGCCTGGCAGATGACAGGACAAAGACAGGGGACCCCAATGGAAACGGCCTCCCAGGGCTGGCGAAGGCGACGAAGGCCATCCCTCAGGCTCCGGATGCCCGCAGAGCGCTGAGCCCTGTGGCTCTGCTGGCGGTGCGGGGCTGCACCTTGCGCCCCCGCAGCACCCAACGGGCAGCGCCGGCAGCGGAAACCCAGGTCCGGGCCCCGCTTCACCGCAGGCTGCTGGTGGGAGCCGAGCGGGGCAGCGCGCCCTCTCCTCGCTGCAGAGAGGGGACTCATGGGCAGGAGCCTGCTGTTCCCCGGGCACTGGCAGGCGGGAGGTGCAGCCGCAGCGTTGGGCCTCCCCCAGAGAGCTGCCTCGCACGGGGTCCGAGCGCAGCGCGGGGTGTGGGCGCTCCCCTGCCCACTGGGCAGCGTGGGGCTGGCACCGTGGGGCTGGCAGCGAGGGGCTGGCACCGTGGGGCTGGCACCGTGGGGCTGGCAGCATGGGGCTGGCAGCGAGGGGCTGGCAGCGAGGGGCTGGCACCATGGGGCTGGCAGCTTCGCCCCCGGAGGGAGCCCGCGCAAGGCGGCTGAGGGCAGGCGGCTCTCCCAGGAGGGCGCGTTGAGGACATAAGCGTGGAGGCCATCAGGACGGACCAGCGTCCTCCTGCCTGGTTACGTGACGGTCAGGACAACCAGCAAACAAAGGGGCGCATGACTCACGCCTGAGAGCCAACAGGCAAGACAAATAAGCTCTACTATACATTATCCGGTAAAGAAAAAGGAAGTCATAGAGGGAAGGTAAAGAAGCTTACTCCCACGTGGATGAGGCACTGAGGACAGTGGGACACAGGGGTGTTGTCTGGATGGGGATGAGGGGGCAGAGACGGTGCAGAGGATGGTCACTGCTGTGGGAACATCCGCTGCTCCTGCATCGCCTCCTGCCATTCCTGTAATTCCCTTCTCCGAAGAAGTGAAGGGTGTCACGTGCTGACGGCACTGCACTTGGAGTGACTGAGTTTCAACGGAGACACCTAGGACCTACCCAGCCGTGCTGCTGGATACAACTTATGGATGTTGAAGGACCTAAAAGGTTTGTGTATGAGCTGCCTCGGCACGGAGCGGGGCCAGCCCAGGGACACCGCAACGTGCAGCCGAGGGCTCGTCCGGCACACATGGAATGGAAACAGCAGAGCTCCACGAAGAACCAGTGGAGACCAGCGGGCGTGGAGAATGGGCAGCGTGAGAGCAGCTCCCCTGGCGCCGGTGCAGCCCTGCTCATCCCCGCAGCCTGGGTTTGCGAGTTGCTAATAGCGGATCCCAAGAGGAAGAGCACAGGAACCAGAGCAGGGACCCAGCGATATTTCATCAGCTGCAGACTCGCAGCTTCTGACAATCGGCAGCTCAGAGCCCTCTTGAGCCAGAGGCTACATCTGCGTCTTTGTGTTTAATAGCCCTCAATCAATTTTTCTCCCACAAATTTGCCTAATGGCTTTTAAAATCCTTTTCTGCTTTGCCCGCTGTAAACAGCCTATGGCGATGAATTCCACCGTGTGTCACGCACAACGTTTTACCCCGAGAAGCACTCAGGAAAAAATTACTCCCATTCATGTGTTTTACAGCTCTTGCACGGCCTTTCCATCAGGCATCCCAACTACCGTTTTGTGAGAAATGGGGAATAACCACTCCGACACACGCTCTCCGTGCCGTCCGTGGTGCCCTCAGTCTGCATGTCCCCGGCTCAGCCGTTGCTCTCCAAGCTGAGTTCGTTTCATGTGAAACCTTGTCCACGCTTCCGATCCTGCCATGAGAGTCTCTGCAGCTCCTCACAGGCAGCGCCGGAGCTGCCTGTCCCAACCGTTAGGTGCCATTACCAAACTCTGCCAGCTCCTTGTTCGTCCCTTGTCTGAGCTGTTGATGAACGTGTTGAGAAGCAGCGCCGGGCGCCGAGCCCTGAGCCCGCCTTAGGGACCTTCTCTGGCCATTCCATGTTTGTGTTCCTCCAAACCTCTTGGGCCAATACGTCAGCCTGGCGATTTGTCACCACTCATGTCATCCATTTGTTATACGATCGGTTCTTTTGTCACCTCATTTTGGGGCAATTCCTCTGCCTGTCGTCCTGCAAAGAAGGGCTTCCCCCAGTGTAAACGCTGCAGCAGAGAATGAGCTTTGCTTTTTTGCCACAGTCCTGTCTCTCCGATGACCCCGTTTAGACCATCCTCGTCCTTGGGCTCCATGTACCTTCTGCTCAGGTTCTTGCCTTCAGGGTTTTCGAGCACGGCTTTTTTTGACCTTTTGGCCAGTTATTCATTGAAATCCCTTTTGGTGTAGGTTGGGCCTGTCCTCCTTGTTCGGACAGAGCTTTTCCTTGCTGCGGATGATTAAACCCGACACATCACCCCCAGCACAGGCTCCCCGTGTCTGTTAGAGCTGGCAGACCACCCCCAGCAGAGGCTCCCCCCCATCAGGCACAGCCGAACTGGCAGGCAACTGGGAGAACTGCAACGGGTGACCAGAGCCCGCGGAAGACGGGAGGCTGCCCCGGGAGCGCCACGGGGCTCGTGGGGACGCAGGTGGGCAGGGAAGGTGGCAGGGGTGTGGTGTGTGTCTCATGTGTGGTTCCAACCTTTTTGTTCCTTGCCCTTGTGCTAATCCTCACCCGAACTTTTGCCTTCCACTGATAAGGACCAGCGGTTTACTCTCCTACAAGCCCTCTTAGGTAGGCACAGGACGAGGTCCCCACGGGAGCTTGTGGCACCCGGCTTACAGAGTGGCAGCAGCCTGGTGTCCTTCTTCTGCTGGGTTTGTACTTGTCTCAGGGAACGGGATTTTGGGCATGATAAAAGTGCCCTGGTGTGCACCATCAGTGCTTTCTCGTCCAATAACCACCGTCACCATGGTCCCTCTCCGTTCATCATACCACCTACGAGGAGGTATGGAGGTACCAGCTGCCCGAGGGAAAGATGTGGCATGGCAGAGACACGGAGCTGTTGGA
>VZSF01011357.1:1791-18105 GCA_013398295.1 Chionis minor
TTAAAAAAAAAAAAAAAAGGAGCGGGGGGAAAGGAGGAAAAGGTCCAGTCTTAAACTTTGCCAACCGTACCAGCCCGTGACATTCCTCACATTAAAGAAGTTTTACCAGAAATGATTCGCCGCCGCTCCCCGCCTGCTCCAAACGCATCTCGCTGGTGCCCTCTGCGGGCTGCCGACCGAGGTTTCCAGGGATTGTAGCTCGGCTCCGGTTTATTCCCTCTTTTACAGTAAATGCCAGAACAAAGTTGGGGAGCGGGAAGGGGGGGGGGGCGGGCGAGAAGCTGGAAGCAGCCAGCAAGCCGCAAAGCCTTCGCTCTCCCTTTCCTCTGATTCAGCAGCTGCGCCGGATCCGAGCGCTTGCTGTAGGAGGTCATGAAACTCCGGCACCGCTTAATATTTGAGCTATCGAGGTCTGACGGATAACTGGGTTTTCCCCTTTTTATTTTCTGGGGCTGCACGTCTTCCTCAGGCACCTAACGCGTACGGCGCTTGATACGGGGGGCCAGAGCCCAGTTTCTAGGGTTACTATCTGAAATGGGGCTTTGAGCAGGACGCCGGCTTAGCGAGAACATAAATGTTTTCTTTAAGAATCCGGGAGATTTCTCAAGGCCTTGCGCTTCATCTTTCCCTTGATCCTTGCAGATGTTGTAGATTAGGATCAAATGTAAGCGTTGCCTTTACCCTAGCAGTCAGGCTCTTCTGCTGATTCTGGTCTACATAGATCTGCAGAGTTTTATCGCCACAGAAAATATGCATTGTAGAAATTTTTTCTTTAGTGTGTGTGTTTTTTTCCCAAAGCGAGAAAAGATGCATCAGTCACATGTTTAAATGGAAACTGTGTCTCTGAGCCAAAACTTTGATGCTTTTTAATTATTTTTCCCATACAACGCGGCAGTGGAACGTTTTTCTTTTAAGTTGCGTGTCATGCTATTTTCCTAATCACTGACTTGCCATGTGGTAAACATAGACTTTAATGGGAAGAGTTTGTGTAGTCTTTCAGACTGGTCGAGTTTCCCCTTGGATACCCCAACACTGTGCCCAATTTTCCTTCCAGGAGGTGTTCAACATGGGAGAGCCATCGGGGGCCTTGTGTTTATTGTAGGATATATCCTATACACCGTATATGTGATAACTGAGGAGTTGTTAAAGATCCTCTGGGTGGTTTTTTGGTGGTTTTGTTGTTGGGTTTGTTTTTTTCCGTGGCCGTTGTACCTATTTCTAGACTGGTTTCTGGTGCTGCTCGGCGCTTGCAGTTACAGATGTACATGAAGGTCAGGAGGCGAGTGAAGACGTGATGGGGTGCCGTATAGAAACTCCTTGTTAAGATGGAGAAAAGAACTGCAGAGCCAGAGCCTGAAACGTTCCCATGCTACTTGTGCACCTAAGTCGTGACCTGCTAATGTCGCCTGTCCCAGCCCATGGAGGCTTCTCTGCAACCCTGGTTTTTTAAGGCAGAGCAGAGACTGACCTCACTTCGTGGCACTCTTAATAACAGGACTCTTTCTGTTTGTTGTTTAGTTGTTGGTTTGGTTGTTGTTTGGTTTTTTTTTTTTAATGATACCTTCATCTGCATGTTGCTTGGGTCGGGAGGAGAGCAGTGGCTTCGTGGTTAAGTGCGTGTGTAGCCCTGCAATCTGGCCATCACAACATCTTTTCTGTAGCACTGCAAATTCCTTGTAGATAAGGAGAACTGAGAGTTGCTTCCAGGAGCCTCTCCTGGGTCAGGAGGGTGGGTGTCCTGGGTGAGGAAATGGCAGGAAGGGGTCTGGCAAGAGAAGTGCGGAGGTGGGTGAGGACAGAGTGGGATCAAGGCCCTCTGAAGAGGGAGCGAAGTTGGGGCTACAAACTTCGGGGCTTCGCAGCTCTGAAGCGAGAAGGTCGGTGTCAAAAGGGACTGTGCAGGGGAGGTGACAGGGAATTTGGGGCCTGCCACTGAAACCAACAGTGTCCTGGGGGTCGGAGCTGATGGCCACTGGGCAGAGTGTGGGGGGCCAGCAGCATTTTGGCACGGCAAAGCTGATGCAGTGCAGTGTCCTAGCAGGGAAAATGAGGTATGTGGGGAAAGCCTGATCAGTCAGGAAGCAATGCTTGTAAAGCCCAGTGGTAGCCTGAGTACCCAGTTCCTGAAGACTCAGCCTGTCACATCAGTGTGTCCCTTAATTATTTACCTGGGAAGAATACTGCCTTTGGAAAATACAGAATACCGATTTGGGGAATTTTTTAAGCTATTTCAAGGGATTACAAAGGAAACTGGTGACAGAGATGGCGCAGACAGGGACTGCAGTCCGACTGGCCTCTTCCCTGGGTCTGCATGGTAGAGCTGCTGAGGGATGTGGTTGAACTCAGCAGCCCCTCTTTGCTGTCCAGGAGACCTCCACCAGTGTTAGAGAAGGGTCCTAGGTTGAATACAAGAGCGACTGCAAGTGCAGTCGTCCCTTTCTCAGTAGCTCAGAGTCAGATCTTTGTGTCAAACACTTGCGCCTTATGACTGATTTGGTGATGGGTCTGACTCTCCTGGCCTCTCATGGGAGTTTTTAGCAGGTCATTGGGTACAGTGGCACCGCAAAGGTCATTTCCTCTGGAATGCAAACGGTGTCTTTGCATAGCAAGGCACCAAAAGATCTCAGCATGTTTTGCAGCCATAGCTTTCTAGTGTCCCTGTAAAGAAGACAAGAGTCTTCCTTCTCTGCTTTTTCGGTACAGGAGGGATGGTGGCATACATAGGTAAAGGTCACGGTAGAAACCGCTTGTGGAGCTGGAAGCAGAACTTGCATCCCCTGAGCACCTGTGGTTTAACTAATGTTGACCTTCCTCCTTTCTGAGGATAAGATCCCTTAGCTACGGTGTTATGGTTGTGGAGGCACCAAGGCAGCCATCCTCTCCTGTGCCACGTGGCCACAACTTACACTGGGCAGAGCAAAAGGGATTTTCACCTGTAAATTCCTCTGTAGTATTGACAGTTCCCAGCTCTGGCCCTGGGTACTTAACTGGGAGAGATCACAAAGATGGCATGTGCTGAAATGTGGGGTACACTGAGGCTGTGCTGGAATCGAGCTCCAGGTGAATCTCTGAGGTTCTGGCAGGGCTTTTGCTGAGGTCTTGGTGCCAGTGTCATCGTGTCTGGGTAATTCCCCCACCCACTTAACTTGATTCACTCCTTCCTTCTCTCGTCCTTTCTTGCTAGGTTTTGAGCTGTCCAAAGCTGTAAGTCGGCATTTGTCGGTATTCAAACTGGATCTTCTGGTCTCCAGGCGTTGGCAGCTGGACTTCTTATGGCTAATGCTGGCCCAAAATGCTGTAGCTATCAGAATGTGAAATACTATTTGCAGTAGCCTTGGTTTAACAAAGCACTTATGGTGCTTGACTAGGCCCACCCTGAAAAGGAAATCTGTGTTGAAGTGCTGTCCCTTATCTGGGACGCTTACCTGAACTGAGGTCAGGCTGATGCAAGGGCTCTCTCTTCCCTGGGAAGCTAGTTTGTTGACCCAAGAATGTGCGTTTTTCACGGGTTCTTTTCAAGGCTTACAAATTGGTGGTAGTGACTGCTGCTGGTCCTACAATCCCTGTCCCTTGCACAGTGATTGCTGGGAGCAAAGCATGTCTGTGTGTAAAACCGAGTCTAACCATTGAAAGCCTCCTGAAGGAGCTCAGCATAGACAAAAGCATTCTTTCTCCCCTGCTTCTCCCTCCGGGGACAAGCGATTGTTTTCCTTGCAGTTTAGTGCCAGCATATTATCGAGATGGATTTACCTCTGTCTGAAACAAGGTGTACATGTATTTTTGGAGGAGATCACTACCTGCCTTGGTTTTATTGCTGCCTTGTTTTGTCTAGACAGTGCAGAGAGCTGCAGGGAACTTGTCCGATCTGAATCCTAAGACCTATTTTATAGGCTGCTATTAAAATACATATCCTTGCACGTAACCATCCTGGGGCCGGGTTTCTCGCCCGGTGTGTGTGGTGAGCGCAGAACCACCGAATGAGAAGCAAGCTGCTGTTCTTGCCGTACCAAACCCTACATGGACCAAGCCCAAATTTCAGGGGAATCCTTTGGTAGAAGAAGGCTTCACTCTGCTTGGTAGCGGCATTTCAGAACTGAAGTTTCTCTTCCTTTTCTTTGGACTGGCAGAGAAGTGTTTTTCTAGAAACTCCTTAATTCCCCTTTCGCTCCACGCCGGAAGGAGCGGTGGGCACAGGCGGGAGGCAGCAGCGGTGGGGACGCTGCCCCAGAGGGGAGGCTGGTGTAGGGGGTGCTGGGGAAGTGTGGGGGGATGAGGAAGAGGGCTGGGAGAGGGCAGGGCTGCTCCGGAGGGGAAGCGCCTGAGCCCAGCACCTTCCTCGGGGGGCCGCGGCAGGCAGGGGCAGCCTGGGATGCTGCAGAGGCACCGGCAGCTGGTGCCTTTGCTTCAGGTGCTGCTTTGATCCTCGCTGGTGCTGCTCCTGAGGGCCTCGCTGGTTTCTGAGTAACCACTTACGTTCTGCTTTCATTGACGGTTTCTTCTCTCTCTCCCTTTTCTCCCCTACCTTTCCTCCTAGAAATTTCGAGTAGATATGCCAGGATCAGGCAGTGCTTTTATCCCTACGATCAACGCCATCACAACCAGCCAAGACCTGCAGTGGATGGTCCAACCCACCGTCATCACCTCCATGTCAAGCCCTTACTCTCGTTCGCACCCCTACAGCCATCCGCTGCCCCCGCTGTCTTCAGTAGCCGGACACACGGCCCTTCAGCGACCTGGTGTCATCAAAACCATCGGGACCACAGTGGGCCGGAGACGAAGAGACGAGCAGGTAACTACGGCGGAGAGAGATTCCCCCTTGCCCTCTCTCGGGATCTCCCAGCCCCATAGGGGAGTGCTGAGGTCCGTCCCCTGGGCTGTACAGGTGCTGGGTTTTCTCAGGGTGACGTAGGGTGTAAGCACAAGGGTGATTTTATTGCTGCTTCCTCATTGTACGGTAAGACTTACCCAATCTCCATCAAACGCTTCACACCACTGGGCCGCATTGCGGCTCGGTTTCAAAAGCAGGTGAAACTCTGAAGGCGAGCCCTAGGTTTCGCTTTGAGTGTCTCTGCCACTGCAGGCAGAAGGAAACCTCTGAGCAAGCAGAGAAGCTTTTACGTAGGTCCCTTACACATCTGACACCCAAATTACAACAGCCAGTGTTTTCTGTCTGCTCTCTGGCAGCTAGCGCTGCTCCAGTCTCACTTTTGGGTGATACCACCAGCATCAGCCAGCACCGTGCAGAGAGGAACAGCTTCCCCAGAGCACCTCGACTCTAGTAGTAAAAGCCTTCTGGATGTCTGGGATCTAAATCCACCTTCCCACTAGAAATGTGCTATTGCTTGATCTCTTTACAGTGGTGAAATGGGGATCCCGTAAGCAGAGATTTTTCTGCTCCCAACCCAGTGGCATTTTCATCGCTGGGATGGGGTGGCTCGTGCTCCCTGTGCTCAGCCTCCTGATGGGACTATCAGGCTGCGACCCTGGATGCTGTGCTGGGGCAGGGCGGTGGACTAGATGGAGACATCTCGTCTTCTGGAAATCCCTTCAGCCCTGTCAATCTCTTCTTAGTAAGAAACAGCCTTCTCCAGGGCTGTCTGGTGAACAGCTATCCACAGTGCTAGGTTGATTTCTTTTAAGAAAAAATCCAAACAAACAATAATCTAGATCTTGCGGAATTGTTCCCAAGCAGTAGTTGTGTGGGTCGCTGCGGAGCAGTGTAATGAGACGGACTGCGCACCCTCAGTCCACGAGCACACGTTATTGCATGAGGTCTGTTTCTAATAAGACTTCACCAGCCCTACTTTTACTTCCACGTCATCTGTTTTGATTCAGAGTCTGATTATTTTATGCGGAGTCGCTGTCTGGTTTCGACCTAAGAGCCAGGGAAGGGGTTGAAGTCACTTGTCCAGACTGAGCTGCACCTTCTGTGCACATCCAAGACCCATTTTTGGGAGGAAAGATGGGGCAGCTGTGGTGGTTCGGGTACATGCCAGCCCTTTCCACCCGCCGGAGATACCTCCCAGTTCCCTGCGTGCAGGGCTGGTGTCCAAAGCCAGGGAAGCTCTCACAAGAACAGGGGGAATAATTAGCAACAACTAATTTGTTTGACAAATGCTGCCTCTGTGTTCACAAATTGGCCGTGAAGAGATCACCATATTCTCCGCTTTATTTGTTGTTCAGAGTTATTTGCTGAAGGATGCCTGCCAAGCAATTCCTGGCCTGTGGCTTGTTTGCAAGCCGTTCATTGTGGGTCATTCAAAGCCAAGTCCTTTTGATTAGACACGTGCTAAGGCAGTACCCGGGCGCTTTACCGTGGCTTTTTGGCTCAGGTTTCCGCTGTTGGTGCTTTGAACACTGCATCGGAGTGCCTTTTTGGAAAACATTGTGTAACGCTTTATGAAAAGACCCTGTTTTGATGAACGTTTCTGCCAGCGAATGCACGTATTGGGCTTGGACAAGCTACAGATAACGCGTACAGCAGGGGCATGAAGTGTGCCAAATCCAACTGCTTTCAAACAAATCCAGCAACCGCTGACAGAATATTCCTTTTTAGACCTGGTATAATGTTAAGCACGTCCAGATTAGGGGCTTCAGCCCCGTCTATGAGATTTTTGCATAGCATAGCTTCCGAGACAGCTAATTTAAAAATAACTGAAGGCCCTGGGAGGAGAAATTTCGGTCCCACCATATTTCAGTGACGTCTGTGCTTCTGAAGCATGGAAGGGCTCTTGAAAACTGTACGCAGAGGTCCCAAGTCAGCACAGAATCTGTGTGCATGCTCAACACTTTGCCATATTGCAGATACTTGTGTGCAAATACATTTTTACCACACACACGTAGAGGTTGGGAACTGAGCGGGCAGAGCTGTACTGGTGAGAGCGGTGCCTGCAGGGGCTCTTTACTGGGAGAGGAATATGCCAAAGCCCCACCAGCTGCTGCCCAGCAGGGTAGAGGTACCCCCCACCCTGAGATTTAGTGCTGTGATCTGCTGATGGAAAAGCTTTCAGGCCCAATGCCTGTGTCCTGAAGTCCTAGAAGTGCTTGTATCGCTCGATGTGGTGCAGCCAGGGGCTGGTGCTACGTGCAGGTGAAATGGCAGGCATGGACTGGATCCTGGAGAGAAAGAAAAAAAAAAAGGCAGAACAGAGCAAGGGGAATACCCAGAGGCTGAAGTAAACTCCCCAAAACTGTGAAGATCGAAATTAAGGAAATAAAGTACACCAAAACAAACTAGAATGAGGTTAGAGTAAAACTAACACTAAAAAGATAGTAAAAGGGTGACTGTCTCATTTGTGATTTCAACAGCCCCTGAAGATATTAAAACTGAAAGCTTTTATGAAAAGGTTTTTCTTTCCATTCCCCGCTGGCACTACGTGAGATCTGACATGTGCTTTGCAGGGTGCTCCTTTCGCTTTTGTTTGTAGTCACCGGGCCAAAGCCCCCGCAGCACGCGCCAGCCCGGTGAGGCTGGAGTGCAGGGCATGGCGTCGGTCTGCGGAGGATGCACGGCCCAGCGTGTGCCATGAATCTCCACGGCTGCCTGTTTGCACCGGCGTCCTGCACACCGTGTGCCGCAGCGGTGAGCCGGGCCACGACAGCCCTGTTCTCGCACTGCTGTACCGGCTCCCCGGTCTTGGCAGTGGTGCGAGGCTGGCTGCTGCTGCTGGGATTTGACAAAAAACCTCATCTCAAACCCCAAAAGCTGGGCCTGACTTGACCAGATCTTGTGGGCTCCTGCTCACTTCCTCTGGTTTCGCAAGAGTGTCGCTCGATGGGTTTCTATGGAATTGCTCCTGATTTACATCAGTGAGGATGTCAGCTGGCCTCAGGAAGCCCTTGATATCACTGGAGCCTTGCCTGCTGATGCAAGAAGCACAGTGTGTTATCTCGCTGAGTGCTCGAAAATCTGAGGTCAGATTTTTGGGTGGTATAAATCACTGTTGCTTCACGGACTTCATGGGAGCTCTGCTGATTTCCCTGTCTCCCCCTCCACCCCATCCCCAACCTTCAAGCTAACAACTATTTTTGTGTGGGAAGCAGCAGATATTTTCTTTCAAGAAAGAGGCACTTACAACATCGTGCTCTGGTTTTGCTTAATGTACCACCCAAGTTGTGAAACAATCAGAGCATCTTTTATCTGTTTGGCCTTGGTGCAGATTCACTGTCCTCTTACACAATCTTTTCCCTGCTCCATCTTCTCCTCACCCTTCTGCTAAGACCGGGTGCAGGCAGAGATACTGTGCACTTTCATCTTCTGCTGACATCAGTGAAGAGGGGGAGCATTCAGCATCCTGCTGGATCAGGCCTTTTTCCTTTGCGTTGCGGTTAAATCCTCGCAAACTTCAAGGAATGCCTTGCTCAGATCTGATTGTGGGTTTTCTTGGCACTTGCCCGCAGCTGTCGCCAGAGGAAGAAGAGAAGCGAAGGATCCGGAGAGAGAGGAACAAGCTGGCAGCTGCTAAGTGTCGTAACAGGCGTCGAGAGCTAACAGAGAAACTCCAGGCGGTACGTGCTCTGCATACATTTCTTCTTCCTTGTCACCCACCCTTTGGACCAGTTCGCAGGGCATTGCTCTCCTTCCGCTAGCATATTCGAGGAAGGTGCTATGAAACACATGCAGCCTTCCTCTTTCAAGTCCCCTGGTGGTGTTGCTCCTACATCAGCAGTTGTGAGGGCTTGGACCTGGAGCTCAGGAGCTTATTTTTTCCATTGCTGATGCCCAGAATGTCCTGGGAGCTCGCTTCCCAACTAGCTCCAGTCTCCCTACTGCTGCTCTCCCTCTGTAAGTGGAAATAAAGATGCTGTATGCCTCAAAGGCAGGCTTTGGGGGCAAAAGCACTGAAGATGGTAGAATCATCCTAAAGCTGTAGAAAATGAGGTAGCTATTAAAGCTACAACCTTTAGGCTAACCTTCCTTTGGTGGGGGTAACTGATTTCCTGCGCAAAGGAAGTGCTGCAGAGACGCGTGGTCTGGTGCCACAGGGGAAATAACTAGATGAGCTGGAGAAGGTAGGGATGGGTGCAAAAACTGTTGTGTGGGTAAGATTTTTGCTGAAGAGGAGATGAGGACGAGTTGTGTTGAAAGAGGCTGGAGGGAAGGCTCCAGCATTTCTGCTCAAGAACCAGCCTGGGGCTGGTTGTATTCCAGGATCTTATTAACAAATGCAGCAGCAGCAGTGAAAGCACACCAGTGAAACATGCTGCTGACTCAAATTCAGGAGGTATTCTCAGTGTAGGGGAGGCAGGACATCCTATAGGGAGAATTTAAGGATTATCATGACTAAAGGAATGGAATTGAAAGGAGTGTAAAAGTGGGAATTCATATCCTGAAGGACTGAGGGTGAATACTTCTGTGAAATGGTGAGCTTCTCACGTGGGAAGGTACTAATTGCGCGCAGATTGACTATAAGCCATCAGCGTGGTGTCACCATGGGAAAGATAAATGTATTAATCCAAGGATGCACCAAGGGATGATCCCATGGAGGTGACAGTGTTATTCCTTTGTGCAAAAGTCAGGCAAGTGTCAGACGTCATCTGGAAAGTACATTACAGAAGGAAAATGGAAACAGTTTAAAGATTGCCGTATGCTACCTCTGTCTAAGAAGTGAAAAGAACATGACTTATCTGACACAAAAAATGATGGGAAAAGATCTGAGTCCTCTCTTCTAAGGTGTCTGTTAGGCAGACAGCAAGGGAGAAGAATTATTTAAGTCACAGGCCAAGACAGAGTGGTAGAAGTTGGCCATAAGAAAATTAAGATGAACTCATAAGAAGACTGTTTATAACCCTTAGATCGGTGAAGTTTGGGAATAGCCTGCTGGTAGACACATGAAACACAAGAGGTTCAGCTGGCGATGACCTGGTGCCTGCTTGGCTAGTGATGAGTCTGGGGCGTATCTGCCCATGCCAAATGGGAACTGGACTTGATGGCCATGTTACAGGTGAGAAGTAGTGCCAGAGCCTCCAATACCTACTTATTCCCTTTTTGTCTGCAGGAAACTGAAGTGCTGGAGGAGGAGAAGTCAGTGCTGCAAAAGGAGATCGCTGAGCTCCAGAAGGAAAAGGAGAAGCTGGAGTTTATGCTGGTGGCTCACAGCCCTGTGTGCAAAATCAGCCCTGAGGAACGTCGGAGCCCACCATCCAGCAGCCTCCAGAGCGTTCGGACTGGAGCGAGCGGAGCGGTGGTGGTGAAGCAGGAGCCTGTGGAGGAAGAGATCCCCTCGTCTTCTTTGGTCCTTGACAAAGCCCAGAGGTCTGTCATTAAGCCCATCAGCATTGCTGGAGGTTTTTATGGGGAGGAGGCACTCAACACTCCCATCGTGGTGACCTCAACACCAGCCATCACTCCTGGCTCCTCCAACTTGGTGTTCACCTACCCCAACGTGTTGGATCAGGAGTCTCCTCTCTCCCCGTCTGAATCCTGCTCCAAAGCTCACCGGAGGAGCAGCAGCAGTGGTGACCAGTCCTCGGATTCCTTGAACTCTCCCACCTTGCTGGCGTTGTAATCCCCCTGCAGCCCCCCATTTTGCCAGTGTGTTACATCCCCCCCCAGCACCATGGGGGGAGCCCCCCTTCATGGGATTAGAGACAGGCACAGGATCGTTCAAGCACAAGGGCAGCAAGAACAAGGATGGGGAAGTGCTGCAGCTCCAGGAAGGAGAGTGAGGACCAACGCCAGCTCCCTGGAAGCAGGAAACGGCAAGGGTGGGACTGATGTGCCAGGACTGTTTGGAGAGGGTGATGTCCCCTCTGTAGGGACTGCCTATGGAAACCTCTTCATGGCCGTAGTGGACTTAGGGAGCACTCCTGGCCAGGACTGAAGGCGAGCTGCAGACAGACAGTTGCTAGTCGTCCCTTTCCTTTGTGAATTGATCTGACAGGTTGTGCTCTGTGCTTAGCTCATTCTGGTTAGTTGGTCTTACAACTTCTGTCTTTCCCTCTCTCTCTTTCTGCTTATAATTTCCAATGTTGTCGATCCCATGACATTTCATCCAGTTGCTCTGAACTTTAAAGGCTTGTTTGGATCTTTCCTCTTGGGATAGTCTGTGGGAAACACATAGGGTTGCCCAGACAGGAGGGGGATGGCTGGGAGGTCTGAGGGAGGGAGAACCAAGAGGAGAGCCCGGGGGCTCAGTAGCAAGGGCAGAGTTTGTAACTCTGGCCTGCGGCACAGACCCAGCAAACAGAGACAGCAGGAGGCTCATATGGAAGCCTTTCGGTTTTTTGTTGGTTTGGTTTTTTTAATGTAGATATATTTATCCCCTTGGGCTCCTCAAAAACAAGTTAGCATCTCAGGGCCAAAGCAGCATCAGAAAAGCTGCTGGGCTGGCACTTACCAGTGTCTTTGGCAGGGTTTTACCCCAGTTTGGTGGATATCAAATCTGCTGCTTGTTGTTTACTGTTCCTGGGCTGCCCGCTGTCTAGGGAGTATTGCGTCTTCCTCCCCATCAGGGCTCCTGACTCAGAGGCTGATCTCTTCCTGTTAGTAAATCCTCCCCTCCCCTTGGCCATATTTACAGAACATGCTACTGAAAAAGAGGTGGCACCACGTGCCTATAAATCTAGGATGGAGACTGGCAGCAGATAAGAGGGTGAAACGAGCTATCTGTCCCCTTGCTGACTTTTCATTGTGGTGAAAGAAAGCAGTGCTGGAGTTGTTTGCTCAGAGAGTCCCAGTTTCTGAGGTTGGGGGGAAGGCAGTGGTCCAACCTCCAGCATCGCATAGGCCACAAGGTGCTCCTGACCAGGCAGGAAGGGCATGGTTGAAGGGATGACCTGTTTGAGCTGCTGGAACTGAGCTTCTGATAACCTCTGGTTATGAATGACAAATTGATAGGGGAAGAAAATTGATTACTATTATTTGCACCTTGGTCTTTTTGGCCTTTGGTGGTTTGTTTGGTTTTTTTTGGTTTTTTTTTTTCATTTTAATTGATCTAGTTTTGTTGGAGTTGATTGGCCTGAATACAAAAGAAGACGAATCAGAGGGCTCTTTCCCTAGCCCTCGGTCCTCCTTCTCCAACCCGTGGGCTTGGCTGCTACTACTAAGTGCTTACAGAGGGCACAAGCTCCCCAGTGCTGATGTTCACTACTGAAAACAGTAATGTGCGTAATCTATTCCTGCTTGGAGCCAAGCTTGATTCCTTTTGATGTCAAGGCACTGACAAACCACGACCACGTGCACGCTAGGATTGCCCAGCTTGCCAGTGAAGCCTTTTAGTAGATAGCTCTTTGGTCCTGCCTGTTGAAGCTGCGGTGGCAGCTATTTATTTTGGCGCGAGATTTTCTTGTCCTTTTATATCTTTTTGGGTTTTTTTAAATCAACTGAAACCAGGGTATTTCTTGGTCAGGCTGGACCTGGAGAAATGCAATATGCGATTATAGGGCCAGTGCTGTGAGATACTAAACTGCTGCAGCCCCCACCAACTCCAGTGGGAATTACTAGGGTTCAGTCTTGCAGAACTGGACCTTTACTCAGGAGGGCTGGCTTCCCTCAAACCCTGGCCGCTGCCCATTCCTTGAATCATTTCAAAGGGACACTACTTTGGCTCTTAAAGGTAGGCTTTGCTTTTTTATTACTACTATTATTTTTAAACCCAGGTGTTTACCAAACCTGCCAGAAATAGAAAGATGCAAGTCATCTTTTTGCTTTGTAAAGCTGATTGTGATTCAGGCTTTTTCTTTATTGCTTAAACACTTCCATCATTATACTGGTGCTAGAGTTTTCAAATTGAGCTTACACATTAAGTAAAATTGATAAAGGAGTTCTCTTGTCCTTACAGGAATATCAAAACTTCCTTTTTAATTAAGTATACCTTAAAATTCCTGTACTTAGCACAGAGGATCCTGTTTTGATAGGGTTTTATGTAGATGGTATCACTTTAGGTTAAACTGCTGCTTCTCTGTCTCCATTTTGCCAGATGCTTCTTTGCACCAATCTGGATTGAGAATCTAAAACTCTTCAGTAAAATGTCTCTGCGTGTCTTTTCCACCTGCTTTTGGGCAGAATGCAACACTGAGAAGTGGTAAATCCTAAAGTGATGCAGCTTCTTTTGAGGGCAGCTGACCAGGATTGCTGTCTCCCAAGAGATCAGGAGCATTCCTACTAGGGGTTTCAGGAAGTCAGGTGCCTCCTCAAACCTGAGTAAGCCCAGCTCCTTGTGGAACAACAAAAAACTACCTTTGCTTTTGCTCACTGAATCATTGCCAAAAGGAGCTGCAGCTGGCCTTTGCTCACTGCCTGCTGCCTTGTCATTGACCTCGGAGACAGGACAGAACGGTTCCCTTTCCTGTCCTGTGATGCTGATGGGAGCCATGTGATACTGCCTGGAAAAGAGGGTTATTTTCTACTATCTGGAAAAAGCCCCATATAGCTTGTGCCTGTCCGTTTTGTCCCTCAAACCTCTCAGAGGACACCTTTGTTGTGATCACTGGTCTCCTGCCTTCTGTATTTTGTGGATCAGCTTTACCTTTGTTTAGTTTCTGGCAGCCAGGTACAGCTTGAGCTCTGCTGCTGTTTTGGTCTGGCCCTACGTTCTTCTTTTCAGGTTTACTGCTGTGCTTTTTGGGAACCAACTGTCTTCCCCATCCCCAAAACAGTATTTTCCATGAGTACCTTCCCTGCCAATTTGTAAATGTACAGTGTCTCCATGTTCTGCATGTAATGGGGATGCAGGAGCTGTTATAACTAGCGTCTGACCAAGAGTTGTTGAAGTCCATAGAAAAAGGCCCAGGGAATTTCAGCTGGTATTGGGTCAATCCCCTAGTGACTGGCCCAGTGAAGCCTCCAATAACATCTTAAATTAATCAATGCCAAACTGGGAGGAGCAGCAGCAGCTGCATTGAAGGAGGCATTCAGCCTGCAGGTGATGTTTGCCATTCCAGTTTTGCTCTCATTCCTCCTTCCACCTTCCCAGTTGTGGCATTGCCTTCATCCATTCCTTTCTTGTAGGTGCGGAGACTGGGTAAGTCTCAAACTGCTGGTGATGTGATGGGATGTGGGACCAACATGCTGGGGACAGTAGCTCTCTGTTGTGTTTTTATAATTATTATTTAAATGATCTATTTAGTTCATCTGAACCTTTAATTTTGCTGCTTACTGTGTGTAGGATCCACCTGGCCTTCATCCTAAGTGAAAAGAAAAAACAAAATGAAAACAAACTGAAGACACCCCCCTCCTCCCTGGTATCTTATTATTTATTGGCAGGCAGTCGTCTTGTGCCTGCTCCAGCAGATCTGCCCGCCATTAATTTAACATCCTCCCAACTCACATTCCTGGTGTTTGGTTATTGCTTCTTTTTTTTATTTTTTCCTTTTTATTGTTGGTTTGTTGGTGGGTGTTTTTTGTTCATTCTAAAACAGACTTCTGAAATGTAACAAATCTTATTATGACACTTACAAGTTCATTTTCATTAGGAAGGCCAAGTCAAACATTTTAAGAGGTGGGGGGAACAATCTACATTTTATTTCTTATTTATTTATCATGTTTACATCTTTTTTTCTGTTCAAGACTTGGATATAATAAAGAAAGCATTAAAAATACTCCACTCTTCTTCTTTTTTTAGGCTAATATTTTCTTTCCGATTCTTCAGATAAAAGATTCTGGGTTTTGTTGTTTTCTGTATAAAATGTAAAAAGAGATATGTTTCTAAAGATGCATTATCATTCCTCTGTGAACAGTAGGTGGAGTTGAGGACAAATCTCAGAATACAAGATAATAATAAAATCCCATCCTCTTTTACTTAATTGTTCCCCTCCTATCCTGTATGATTAAAGGGTTATTCCACTTTCTTGTTTGTGATTACTTGATATTAAAACCATATTAAAATGTGTAGAAAATAGGTATCCAATTGTTTTTGCTCAGTGAGAGGATAAAATGTTGTATATATCTTGATATACTGTGTAGTTCAAAGTAACATCGATAAGGGATAGTGCATCTTTATTAGAGCGATAAGTTACTAGTGTCACTGAAGTCTACTTTAAGATCCTCAGATACAGAAAGGGCCTGATTCTGATTCCGCTCTCCTGGGAGCATCAGTAGCATTTTGCTGCTGCAAAGCGGGCGTTGGAGGTGGAATCAAGCCTCGGTGATTAATAGGCGACCATGAGGATTATTGAAGGTTTGGGGGCACCATTATCTTCTTTCTTCCTTGAAAGTTTTAGATCATGGTTTTTCTTTTTTTTTTTTTTTTTTTTTTTTTTTGTGTGCGGTGAATTNTTTTTTTTTTTTTTTTTTTTTTTGGCTGCAGTGAAATAGTTTCTGCCAAGGAGGTCCTTAAAGGTGACTGCTGAATTGGGACCTTCCTTTGCTCATTGTGATCTTGATGCCGTTCTCGCAGTCCGGGAGAATCTCGGCTCTGAGGCATTCTCTCTGGTGTTGTCTCTCTTCGGTTCTTGTTATTTTACTGTAATACAGGCCTACAGTATTTGCACTAAAACAAAAAGCTTGTTAGAGAAAGCTTGCTGCTATGAAAGAAAGAACATATTAAAATGGTTTTGCTTTTACAATTTTAACTGAGTAGCATTTTGTAGAATAAAATCAATTTAGACTGAAAAGAAAAAAATGACTTTTCTTTTTTCCTCTGCACCTTCCCCCCCTCCTTCTTTCTTTTCCTCCCATTACTTGGTGGTGTGATGTTCCCCCCCTTCTCCTTTGGTGCTCAGTTGTAATGATTGGCTGTATTGTTGACTATGCTGCTGAGAGTTATGACACTTGTAAATCTTGTTTTAATGACATTGTGGACACTCTTTTGTATAGCAAGAGCTAACTGGAGTTCTTCTCTCTCTGTTAACTGAAGTCATTAAAAAGCTCCCTTTGCCGTGAACAATTAAAAGCTCGCATGTTCCTTCACTGTGAACAAATGGGTACAGCATTGCCAGGTGCCCGGCTGTAGCACATTTCAGGGCTTCTTTCATTAAAACAGCTGCAATCCAGACAGCTGTTAGCTGCAACAATGGTAAATGGGGCAGAGGCTAGCAGAGCAGACCACCTGGGCTAAAAGGCAAATAATGCATTAATCCTTTCATCTTGGCTTCAAAAGGAAAGGGATAGAGCTAGAAAATGCATGCTGAGGTGACTTTTTTTTTTTTTTTTAAATCCACCTACTCAGCCAGAAGGACTGAAAGCTTCTGCTCTGAAAACATGAGGTGGGGTGGAGAGCGTGGTTGCTTCACTGGCAAGAAGGAGAAGACTAAGATGGGAATCCCTTGCTCACCTGGGAAAAGCTGTAGCCTCTGGAGTGGAAGGAACCCAGATACACCAGGTTAAGAGTGGAGGATGTCATATTCGAGTTTAAAAAAAAAAAAAAAAAAAAA